>CM064871.1:69594382-70159382 GCA_032719365.1 Prinsepia uniflora
TCTGCAGTTCCTGTCTAGTTTTGATTGGATTACCCCTAGGCAATCTGCATATTTTTCGTTGGTTTTCGCTTCTGTGCTTTTACCCCTCATTTTGTTGACAATATTCTTCTTTCAGATGAGGCTGATGGGAGCTTTGATGATGATTTTGACAAGATTGACAATTCGGTAAGTTTCATTTGACCCATGACTCGACTGTGCCACTTTCTTTGTGGATTCCAATTCTCTATCCTATCTCAGTCAGTTTTGGCATTACACTAAACCCTCTACCTCAGTTTGGAACTGCTTACTGGGACCATTTGTGCCATAAATGAAGTATACCTTGTAGATAAACGCGCCCTTTCAATGGAAATTTTCAGGATGTTGAAGACGAGAAGCAAGCAAAGAAATGACAACTGCAACAGAATAAAATGAATATCGGAGATAACTTGAAGGAGAAATTAAATTGCTTCTATAAGACTGTAACAAATAGATGGAATCATGGAAGTATCAGCCAAGGGCAGAACGCCGTCACTCATTTTTTCATCATCTCTTCTTTTCTCATATTTTGTTGTTGTTGTAGAGTTGATTACTTTGTAAAACTGGAAGTGGGAAGCCATTCAATTTCAAAATCATCATTTATTTGTTAATCTTGCCATTTGTGGACAAATGGGTCGACCCGATTACTTTTTCCTGTACAGATGACCTGATTACGTTATATATGGTTCTTTACTTGCTTTCTACATATTCGCTTATAATTGCATAATGATTTTCATCTACCATTGAGTAGAATATTAGATCCCTTTTACTTCATATTTGTAAATCAAATATTAAAATCTAAATATTAGCGACAATTCCTCAATTTTTTTTAATCAAGCAAATAAGAATTTCATTAATATGCAAACATTACAAAACAATAGAAGTCCACAAATAAAAAGACTTGACATAAAATATACACTCAAGTAACACCAAATTCATGTGCATACAAGTTCAATAACATAAATTACATACAGTCCAACAGTAACTCTAGATCTAAAATATGAAAAGCTGTCATCACTTAACTCGCCACCATCAGTTGTTGCCCGAGCCCCAGCAAACACAAAACCACTTGAAGCAAGAATAGTGAAGGTGAAACCGAAGAAGTCAGCTGAAATGGGGGTGCACATGTCACACGTGTAAAGAGTGCTCCCATAATTCATTCGACGAATGCAAAAAGCATTTTCAAAATAACTCAACGTCAAAACAGGCACTGGATTGATAGATGGACTTGAATGGTAGAGTGTCAGGACCCGTCCCAAATCCTCCCGGGATTAACGCGGGGACGCGCCTGATCCCGCCTGACACGAATTGTCAGACAAGGGAAAATTTCAACTTTAGCCCCCATCGGGCTTCCAGAGTACGTCAGGATCCGGAAAAGGAGTGTGATGTCTCGGTCTCCGCTATAGCCTACATCCGCGATCAACCTGAAGGGCATTAAAAACCACGAAAAACTGTGAGTGGACAAAATAAATAATTTATAAAAACCATTTCATAAAAAGACGTTTATGCCCTTCACTAAAAAACATGCATGCATTCGAAAACCAGTTATCAAATCAATCATTAGGGCCGTAGCCCAAAACCCGTAAATCAAGTACATGTGAACTCAGCCCAAAACCAATACATGTGGGTCTTAGCCCAAAACTGTTCATGTGGGACTCAGCCCAAAACCATTCATGTGGGAACTTAGCCCAAATCCATTTCAAGTGGGACTCAGCCCAAAACCAATCCTCGGCATCCCTGATGCCTGACATTCGAGATGTCACAATCACACCACTGTCACGGTTCCAACCTACGCGTGCTACCCGGGGTTTCAAATCTCAAGTCTCCCCAAGGTCCACCCAGATCAATGACCCTCCTTGGGGGGGGGGGGGGGGGGGGGGGGGGGGGGGGGGGGGAAAGGTTTAACCTCTGGCAATCCTTGCTCCTGAGTCACTATACGGACTGGTCGCTCCGTGCAATGACCCCTCGCAGACAATTGCCCAGTGACTACTCCAGGATACTATGAGCCGTCTAGATGAGACAACCCGCCACTCTAGGATACTACGAGACGTCTGGAGGGCATCCGTTCATGAGGATGGTATACAGAAAACCATTTTCATATTTCATTTAAAAACTGTTCAAAGGGCCACGCCCGGATTTTCCATAAACCATCGTAAATCCAAATATTGGTCTTTGACCCGAAATTCATGTTTATAAACCAAAATTGGGCCTCATGCCCGATATCATAACCAATTGGGCCTCAAGCCCGAATTCGTAAACCAACGGGCCCCCCAGCCCGATCCTATAACTCAAATGGGCCTCTAGCCCGATTTCTCATTAAATCAAATGGACTCTAAGTCCGATGGTTTCCAATCAAATGGGTCTCATGCCTGATTCCACGTTTTCAAATCTAAAATCCGTTCGTCAAACCATCATTAAAAACACAGCACGTATAAGCAGCGTATAAAACTGAAAACCTCGAAATACGTGCAAATACGTGAATACTAATCTACCACAAACAAATGCACTCATGACATCACAAAACATGTTTTAAAACACTTATAAAACATTTATGCATGCATTATTTTAGAAAGAAAGGTCCACTCACAGACCGTCCGAAGCTGTGCCTCGATACGCGTGCCATACGCCCTTCCCGAGCCAATCACCGTCTTCGGGGCTACCAAACCTGTCCAAATCGTAATATAGGCTCACTAACTACTTAAATAACCCCTTAGTAAAGCCCCGTAATTTTCCCGAATTTTTAAATATTTTTTAGGTCTATCCTAAACCTTCGGACACCCCAAACTATATCGAGGCGATGTCCGATCGACTCGAAACCAGTCCCAAAATGTTCGTTACATTTAATAGATAAAATTACATGTTGGAGGCTTCCCCAAAATCCTCCCCACACGCCGCCCAAAGGGGATGCACGTGAAGCCCACGCGCCACTCCACAGTGTCGTCTTCTTCGCGATTGAACCGGTTCTGCAATTCTGGTCTGGCTGGACCGGTGTGACAAGTCCAAGCCCATAACTCCCTCATTTTTCATTCAATTTTTTCCAATCCAATCCTAATCTATTTATCTCATCAAATGTAACGACCCGTCCCGAGTATCGGGATTAAATATTAATTAATTATGATTTAGAATGACTAATCGGGGATTAGCTGAGAGAAATCGGACGGAATGTGCAAAATGACCGTTTTGCCCCTAGGCATTGGCAAAATGTTGAATTTTGACCCGGGAGGTCCGATGGCCGAGGGTCGAGGACCATTAAGTAGATCGGGTCGATACGAATCCGTAGACAGGCGGCACGTCGAAATCGGATGTCGAACGAAGAAGTTATGGTCACGGGAGCGAAATAGGGGATTTGCGTCTCGGGATTCGAATAAAATATTAATTAATTCTGATTGGGTGGAAATTTTTGGTGGGACCCTTGGATAAGTGACACTTGTCACTCATCCCATTGGTCAGTATCCCTAAATGGTGGATCTTGTCCAACTGGCTAATTATTATATTATTTGCACCTTTCAATCTCAGCCATCCATCCCTTTCTATCTTCTAATCCTCACCCTTCAATTAGATCATCTGATCATCATCTCCTTCTTTGTCGAGAAAACACCTCCATCCTCCGTGAATTTCCTATCCAAGGTCGTGAACCCATCACCATTGAACCTCAAAACCTCACCTAATGCTAATACTTTGTAAAGGGAAGTTGGAGTGTGAGGGATGGCGGTGTTAACGGTGTCTGTAACGATGACCGTCGTGGACTACCGTGGTGACTGGAAAACAAAAACCGTGAGCAGTGTTTCGGTTCAAAATTGTGGGTTTGGTTGAGAGATTTGGTTGCTCATATGATGTTTAGGAGGTTGCTAGGAGTTGTTCTAGCTTGGGATGGTGACTTGCCGTGAGCGGTGGCCGGCATACTCAACACGGTAAGTTTGAAATCCAAAAATGGAAAGTTAGTTTTTGGTGATTATTAATCGATATTGATGATTGGGTAATGCATTGGAGGTTGAAAGGAAGATATTGGAACCAAAAATAAGGCTGGAGATGGCTGGAAGGTCGAGAACACGGCGGAGGCTTTTGGCCGGTTCAAACGATCGTTTGGAAAGGTTCGATCTCGATCTAAAGTTCAGGTTTTGACCGTATAGATTGATAGGAAATAACAAGATGAAGCTTTAGGACTTGAAATGATTGAAATTGGACGAAGATTGAATGAAATATGACGTTGAACCAGGACCTCCGGTTAGGTTGGACCGGACTGAGCTGAACTGGTTCGACAGAGGTTAGGATGATGAATAGTGCCCAACGCGTGGGTTTCACGTGCAGGGAGTTCATGCCGAGCGTGGGGGCGCGTGAGGGACTTTTTGGGGGAAACTTTCAACGTGTAAAATCATCTATTTGATGTAACGAACATTTTGAGACTGGTTTCGTGTTGATCGGACACCGTCTCGATATGTTTCGGAGTGTCTGAAGGTTTAAAATCAAGTTTAAAAATAATTAAAAATTCAGAAAAATTACGGGGCTTTAATAAGAGTTTAATGAAGAGGTTAGTAACTCCCTAGTGTGATTTGGACAGGTTTGGAAGTCCCGGTGATAGTGATGGGGCCCGTGAAGGCTTATGGCACAAGTATCGAGACGGCAGCGTAGGACAGTCTGTGAGTGGACTTCGTTTTCTAAACTATGATGCATGCATAACTATTTTATATGTTTTACATGTGTGATTTCTATGATGATGATTGTGGCACTGGTGGTTTACGTGATGACACGTATTTCGAGGTAATCCCTTATTTACATGTTTTTTGAGGTTTACGAGTTATGCTATGGTTATGTAATTGTGAGTCTAATTATGATTCTATGGCATGGTTTTGGTTTTGGAAAGATGAATTCGAGCATGAGACCCATTTGAATTATGTGATCGGGTTAGGGGCCGACTTGGTTTACGAAATCGGGCTGAGACCTTTTTAAGTCATGTGATCAGGTTGGGGGCCCAGTGGTTTACAAAATCAAGCATGGGGCCCAGTTGAGTTTTATAAATGTGATTTCAAGTCTGGGACCCTATGTTTCATAAACGTGATTTTGGGTCGGGGACCCTAAATGGATTTGTGATGTTTTATGGAGATTTCGAGCAGGGCCCATTGAGATGTTTTGAAATAACCCTGTAAAATTGTTTTCCATATACCATCTTGATACGAGGATATTTTATGGTCTCCTCCAGGTGTCTGGAACATTGGGGAAGTCACAGTGCATTGTTTGCGAGGGGTCATTATACGGAGCTACCAGACCGTATAGTGACTCAGGAGCAGGAATGCTATGATTGACGTATGAGACGTCAGACATCTGGGATGTCAGAGATATTGATCCGGAGAGACCCTGGATAGCACGCGTTGCTTATTACCTTGAGATATGACGTTTGGGACGTCAAGCGTCTGGGACGCTAGGCATCTGAGATGCCAAGGATGGTTATGTGGTAAATATGGATTATTAGAATCTTGAAATAGTATTTCGGTATTTGTGGATTTGTGGTTATGGATTTGGATAGTGGCCCACTTGATTTTGGATTTACGGATTTTGATATTCTACAGTTTTGGGTTGAGTTCCCACATTTGGTTTTGAGTTACAATTTTTGGGCTAAGGCCTTAATGGTTCATTTCAGTAGTTTTTGATGTACGTGCAGGTCGAGGATGTGATGTCTCTACGTGGTCAGCCAGTTATCAACCTGATAGTAGGATGCCAGATTGATGGTTTTTGGGGATTGAATAGTGAATAGTGTGTGACTGGCCCGATTCACCTTGCGTTAATGTGATTCGACTCAAGTGGGGATGTGTGTGACGAATTGGTATTGTGGGACCGTTCGTTCGGTCATGTGATGTTATATTGTGGTGCTGCTGGGAGCAGTTGGGTTTGGGGAACCTCATTGGAGTAGTGATCTGGAAATGTGAACCTCAGTTGAGTGATGGCTTGATAATGTGAACCCTAGGGGTGATTGCTGGTGTGGGGAATGTTAGTACATGAGCTAGCTGATGACCTTAGTGGTGGAACCCCAGTTGAGTTGATGGTGGGATTGGAGTGACATCCATACAATGTCAGGACTGCGGGGTCGGTCGGATTGCTGAATTTATTGCAGAGAGCAGCTGGGTTCAGAGGAATCCTAAAGTGTGATTGATGAATTAGAATTGTGAGTCTGTAGTTGTTGAGAATTGGACGACTTTCCGAAGTCGGGGTGGTCTGTCGAGTCGAACCCCAGATTGTGACTAGTGGATTAGAACTTGTGCTGCAAAGAGCGGCTGAGGTCATGGATGACCATGTGGATGACTCTAGTGAGTCTAGTCGAAACTATAGAGATTGGTTGGCTTGACATGAAGTGAAATGATGGGATGTGATCCACGAGTACGGTTTTGAGATAAAATATAGAATCCCAAGTTGGACCGGATAATAACGTGATGTGTGGATGCGGATCTCGATAGCGATGACTGTTGGTCGACAGTCGTGTGAAGATGGCTGGCTATCGAGGGTAATTGGTGTAGTGGTGGTAGTTGAGGATTGGGGGACGTTCATTATCTTGATGTGGATTGTCAGAATGGTGGTACCCATAGTTGTGGGGTATGAGAGAGGCAAAGTTCCTTTCACCTGAGCGGAGATACGAGGTTGTTGCTCGGTATGAGTAACGACTCAGGGTTCTATGATTCGTGCACAGGGTGCTAGTGGTTGTGATGACGATGAGCCACGAGTGGGATGTGACTCCGTCATGATGGACATATGTTCAGTATCTGAGGTTCGGTAGTGGATGATTTGGTCTGAATGGAATCCAGTAGGGATTGTGATGTGTTGGGATAAGTCCCAACAGTTATGAAATGACAAAGTGCTGAATGTATGAAAGGGTATGATTGAGACATGATGAGTCTTTGGATGACGCAGGGGACGTCATGGAAATTAGTGGATTCGGGGAGTTTTCGTTAACTCCGAAACTTGTGTGGTTGTGTATTTCTAGTATCACGAAGAAGTGCAAAGAATTTATTGAAATTGGAAGAAGCTGAAGAGAATCATTAGTATTGTTGATGTGAGATTGTGAATAACATGGAGACCCAAGAGTTGAACCTGTGAAAGTTAAGATGAGAGAACGAGATGGTAACGAATTACATCCTTTTGGATGTGCATAAACGGTTATTAATGGACATGAGATCTAGGTAATAGATTGATTGTGGACACGTGGTGGTCCAAGTGAGTTGGGGGACTTGGGAAGTCCAGTGGTTGGACTTGACATCTCGTTGGAAGCATATCTATTTCCAACATGGTTGGAACTTCATAATCGAGGGAGGCTGTGATTGAGGCGACGAGAGGAGTGTTTGTTTCAACATTGGGGATGGATATTCTGAAGTCACTGAGGGCGACTTCCCATTTTCTGCCCATGACAGATAATGTCTGTTGTCATCAGTACGTTAAACGTGTATTGGTTGGTGGACCCATGATTGGGTTTGGGTCATTGGATAAAAGAAGTTGTGTTTGATTCTGGATCAGTGGTGGATGTCGGGACTATCATCCCACCTAGGGAAATATGACGAGGGAGTCCAGATAGGACAAGATGAGCAGAATGATGACGTGGGATGACAAGGATTGAAATGAGGTAGTTGGAGAGGACCCACAGTTTAGAAAAGTTTCATTTTTGACTGAGTAATTAGATGTGAAAATAGTTAAGAAGTGATGTGACTAACGAAGGATTCAAAGAGGGTGTAAGACCCTACGATCAGATTTCAGGTAGACTATTAGTTGAGTGAGCATGTGCGGATCCTAGGTGGATCTGGATTGTGATGTTGTGGACATTGGGCATTGTGACGATCTAGGATCGTGATGTTACTGGTCGGGTGATGTGGTTATGGATTTAAATTGTGACCTTGTTGATCAGGTTAGGTGGAGAGGTTATTGCCTTGTCATGAAATCTTTGGATATGGGAATGTTGGGACTGAACTTCTTTTTGAAGTTAATCCAGTATGAGACGGTACTTGAGTGAGTTGGATTGTTTACGAATTGACTTGAGGATTTGACTTATGAACGAGTGGGTATCCGACAGGGTCAGATTTGGTTAGCCTTGGATGTATAGACAATGGGATTGGCTTCCTTTCGAAATCAATCGAATGTGGTACGAAAATCGTGTGAGCAGGTAACCGATAGGTTCGGTATTAGTGCGTCTCAGTAGACGTGGG
This sequence comes from Prinsepia uniflora, assembly GCA_032719365.1. Lineage (NCBI taxonomy): Eukaryota > Viridiplantae > Streptophyta > Magnoliopsida > Rosales > Rosaceae > Prinsepia > Prinsepia uniflora. Next base: position 69,602,578 of record CM064871.1, read on the forward strand.
TGATATTGGATGCTCAATTGGCATGTATGGGTACGCCTTAGTGGGCATGAGTCGGATTGGTAAAGGTTGGAATTCGTGATTGGGAGTAGACGTATTGATACTAGTCGGGTGACCATGGGACTCAGAATGGATGATGAATTGGAGTATTTGATCAGGTCTAGTACTGGACTAGATAGATGAACCCCTGTATTAAATCATGATTAACTACGAACCATGTATTGGACTGGATGGAGGATGGATGTACGTATCATATACGTTGTACGAGGTTCGATACTGGATAGGCCGAGTGGTGCCTGGTGACGGTACATAGGAGGTACCAGTGGTGCGTGGTTGAGCGAGTTGGTAGTCGACTTAGTTCCGATATCATTGGATTGGTTGAGGACGTGAACTGGACATTGAATACTATTGCGCTGGGCAAAGTGATTTTGACGGATTCAGTGATTGTATGAGCAAGTGCTTAGAGCCGTGGATGGCTAATGGAACCCTAGAGTTGGGATGTATATTATTGTTGGGCAGGTATTCGATGGGGTCCAGTTACATGCAGGTCGAGTGAGATGTTGGTATACGTATACCCAAGTTGAGTGAGTTGGTGGTTGGTGTAACCACGAGTTACTTTGCGTGAATTTGTCGCTCTGTGACTCTCACTAATGACAGTATGGATTATGAGGAAATTTTGGTACGAGGTACCTTGGTACAACTCTAGCGTGAGTCAGGGTATGTCGGTGATTCGAATTGTGACCATGGAGCCGTGAGTGACGGTTGAGCGTGACGTGATGGATCGTGTAATATTGACATGGGAAAGTTTAGGAAATGCGGAGAAATTATGAGATTTGGAAATACTCGATGCGGGAAAGATGTAGGATTGATTTACGACTGGCCAAGTGGTGACGTTTTAGCTGAATGTGTTAGCATGGATTGATGAGTAGGATTTGGTGATTTCCAGTGGGAGCAGACGTCAGAGTGAATTAGTGATTGAGATGAACCGTTAAGGTGAATGTGTCCGAGTAAGGGTAGAATTATCAAGCGGTATTAACTCGGTTCGTGTGATCAGTTTCACTCGAGGAAGGTTGAAGGCGGTCCAAGATTGTCAGAAGACTTATACTGACAGACGGATCCGAGATTTGGAATTTGAGGTTGGTGACTTTTTTTTCTTGAAGTTATCCCCATGGAAATGGATCATCCGATTCGGACGACGTGGGAAGTTGAGTCCCCGTTACATTGGACCTTATGAGATCACAGAGAGGATTGGTCCAGTGGCTTATCGTCTGGCACTACCTACAGAACTTTCTCGAGTACATGATGTGTTCCATGTGTCCATGCTACGGAAATACCTTCGGGACGACTCTCATGCACTACCAGAACAACCACTGGAATTGATGACAGACTTGAGCTTTGAGGAGCGGCCAGTGCAGATTCTGGATTGGAAGGACAAAGTCTTAAGGAACAAGACGATCCTACTAGTTAAGGGTACTGTGGAGGAACCACAACATTGAAGAAGCAACATGGGAACCCGAGGATTTAATGAGGGAGTAGTACCCGTACTTGTTTGAGTAATTTCGAGGACGAAATTTTTGTAAGGTGGGTAGGTTGTAACGACCCGAACCTTGATAATTAATATTTTAATATGAAATGACAATTTTGCCCCTGAAGGGGGGAAAATTTAACTTTTGACCTGGGAAATAATTAGGACTTTGACCCATAGCTATGACGTAGATCGGGACGTCACGAATCTGTAGACAGGTGGCACGTCGAAATCGGAGTTCGTATGAAAAAGTTATGGTTACGGAAACGTTTTAGCGAAATTTACGAGTAGAGAACAAAACGTAAAATAATAATTAAATAATCAAATTTCTGCAATTCCCTAGGAATAATCTGAGCCGTCGGTCACTCATCCTGGAGATTACTATTCCAATAAAGTTGGGTCTATACCTATTGGTCAATTTTAAAATATTAAATTTCCCTCAATTAACCCCATCCCTTCATCTTTCTTGCCCAAACTGATCTGGGCAGTTCATTCCTTCTCCCCTTTTCTTTATTTTGCACGACTCATCTCTCTCTCTCAGACACACACATTTCCTTCACCGTGAACAAACACACACAACCAGGTTTCCACTGCACCAAACACCCAGTCAACCACCATTCTTGCCACCAGGCGACGGCCACCGTCCTCACCATCATCATCTTCATCTCCACCGTGAACCACCAATGTCAGGACCCACCCCGGTTTCACCCCGAAAACTGAGGTAAATCCTGCTCCCGTCTGACACCCCTGACACAAATACAGTCAGACGCAGGAGAAATTATACTACATATCCCGAAGTCAATAGTTTACAGAGCATAGTACTCAATACAAAAGAAAGAAAACTATTAAACTAAATACACGCACACACGAAAATTAAAACAAAATTCTCCGGGATCCCTCTCGTAACTTCTATGCCTCAGACGCTGCCTAGACGCTGGAACCCCGCTCCTACTCCACAACCTGGAGGGCAGTTAAAAACAGAAGGTGTGAGTGGACCAAAATAAAATAAGAATTTCCAAAACCATTTTATAAGAAAACCAGTTATCAAAACGGTTATAAATCAATCATCATAAAATATCATACGAAATAGAAACACTATAAAACAGTTATAACAATCATATATAAGCATCATTTTCCGATCAAACCTGCTGGACCTATCCGAGTCTTTAAACTCCCTAGTTTTTAAACTCAATCCAGGCCTCAATAATATCCGAGTCTTTAAACTCCCGAGTCTTTAAACTCAACGGGGGAAATATCAATATATCCGAGTCTTTAAACTCCCGAATCTTTAAACTCAATCCGGGCCCGTCCCCTGTCAATCAGAATCCGGGTCTTTAAACCCAATATCCAGATCCAGCAAATCCAATCCAAAAACCAATTGAAAACCAAGTCTCAATCCATATCCAAACCCGAATCCGAAATCATTGGTCCGAAACCCTTCCGGCATCCAGAACCGTCATTCCGAACCCAAATCCGGAAGTCCACTTTCCAACTTTAAAACCCAATTCCGTTTTCCGAAATCCGATTCTAAAACTGAAAACCTTAATCATCAAATCACCTTCCAAAATCCCTTTATAATCATTAAAACCCATTTATCATTTGAAACTCCAAAACCATAACATTATTTTCAGAAATCAACATTCCTCGTAAAACGTGCCAAATAAGTTATTTCTCGGAAACCGTGCAATTATGTAAAACCACATCATAAATCCAACAAGCATGAAATCACAAATATAAAACACTTATAGAAAAGCAGTTATGCATGTTCGAGTTTAAGGAAAGGGGTCCACTCACAGTACCGAGCCCTCAATCGTGTCCCGAACGTCTCGTACGTTCCTCAGCTTCCTCGGGAACTCCCGATCCTGTCAATAACCACCAAAGTACGTCACTAACACGTCTACGAAAGGTCCACTTAATTTCCCTAAAAAATCCCCGGGTCCTAAACGTAACGAATCAGAACCCTAAATCTTCACCCTCGCGGAACTACTTCGATTCGACGTCTAATTAACCCGAAACCAACTCCAACGGACTCGTCACAACACCTAGACCAAAAACCATGTTGACACCTTCCCCAAAGACCGCCGCACGCGCCCCCCACGAGCCGCCCAAAGTGGCTGGGCGTGGCCCTCACGCGCCTGCTACAGTGTCACCGTCTACCTCAAGCAGACCCGGTTCAGCACAGTGTATGCAACTTGAACCGGCGTCAGCAGTTCACCGCCTTCCGTCTACCAAATCGACTCCTTTCTTCACCAACAGCATCGTCCAGACCTAGGCTACTGTAACGACCCGTCCCGAGTATCGGGATTTAATATTATTTAATTATGATTTAGAATGACTAATTTGGGATTAGTTGAGTGATTTCGGACGAATTGTGCAAAATGACCGTTTTGCCCCTGGGCGTGGGCAAAATGATCGTTTTGCCCCTAGGCGTGGGCAAAACGTTGACTTTTAATTCGGACGGTCAAATGGACTTTGACCAATGACCGTGACGTAGTTTGGGACGTCACGAGTTCATAGACAGGTGGCACGTTCGATTTCGACATTCGTGGTGAAAGTTATGATGTTCGGAAGCCCAAGGACATTTTTGTAATTTGGACGAAATAGGGGAAAATGTTGACTTTTTGACTGGGATGTCCGATGGACGAGGGCCAAGGACCGTTACATAGAGCTAGTTGATACGAATTCATAGACAGGCGGCACGCCGAAATCGGACTTCGTACGGGGAAGTTATGGTCTAAAACGTGAAATCGGGGAAGTTTACGGCTCGGTAACCGTGTCGATTATTTTATTCTGAAATGGTGGTTAGAGGACACTTGGATGAGTGACAAGTGTCACTCACCCATTGGCTAGATTGGATCATGTTCCATTAACCATAAATTATATGCTAAAGTTCCACTATGGAATTAATTAGGATTAAACCTCTGCTTTAATCTGAGCCATCCAACTCACTCCCCAGATTCCATCTCAGCCGTTCATCTCATCTCTTCCTTCCTATTTCTGTTCAGCCTTCTTCTCCTTACCCGTGAACAAGAAAAACAGGGAGGTGAGAATTGGATTCTGGCCATGATCAATCTTCCTTCCACAATTGATTGGGCAACTGGAAACTGAGTGAATTGCGGAAGGATTTGGCTGAGGGAGAACACGAGAGACTGCGTGGGGCTGTGAAAACCGAGAATCGGAATTTTGGAGTAATGGAGGGAAATTCAAAATTTGAGCTATGGGCTCTGAGGGTCGATTTGGAGTTCAATTTGAGCCTTATGGGATTGCCTCGATCACAACCAGCTTAAGAACGAAGAATTTTGGCAACCTTTTGGCTCTGAACTGACTTGGTGGCAGAGAAGGAGTTTCAGGAGAGATTCGTGATTCTAGAGGGATTAAACGATGAAATTGGATTAGCAAATGAGTTTCCCTTGGTCCAACGAAGCTTTTCAGTGGATCAATTTAAGAAAATCCAGTGGAATTGATGAAATCCGAATGATGAACAGTGCCCAGCTGTTCTTCGATGTTCATCTTCAAGTCGTTGGATTTCAGGTAAGGATTGTTGTAATTAGGTTTACAGACATCTAATTAGACATATAACGAACCTATTTGAGTGTTCAATTGAAAGGATTAAGGTGGATTTGATAGTGAACGAATCGGGTCATCTCGCGGGTCAAATGGACCCGTTTACTAGAGAAACGGGCGAGGACGATGACTGTAGCAGTCACTGTAGCAGGCGCGTGGCTTTCATGCGTAACCACTCACGGCGGCGCGTGACGGCGCGTGGGTACGGATCTCGAGGTGAGGTCAACCTGACTTTTGTCCTATTCAATGTAACGAACATTTTAGCGTTGGTTTCGTGTCAATCGGACCCCGTTTCGATATTGTTCGGGATGTCCGAAGGTTTTAAATCCAGTTTAAAAATACTTAAAAATTCGGGAAAATTACGGGACTTTAATAGGATGTTAATGAAGAGGTTAGTGACCCTCTAATGTGATTTGGACAGGAACGGGAGTCCCAGTGATAGTGGTGTGGTCCGAGAAGGCCTATGGCACACGTATCAAGGCGCTCGGTTAAACGGTCTGTGAGTGGACATTGGTTTTATAAATTCGATGCATGCATAACTGTTTCATGATTGTTATAATTGTGATTTTATGGTTTATTTTGGATATCGGTGAATTTATATGATTTCACGCATTTCGAGGCGATTTACGTGTTTGCAAGTAGATCGAAGTTTTCTAGATTTGCACTGATTTCCATAATTGTGGTTCGGATATGATTTCATGAATCGGTTACGGATTTGATAAAGTGAATTCGGGCCGAGGGCCCAATTGATTTAAGAAATCGAGCTAGGGGCCCAGTTGCTTTGAGAAATCGGGCTAGGGGCCCAGTTGACTTATGAAATCGGGCCAGGGGCCCAGTTGATTTATATATATAATTTCGGGACGGGGACCCTAAAATGGAATTGAATAAATGATTTCGGATTTGATAATCAACTATTTGGATTTATGACGGTTTTATGGAAATTCGGGGCAGGGCCCTTGTGATATTTTGGAAATGAATAATAAAATGTGTTCCATAAAACCATCTCGATACGAGGATATGTATTGGTCTCCTCCAAGTGTCAGGGACACTGGAGAAGTCACGGTGCATTGTCTGCGAGGGGTCATTGTACGGAGCAGCCGGACCGTATAGTGATCCAGGAGCAGGATTGCTATCATTGGACGTTAAGGACGTCAGACATCGGGGATGTCAGAGATATGGACCCGGTGAGACCCCGGGCAGCACGCGTTGCTTAATACCGTGAGATATGACGTCGGGGACGTCAAGCGTCAGGGACGCTAGGCATCGGGGATGCCGGAGATGGAAAAATAATAAATGTATCTTCTGGATTTATGAAATAACTCTTGGATTGACTTTTGGGATTTGAAACTATGTTTTGGTTTCCGGGCTAAGGCCATAATGGTTTTTTCTAAATAAATATGTGGTTATTGGTTTTTGGTGCCTTTTAGGTTGATTACGGATGCGACTGCAGCAGAGACTGGGACATCGCATACCTCCTCCATCGATCCTTGCGCACTCTGGAAGCCCGGTTGGACAGTGGCAATAGGTTATCCCTTGTCTGACACCTCTTGTCAGATGGGAGCATGACACATTCCATGGTAATCCCGGGGGGATTGGGATGGGTCGTGTCCAGTGGTATCAGAGCAGGTTTTGCTTTTTTGTGCGCGAAGGTCCAGGGTGTGATGTCTCTTTGGGCTGCAGTTCTATTATCAACTTGATAGATAGTTTTGGGTTTGAGTAGTGGATAGGGTGTGTTTGGCCGATACGCCGTGCATTGATGCGATTCAACCCAAGTGGGGTTGTATACGATTAACTGGTAATGTGGGACCGTCGGTTCGGTCATGTGATGATGGATTTTTGTGCTACTGGGCGCAGCTGGGTTCAGGGAACCCCATTTGAATAATGATATGGAAATGCGAAACTCAGTTGAGTAATGGTCTAAAATATGGACCCTGGTAGTGTTGGCTAGTGTACGGGGTGTTGGTGCATCGGAGTGTAACGACCCGTCCCGAATTCCGGGATTAGATTAGTCACTAATCTTGATTAGTGAGGTTGAACGGTGGTTAGTAGGGCGGAATCAGACAAAATGTGCAAAATGACCGTTTTACCCCTGGTCGTGGGCAAAATGTTGACTTTTTGATCGGGTGGTCAAATGGACTATGACCAATGACCGTGACGTAGTTCGGGACGTCACGAGTTCATAGACAGGCGGCACGTTCGATTTTGACATCCGAGGAGAAAGTTATGATGTTCGGAAGTTGAGGGGCATTTTGGTAATTTTGGTCCATTGGGGTCAAATGTTGACTTTTTGACCGGGAGGTCCGATGGACGAGGGCCAAGGACCGTTACGTAGGTCTCGTCGATACGAATCCAATGACAGGCGGCATGCCGAAATCGGAGTTCCGACGACGAAGTTATGGTCAGGGAAACAAATTTACGAACTGAGGCTTCGATTAAAATAATAATATAATAATGAATAGTAACCGATGATTGTGCACATCCGGATGAGTGACAAGTGTCACCCATCCCCTGAAATCTGATCCATGTTTCCCTCCCAACACTATCATTACAACATCATCATTCCTCATCCATCATTCCCCTTCCTTTTCTTTGAATTTTCTTCAAACCGTGCACAAATTGGGGGGGGGGGGGGGACTGAACTGGGAGAATTGGCTCCCTTCCTCTGCCGTTCCTGAGAGAAAATGAGAGATTGAATGACTAGAATAACAAGGGAAACACGAGGGGTTGTGAGGATGCTGAATTCTGGGTTTCAAAAATTTAGAAAAATTGGAGGGAAATTCGAATTGGAAGAATTGGGCCGTGAGGAGTGGAATTGAAGCTCGAGTTAGCTTCCTGAGATTGTGACGAGTCGATCCACATCAAAAACAAGAAGAATTGGCAACGTTTTGGCTTTGAACACACTTGGTGACAGAGGAGGAAATTCGAGGTTGAGTCGAATAATTGGAGGCTTCGATGGATGAAATTGAGCTGGGGATTATGTTCCTGAGGATCCCACGATGCTTCTGGAAGGATCAATTGAAGGAAAACGTTGGAGATTGGCAGACTTCCATGGTTGCACAGTGAAGGCTATCGAGCTTGAGTCGTGGAGATTGAGCACTGGATTGAGGCAATTGAGTTGGGGGAAATGTTTAACTGAGTCCATGGAAGCTTCTGGTTTAATCAATTTAAGGATATCGATCAAAATTGATGGGGTTCGAATGATGAACAATGGCAGGGTGTTCTTGGTGTTCATCATCGAATCGTGAGATTGTAGGTAATGTTTTGTGTAATCAATGTTACAGAACTTAAATTGAACTTAGAATGAAGCTAACGGATTGATCAATTGATGTAATTAAGGCTGAATTGATAGGATTGGAACCGGGTCGTCTCGCGGGCTAATTGGACCCGTTTACCAGACATACGGGTTAGATGGTGACACTGTAGCAGGCGCGTGGGTTTCACGGGCAGCCACTCACGGCGGCGCGTGACGGCGCGTGGGCACGAATCTCGAGGTGAGGTCAATATGACTTCTGTCCTATTTAATGTAACGGACATTTTGGAATTGGTTTCGTGTCGATCGGACACCGTCTCGATATTGTTCGGGATGTCCGAAGGTTTTAAATCAAGTTTTAAAAATAGTTAAAAATTCGGGAAAATTACGGGACTTTGATAGGATGTTAATGTGGAGGTTAGTAACCCTCTAATGTGATTTGGACAGGATTGGGAGTCCCGGTGATAGTGGTGAGGCCCGGGAGGGCCGGTGGCACGCGTATCGAGGCATACCGTTAAAACGGTCTGTGAGTGGACTTTGGTTTTATAAATTCTATGCATGCTTAAATGTTTTATATGGATTATGGATTTGATTGTTGGTAAATTGTACGGTTTCACGTATTTCGAGGCGATTTACGTGCTTGCACGTAAATCGAGGTTTCCGGTTTTACATGGATTTTTCATATTTATAACTTGGATATAATGTGATGAAATGGTTTTGAAATTGGAAATATGAACTCGGGCTTGAGGCCCACTTGTTTTGGAAATTTCGGACTTGGAGTCCAGTTGATACGTAATCGGGCCGGGGGCCCAGTTGGTTAATGAAATTGGGCCAAGGGCCCAGTTGATATGAAATCGGGCTGAGACCCATTTGAGTTATGTTATCGGGCCAGGGGCCCAGTTGATTTACGAATTCGGGCCGTGGGCCCAGTGGGTTTATAATGTCGGGCTGCGGGCCCAGTTGGTTTACAAATCGGGCCGTGGGCCCAGTGGTTCATAAAATCGGGCATGAGGCCCGGTTGGATTATAAATGTGATTTCGGGTCAGGGACCCTATGTTTAATAATTGTGATTTTAGGTCAGGGACCCTAAATGGAATTACGTGGTTTTATAGAAATTTCGGGCAAGGCCCATTGTAATGATGTGATAAAAGGATTTAATAAAACTGTTTTCCATATACCATCTGGATACAAGGATATATGATGGTCTCCTCCAGATGTCTGGGACACTGGGGAAGTCACGGTGCATTGCCTGCGAGGGGTCATTATACGGAGCAGCCAGACCGTATGATGACTCAGGAGCAGGATTGCTATGATTGACGCCAGGGACGTCAGACATCAGGGATGTCCGATATATGGAACCGGAGAGACCCCGGGCAGCACGCGTAGCTTATGAAACCGTGAGATTTGACGTCAGGGACGTCAAGCGTCTGGGACGCTAAGCATCTGGGATGCTAAGCATCTGGGATGCTGGTGATGGTAATGGTAAAATATGGATTAATGAATCTATGAAATGGCTTTTCGGTTGGATATGTGTTATGTGGTAAAAATGGATTATTGGTTATGTTATGGTATTTCGGGTCGGGGACCCTAAATGGTTTTGGATTTATGGATTTATATTTATGGCTTTGGGCGGTGGCCCACATGGTTTTAATATGTCTGGATGTGGCATTCCACAGTTTTGGGCTGAGTTCCCACACTTGGTTTTTGGTTAACGGTTTTTGGGCTAAGGCCCTAATGGCTCGGTTGAGCAAACGTTTTGGTTACTGGTTTTCGTGGCATGCATACGTTTTTATTGGAGGGCATAAATGTCTTATAAATGTGTTTAATAAACTTATTGGTTTTTGTCCACTCACAGCTTTTGGTTTTAATGCCCTTCAGGTTGATTACGGATGCTATTGCAGCAGAGACTAGGACATTGTACACCTCCTCCATCGATCATTGCGTACTCTGGATGCCCCGTTTGGGCAGTGGCTCTTGGTTATCCCTTGTCTGACACCCCATGTTGGACGGGAGCAGGGCACATTCCACGGTAATCCCGGGGGGATTGGGATGGGTCCTGTCAACTTGGTATCAGAGCACGGTTGCTCTATTTGTGTGCACAGGTCGAGGGTGTGATGTATCATTGGGCTGCAATTCGTTATCAACCTGATAGATAGTTTTTGGGTTTGGATAGTGGATAGAGTGTGATTGGCCCGATGCGCCGTGCATTAATGTGATTCGACCCAAGTGGGGTTGTATGTGATGAACTGGTAATGTGGGACCGTCGGTTCGGTCATGTAATATTTGATTGTTGTGCTGCTAGGTGCAGCCAGGTTCGGGGAACCTCATTTGAGTAATGGTCTAAAATGTGAACCCTAGTGGTGGTTGCTGGTGTGAGAGATGTTGGTACATCGAAGTTGGCCGATGACCTTAGTGGTGGAACCCACGTTGATGGGATGGTAGGATTGGATTTGATGTCTATATGATGTCTAGACCGCAGGGTCAGTCAGGTTGTGGATTTTATATTACGGAGAGCTGTTTGGTTCGGTTGAACCATAGGGTGTGATTGTGGAACCCTAGTATATGATGGATTCAAAAGGTAAACCTTAATAATGATGAGCGGCTGAGGTCACGGATGACTATGTGGATGGCTCTGGTGAGTCTAGTCAGAACTATGGGATCCGATCTACGGATACGGTTCTGAGATAAATTATGGAATCCCGTGTCGGATCGGGTATTAGTGTGAGGTATGGATGCGGATCTCGATAGCAATGACAGTTAGTCGGAAGCCATATGGAGATGACTGGCTATCGAGGGTAATTAGTGTGGTTATAATACTTGGGGATCAGGGGACGTTCAAGGAACGTTCATTTTCCTGATGTGGATTGTCAGAGTGGTGGTACCCATAGTCGTGAGGTACGGGATCGTCGTTCGGTATGAACGGAGATCCAGGGTTGTCGTATTTGCACATGGTGTGCAAGTATGGATGTTTTTATGTTGGTACTTTTGTGCCAATACTAGTATGGATGCATGGGTGCTGATACTAGTATTGTTGATAGTGTGTTGGTGCTGGTACTAGCGCTGGTGCTAGTGTCGGTGATGGTGTTGACGATGAGCCACAAGTTGAGGTGTGACTCCGTCATGATGAACATATGTTCGGTCGTTGAGATTCGGTAGTGGTTGAGTGATGGACTGGATGGGATCCAGTTGTGATTGTGATGTGTTGGGATTAGTCCCGACAGGGGTAAAATGACAAGTGATGAGTGGATTAAAAAGGTATAATTGAGACTTGAGTAATCTTAGGATGGCGTCCCCTACGTCATGAGAATTAGTGGATTTGGGGAGTTGTTGGCAACTCCAAAATTGGTGTGATTATATGTTTTTATTATAGATGTGGAATTTTGTAACTGAGAACTTGGAAAATCGAGCGTTGAACTTGTAAAGGTTGGGATGTGCGAATGGAACAATAACAGATTGATTGTGGACACGGGGTCGTCCAAGTGAGTTGAGGAGGTAGGAAGTCTAGTGGTTAGACTTGACATCTCGTTGGGAGCATGTCTGTTTCCAACATGGTTGGAACCTTAGTTTTGAGGAAAGTTGTGATTGGGGAACGAGAGTGGTGCTCATTTTTGGTGATTGGTATTCCGAAGTCATTGGGGTTGACTTCTTGCTTTCTGCCCTGACAAACATTAACTGTAGTTACCAGTACGTTGAGCGTGTATTGGTTGGTGAGCCATGTGTGTTGTGGGGTCATCAGGGGGAGTTGCGTATTCAATATTAGGTAAACGAGATTTTTCATTTTCTGCTTGGTGGCAGACGATGTTGGGTTACATGACGTGGTGAGTGCAGTGAGTTTTGTTGCATCCACGTAGGATGAGTATTGGTGTCATCATTTTGGATCATCCTTGGTTTTTCCTAGGTGGAATGACAAGGATCGATATGAACTTGGGTATGTGAGTCGTAAATGACGGGGTTGAACTTCTTTTTGAAGTGGAGCCCGTATGGTATTCTACTCGGGTGAGTAGGTTTTCGATGTGGTCAGGTTTTGTCAACCTTAGACGTGTGGAGGTTGGATTGGCTTCCCTATGAAGTCAATTGGAGGTATTGAACGGGTAACCGATAGGTTCGGTTTTGGTGTGTCTTGGTAAATGTGAACGAGATTTTGGGATTTGGAATCGAATTTCTGGGTGACGATTCAGGATTCAATTTTGGAACTTGAAAAGGGATTTCTGGATTTGGGTACGGAATGATTATTCCAAATGCTAGCTTACGAAATAATGATTTCGGATTCGGATTTGGAAATGAATTAAAAATTTGATGTCTGGGCTTGGATCCGGGATTTCTTATGAAATTGCGGATTCGGATTCGGAATTGGAACTAGATGATGGGTGGAGTTTCGATTTGTCTCATGCTGGATTGGGCAAATGGTGCTCCATTGTTGAAACGTGTTTGGCTATGACCTAGGTGGTTGTAGTCTGGTCATTAGATAGATGTGTGTACTTCGTACATGGTTCGAGGTACAATACCTTGTAGACTTGTGATGTCTAGTTACGATATACGAGTTATACCCGAGGTGTGTTGGTGAGCGTGTTGGTAGTCGGATTGGTTCCGATACCACTGGATTAGTCGTGGGCCGGACATTGGATACTATGCAATGGGTCATGGTATTTCCGATGAGTCTAATTACACACGAGTTGGGTGAAATGTTGGTAAGTGTATTTGTGAGTCAAGTAAGTTGGTGGCTTGTGTAGCCACGAGTGAGTCTAGTGTCAGTTTTCGACTGACAACAATTGTGTGGTGACAGATTGTCAGGATGTGTCAACATAGATGGTTGAGTGGGGGCAGCTGACTCCTAGTGGGAGTAAATTTCAGGATAGATTGGTGAGTGGGAAAGGAACTGTAGAGTTGTTGCGTCAACGAAAGGGTAGATTGAACAAGTGGTGTCAATTCGAAACGAGTGGTTTCAGTCATTCGACGGGGTCGAATGTAGTTGTTGCGTTATGAGTACTAGTGGTACGTTTGGGTGCAGACAAGTTTTGTCTGATTAGTTGGTGTACGGGTGTACACGTGTTGCGTGGTCAATTCCACTTTCCACGGGGTGTTTGTGGAATCAGGGTAGTCGAGTTTCGAGAGCGAAACTAATTAAGGAGGGAAGTACGTTGAGATTAGATCGGTTAGAATTTCGAGGACGAAATTTATTAAGGAGGGAAGATTATAACGACCCGTCCCGAATTCCGGGATTAGATTAGTCACTAATCTTGATTAGTGAGGTTGAACGGTGGTTAGTAGGGCGGAATCGGACAAAATGTGCAAAATGACCGTTTTGCCCCTGGTCGTGGGCAAAATGTTGACTTTTTGATCGGGTGGTCAAATGGACTATGACCGATGACCGTGACGTAGTTCGGGACGTCACGAGTTCATAGACAGGCGGCACGTTCGATTCCGACATCCGAGGAGAAAGTTATGATGTTCGGAAGTTGAGGGGCATTTTGGTAATTTTGGTCCATTGGGGTCAAATGTTGACTTTTTGACCGGGAGGTCCGATGGACGAGGGCCAAGGACCGTTACGTAGGTCTCGTCGATACGAATCCAATGACAGGCGGCATGCCGAAATCGGAGTTCCGACGACGAAGTTATGGTCAGGGAAACAAATTTACGAACTGAGGCTTCGATTAAAATAATAATATAATAATAAATAGTAACCGATGACTGTGCACATCCGGATGAGTGACAAGTGTCACCCATCCCCTGAAATCTGATCCATGTTTCCCTCCCAACACTATCATTACAACATCATCATTCCCCTTCCTTTTCTTTGAATTTTCTTCAAACCGTGCACAAATTGGGGGGGGGGGGGGGGGGGGGGGAGGGACTGAACTGGGAGAATTGGCTCCCTTCCTCTGCCGTTCCTGAGAGAAAATGAGAGATTGAATGACTGGAATAACAAGGGAAACACGAGGGGTTGTGAGGATGCTGAATTCTGGGTTTCGAAAATTTAGAAAAATTGGAGGGAAATTCGAATTGGAAGAATTGGGCCGTGAGGAGTGGAACCTCACCCAAAACCTCATCCAACTCACCAAAACCGTCGACTCTACCCCAAACTTCCCTACTTTCGATCTGAACATCGACGGCAAAACAGAGCACACAAGGTACTCTCCGTCGTCTAGCCTCCACCGTGCACTCCTCCGTCACGGCAGCACAACCAGAAGACTCCTAGGACTCCACTGAACTCCCTAGACCTCACAGGACTCCTCGATTCTATCCCTAAAGCTACGACTTCCACTTTGAACTTCCACGGTTAAACAGAGCAAATAGAAGGGGATGAGAAATTACCTATCCTCCGATCGCAGTCGTGAGCTCAGCCGCGAGGTAGTAGCTCCTCCCGTCCACCTCCAGCCTCTGGACACTTCCACGAGTCCAATTGCACCGTACACGGCCACTCCACCACCACAATCTCTCTGGTCACCCTGTTTTTTCCTCCCTGGTTTTTTTACCCGTGGCTCTCAACTCACGCACAACACTCACCACTCCTCCAACCTCCCTCACTGCCTTCCTCTCAAGTCCTGATCACTCTCACACACTCACAACCTCGCACCCTCACCGAACTTGATCGATTTCTCCCCAAATTCCCAGTCTCTGTTTCTCTCTAGGTCGAAGAACAACCACGAACACACGGGCACCCCAAATAATTGGGACAGTGTTCCCTAGAACCCTCTAGTCAAGCCCCACGTGTCACCATCCTCCCCTTCTCTCTCACAACTGTCTCAATCTCAGCCCTTCATTTTCCTTCTCTGTTGCACAAATCCCAATGTGCAGAAAGACCAAAATGCCCTTCCTTTTACGTCACATTTACAGTTTTGCCACTACCTTTCTAGACCCGTATCTACCACGTCGTAAGTCCGATGAATACGTACCGCCTGTAATCGAACTCAGGACGACGAGATCTACCTAACCATCCTAGGTCAACACAACAAAACTCGTTCAAACGAAAAGTCAACTTTTCCCCCCTTAAGTTAACCAAATTACGGTTATGCCCTCAACCTTCCGAACATCATAACTTCCTCCTCGGATGTCAGAATCGGGCGTGCCACCTGCCTACGGGTTCGTGACGTCCCGAACTACGTCTTGGTCACCAGTTAAAGTCCATTTGACCACCCGAACTAAAAGTTAACTTTTTACCCAAACTAGGGGCAAAATCGTCATTCTGCACTAACGACCACAACGAGACCAACTAACCCCCCGATTAAGCTCACTAATCCCATCTAACCCTAATTTCTGGAACGGGTCGTTACAACCAACCCTCATCTCTCTTTTCCCCGTCTGAAAACCTTGGAAAACCCCCCAGACCCGAGACGGAGACACAAATCCAGAAAACCTAAAACACCTCAACCCGTCTTCTTGACTCGAACCAAGACCAAGGTAGGACTGTGAGGACCTCAGGATGACGGTGAGGCAGTCGACACGACCTACGGTGGCGACACGGCGGAGGTAAACCGTGAAACTCGAGAAAGCCCAAGTTTTTCCTAAGTGTCAAATGAACCCTTTTAACGTCTGGGTTTCATTTCTTTTGTTTGGGACACATTCTAGGGATGGTGACGAGCTGCTAGAATGACAGGACCCACCCCGATCATCACCCCGATAACCGAAGTGATGTGACGCCCCAGAAATTCGAAAACGGAAAATTTGGAAAATTTGAGGAAAATGACGATTTTGCCCCTAGAATTGGGTGAACGGTTGACTTTTTATTTGAGCAGTCAAACAGACTTTGACCGATGACCGTGACGTATTTCGGGACGTCACGAGTTCATAGACAGGTGGCACGCCTGATTTCGACATTCGAGGAAAAAGTTATGACGTGCGGAAGTTGGAGGGTAATTCGGTAAATTGGTCAAAAAGGGACCATTTGTTATTTTTTTGACCGGGACCATGTTTGAACTTTCTGAAAGTACTGTTGGGTAGGTCTCGAGACGCTGAATCCGTAGACATGCGGTATGCGTCAATCGGAGTCCGAACGAGAAAGTTATGGGTCTAGAACGATGAGGGGTATTTTGGTAATTTATGATGACGAGGGTAAAATGGTAATTTGCTGCAGTGTGGATAAGTGTGTGATTTAACCTGGTGAGTCAACTAATTTGGATGTGGATTGGGCAGGTGGTGACACTTGTCACCATGTTTGTAAGATTAGTGGAGGTTGATGATGCGGATTGAAGGCTAATTACCAGTTGTTTACACAAAAGGATAAAAACAGAGAGGTTGATCTCATTTTCATTGATTCTATCCAGCAACCAAAACGTGAGAAATTGGTATCATTGAACGTGATTTCATGAGGAATGACAGAGAAGAATGAAGGGCATTATAAACCTAGTTGAACTCAGTTGAAAACCCAGAAAAACCTGAAACCTTGGATGAACACCTTAGGATCGAATCTGAACTTATGGACGTAATTGAGTGAAATTGACCTTTGTTTTAGCCTTCTGGGAGTGAGACGAGTCGAACTGGATCAAGAACGAAGGCAATTCGAGGTGTTTTAACTTAGAACAGAACGGGGGAGGAAACTGGATTTTCGATCTTGAGTCGTGGATTTGAGGCCATGGAACCGTGAAATTGATCATGGAAATATGTTTCTTTGAACTCCACGATGCTTCCTGATGAATCAATTGAAGAAAAACATGGATCAATGATCACGATTGGATGATGAACAGTAACTGGCTATGCGTCGATGTTCAAGCTCGAATCGTGTGAATTCAGAAATCCAACCGGGTCATCTCGTGGGTCGCAGGACCCGTTTACCAGTCATTCGGGTTGGAACGATCACTGTTCACAGTACTGTAGCAGGCGCGTGGCAACCACGCGCAGCCATTCACGGCGGCGCGTGGGGGCGCGTGAGGGCGAATCCCGAGGGTTCGGGGTTCTTGGCAAGCGTCGGAAATTACGGAAACGCGTGCAGCTCGGAAAGCGAGCGGGTTTGGACGGTGTGTGAGTGGATGTTTGTTTTATAAACCATGATGCATGCATAGTTAAATGTTTTTCTATGATTGATTGCATAAATTGAATTGCAATGATGTCTTGATGACGTGGCATGATTATGTGAGATTTAATGAATATTTTAATCGGTCTTTCGGGCACGTTTTTTGAGAAAATGTGCAAATGATATTTTGGGCTAGGCCCGGAGTCAAAATGGTTTCAAAATGGATATTTTGATGAATTGATAAGTCAAGGATGATTTTTGGATTATATTACTGTTTTCCATGTGACTTTACGGTTTTACGTATAAATGCTATTTGGGCTTGAGTCCCGGTTGGTAACGATTTTGACTTGGTCTGAAGTCATGGATTTGATTGAGATGTTTTGGGATATGATCCCGGGATGATTTTGATTGTCATTGTGCTTATGGCTGCCCAGACGGTCGAAGCTAGGGGTGTTCCCATACGACCGAAGCTCGGGTATATGATTGTGATTGTTCCCAGGCTGCCGGAACTCGGGATGTTCCTAGAAGGCTGGTACTCGGGTGAGATATATTCCCAGATAGCCGAGGCTTGGGGTGTTCCCAGACGGCTAACGCTCGGGGTGATGCGTACCGGGGCAGTCGGAGCTCGGGGTGACTTCCCAGACGACTGAGGCATGGGTTATGGCCTACGCGTAGTGCAGATGTGACAGTGTTATGGTTTGTGCACTTGTGAATAGTGCAGATTGATTGATTGATTGAGTGCTTGATTATGACCTTATGCAGAGTACTGTTTGATGTTGATTGTGAGTACGTACTGGTATTGAGTACGAGTTCTGGTCTGTATGGCCAGGTGATTATGTTTTCGTATGTTTTGGCCTGAGAGCCGGGATTTAACATGTTATGTGGTTTGGCTGGAAGGCCAGTGTTGGTGTTTCATATGTTTTTCCCTATGCATGCAGGTTTGATAAACTGGAGGGTAAACAATGATGTGTTTTAAAATGTATTTTAAATTTTTGTCCACTCACACCTTTGTTTTGATGACCCTCCAGGCCGTGGCACAACATTCAGGGCTGATCTCGAGGCGGAGGCATGAGCGGAAATCAGCGCAGTTATCCCTTGTCTGATAGGTGCTGAAGGATAGTTTCGGGACTTCAGTTGACTTGTCAGACGGGAGCAGGACCGAGCACAGTTACCGAGGTCCAGTTAGGACGGGTCCTGTCAGGTGAACCCTGCTCCCGTCTGACAACCCAACACAAAAGACCGAAACAACCTCACAAGGACCCACAATTCTCATTGCCAAACAAGGGAGAATTCAAAATCCAACAAGTCAACAGCTATACAGAGCATAGTACAAAACAAGGTAAACAAAATCCTACTAAAGTACACGCACAACGGAAACTCGTAGCAGAAAACACCAGAAACACCCCGGGAGAACTCTATACCTCTGCCTCAACGTCAACCCCAGCGCTATCACCACGACCTGGAGGGCATTTAAAAAAAAAACAGAAGGTGTGAGTGGACTAGAAATAAAAAGAGTTTCAAAAACAGTTTAATAAACAAACCAGGGTTTTGCCCTCTGTTTTAAAAACATGCATGCATAACCCAATGTCTAAAAAACATTTATCAATCATATCATTTTCATCATGGAAACCGCAGCAACATAAACACAGTATGATAATCGTTATAAAACATTAGCAGTAAAACTTAAGATACCAATATAATCATCCGATCAAACCTGCTGGATCTATCCGAGTCCTTAAACTCCCGAGTCTTTAAACTCAATCCAGGCCTCAATATAATCTAAGTCTTTAAACTCCCGAGTCTTTAAACTCAACAGGCCTACGGGGGAAAATATCAATATCCGAGTCTTTAAAGTCTCGAGTCTTTAAACTCAATCCGGGTCTTTAAACCCAATCCGGGCCCGTCCCCCGTCAATCATAATCCGGGTCTTTAAACCCAATAACCAGATCCAGCAAATCCAATCCAAAACCGTTTGAAAACCATTTCTAAATCCATATCCAAACCCGAATTCGAAATCACTATCCTGAAGCCCTTCCGGCATTCAGAACCGTCATTCCAAACCCAAATTCGGAAATCCCCTTTTCAACTTTAAAACCAAATCTCGATATCCGAAATCCGATTCTAAAACTGAAAACCTTGATTATCGAATTATGTCTCAAAATCCATTTATAAGCATTGAAACTAATTATAGATTGAAATCCCAAAAGCATCGCATCAAAAGCATAAACAGAGTATTTCTCGTAAAACGTGCTGAAATACGTAAACTATCTCGAAAAACATGCCATTATGCAAATCAGATATAGAATACTCAATAATCATGAAATCATATTTAAAACCATAAAATGAGTAAAGAAAAGCAATTATGCATGCTCGGTTGAAGGAGTCCACTCACAGTTCCCGGGCACGTCACTCGCGTCCCGTACGTTCCTCGGCCGCCTCAGGGATTTCCGATCCTAGCACAGGTCACCAAAACGAGTCACTAGCATGTCAACTAAGCTTCTCCTAATTTCCTCCAATTTTCCCGGCTTTTAAACGTAATTAAACGGAAATCCTAAACCTTTGACCACTTAGAACTAACCTGAGACGATGTTCAATTGTCTCGAAACTTGTCCCAACAGGTTCTTTACAACGATTAGACTCAAAACCATGTTGGACACTTCCCCGGAAACTGCACCACGCGCCCTCACGCGCCGCCCAAAGGGGCTGCACGTGGGCTTCACGCGCCTGCACAGTGGCACTGTTCATCTTCTTCTTCGATCACTCGACTTCTCTCAAGTCTCTAGACATCAACACGAGTTCAATTTCGATGGTTGATCGATGGAGGTGCACAACCGTGAACGGTGGTCCTCTGTTCTTCTACGATTTCCTCACCACTCACAACCATTTCCTCTCCCAACTTTCACCCAGAACCACTTATCATCCTCACAACCTCTCTCTGCTCTCACTCTCACCAGGTCACAAGGCCTCACACACACCCTGCCATCGATCGATTTTCCTCCCTAGCACCGTCACTGTTTTTCTCTCAATTGCACCATGCAAAAGACTGGAACCCACTAGACACAACCCACGTGTCCAAATCCTGTGGTCCCAAACCCAAATATCTAATTAAATCCTGTACACTTGTCCCAATCTGATTTGCACAATTCTCAATGTGCAAAAAGACCAAAATACCCATAATTGTCCAATTTACGATTTTACCCTTCGCCGTTCTAGACCCATATCTCGCTCGTCTAACGTCCGATGAAGGCATGCCACCTGTTGTTGTACTCAGGACGACGAGATCTACCTAACGATTTTCGGTCTACGTGTGAAAACCTTGTCGTGCAACAAGTCAACTTTTCCCCCTAATTTAACCAATTTACGAAAGTGCCATCAACCTTCCGAACATCATAACTTCCTCCTCGGATGTCGGAATCGGGCGTGCAACCTATCTATTGACTCGTGATGTCCCGAACTACGTCACGGTCATCGGTCAATGTCCAATGGACCGCCTGAACTAAAAGTCAACATTTTGCCCATTTTATGGGCAAAATCGCCATTCTGCACTAACGGTCCAAAAGTAACCCACTAACCACCAATTAACTTAGCTAATCCGTTACTAATCACTCCGCTAATTCCGACTTCCGGGACGGGTTGTTACATGGAAGCTGGTTTGGACGCTGGAAACCGACGAGACAGCCGGAGAAGACAACCGGAGTAAGGCCGTGAGTTTCTTTGACGTCCTAGATCCATAGAACAGACATAGAAGATCTATTAGGAACAAATCTTGTCGAAAAGGTGGCCGAAAACGGATTCTGGAAACGGGTCAAGCCCACGGGTCAAGTTGCGGGTCAACGGCAACCCGACTTCAGAGATCCAGGTTGACCCGATACTGTAGCAGTGATGATGTCATCATGCTGACGTCAGCAGTGATGTCATGATGAGGTCATTATGTCAGAGATTATCAGACCAGGGGCCAACCAGAGAGTGACACGTGTCCTCTAACATGTGTCAGCAGTGACGTCATGCTCTGACGTCAGGAACACTATAGCAGCGTTTACCAGGCGTGTGTGAACAGTACTTTTGGTGGGGCCAGTACCATTTTAAGGGTTTTTACGATACGGATCCAATGGCGGGGGTTTTGTGTCGATCAGAGATCGTTAGGATGGTTAAAATGGGGTTTGAAGCCTCGGAAATAGTGCCCGAGCCATGTTTTCAGGACGGATCTGTTCTAGGGTTTTAGTATGGAACTAGTAGGGTCCTTTAGTGACTCTTGGACATGTTAATACAGGTTTTAGGCTGTCATTGAGCAGCAAGGACCGTGTGTGAGTGGGCTATTAGATTTCTTAAAGGATTGCATGCATAAACTGTTTTGCTATTCCACTTTATGATTTGGATGAGACTATTATGGGTACTATATGAGGATGCTTAAATTACATATTATGATGTTCTGGGCATGAGACCCGTCTGGATTATATATGGAATGTTTTCAGGTATGTCCGGGGGACACAGGGTAACTATACTATTATTGTGCTGTACTTTCCTACCTTTCTATCTTGTCTCCTCCAAGGAGGGTCGTTGGCCTGGGTGGACCCTGGAGTAGTCACGGGGCACTGACTGAGTGGAGTTAACCCCCGTTGTGACAGGGCCCGTCGCAATCCCTCCGGGATTAATGCAGGACGACCTTGCTCCCGTCTGACACGAAGTGTTAGACAAGGGATATTTCCAACCTTTGCCCTCTCGGGTTATCAGAGTACGCCATGATCCGGAGGAGGTATGTGATATCTCGGTCTCTGCTACAGTCCACATCCGTTGTCAACCTGAAGGGCAGTCAAAACATTAAAAGCTGTGAGTGGACAAAACAAAGAGTTTCTAAAAAACATTTTAACGAAGACATTTGTACCATTCACTAAAAAGCATGCATGCATTCGAAAGCTATTTAATCCAAAACAACCATATGTGGGAACTAAGCCCAATACCATACGGGACTCAGCCCAAAACTTGTATACATTACATATCGTATATCGTAGATCACATATCATATATACATATAATCACACAACCAATCCTGTCACGGTTTCCAAAGCTACGCGCGTGCTACCAGGGGTTTCAAACCCAAGTCTTTCAGGGTTCAAGGTCAATGTCCGTAGACCAATGACCCATCTTGAGGTTACGATCCACGCCTTCCTGAGAGTAAGGAACTCAACTGGGGGGCGACTCCACTCAGTCGGTGCTCCGTGACAACTCCGGGGTCCACCCAGGCCAACGACCTTCCCCGGAGGAGATAGATTTAAGTAAAGGAAGGTATAGGAATAAACATACATATATATATATATATATATAATGAACTCATTCATGCCATTCATACACATATAGAAAACATCTTTAGAACCATTCAAAGGATTCATGCCAGGTTCCCATAAACCGTCATGAATCATAAAGACCTTTCAAGGGTTCATGCTGGTTCCCATAAACCGTCATGAACCTGGAAATCCATTAGGGTCCCCAACCCGAAATCATAAATGTAAAGTAACTGGGTCTCATGCCCGAACATATGACTTAACTGGGCACCGTGCCCGATATCTCAGGGTCAGTCACGACTATGATCGTAGGGATGCGTGCA
This sequence comes from Prinsepia uniflora, assembly GCA_032719365.1. NCBI lineage: Eukaryota > Viridiplantae > Streptophyta > Magnoliopsida > Rosales > Rosaceae > Prinsepia > Prinsepia uniflora. The sequence continues at coordinate 69,625,463 of CM064871.1, forward strand.
ACCATCCATCCAGGACAGCCCTCAATCCTGGTATGTCGCCGTGAACGAATCAACCGACGCGACCACCACAAGATCATGGTGCACTCATCACCGCTCGATATCCTGAACCGTCCGCACTCTGAAGTCGAGCCTCCATCGGCTACCCGACCACAGATCGTGCATCGTGACCTCTCCGGAAGGAACACATCGCAATCCGGAGGCGAGCGTCGTATTGTCCGTCGCCGTGCACATAGAACTCGCCGCGACCACGATTTAGACCTGAAGGCCATCAATAGCGTCATATTCCTGAGACAAAACCAAATGGGTCTCATACCCAAGTTTATCCTTTTGGAAATCCAATCCATTTCATTTAAACCAACAAAGAAAGTACAAACCCGTATTGGCACCGTATAGGGCCGAAACTTCGAAATACGTGCCAATACATAACCACACTCAAATGCACTCATGGCATCACTAAAAAAGTATTAAAACATATAATAAACATTTATGCATGCACCAATTTATAAAACAAGGTCCACTCACAGACCGTCCGAATTGCCACCTCGATATGCGTGCCATACGGCTCTCCCGAGTCAATCACCGTCACTGGAACTCCCAAACCTGTCCAAATCGTAATAGAAGGTTACCATCTACTTAAATAATCTCCCATTAAAGCCCCGTAATTTTCTGAAATTTTTAACTATTTTTAAAGTCGATCCTAAACCTTCGGACACTCCGAAACCTATGGAAACGATGTCCAATCGACACGAAACTAGTCCCAAAATGTTTGTTACATCGAATAGATGATTTTGTGTGTTGAACACATTCCCAAAAGATTGGACACATGCCCCCATGTGCCCTGGGAACCCCCTACACGTGAGCCACGCGCCGGGTACTGTAGCATCACCATCAAGCTCTGGCCGGTTTAAACCAGCCGGTTCGGTCCACCCCCTGCAACTGGATCGGCGTGACCGGTCCAATGGTTTTCCCCTCTCATTTTGGTCCTATTTAATCCCTAATCATTCCTAATCTCTTCCTCACTTCCTTAGGAGTCTATCTATATAAATAAAATGGAGGAATAATCTCTAAAACCGGTGGGTTCGATGCTTTGCCCACGGTCCAGTTTTTCCCGATCAGTCCCCACGGCGTCTCAGCCCTTCACCGCCGTCCAAGGTCCTCCTATACACTCCTATGGACCTAACAAACACCATCAAATCCCCAGAAATCACCCCTAATGCCTAAAACCCAAAATGGAATTTTGAATGGAAAACTCACGCGCTCGAGTTTGTCTCCTCCACGCCGCCGTCCCCGGCGGTTCCAGCCTCCTGCAGCCTCTACTAGTCCTCAGTCAGCCTCTGCCTCATCCTGAGGTTGGCTCAAATAGAGGGGAATGGTTTGGGTTGTACAGAGATGAAGAATGGTGTGAGATCGGGTTTGAGTTTTGTGTGGGATGGTTTGTACGATTAAGGGATGGTATGCATGTATGGGATCATAATGAGCAATGGATAAGTGACACTTGTCACTCATCCATTAGGCCCTTCTAAAATATCTGGCCCACTTAAGGACAAAAGCTAAGTCGTTTCGTAAAACGTGCAATAGTGCCCCGAAGCTTCCTTGAACAGTAATTTCGCCGTCGAACGTCCGAATTCGACGTGCCGCCTGTTTACGAATTCGTATCGTCCCGATCTACGTAATGGTCCTCGGCCCTCAGCCATTGGACCTATTAGGTCAAAAGTCAACTATTTGCCTCTTTTTAACCAAATTACCAAAACACCCTTGAACTTCCGAACGTCATAACTTTTTCCTCGAATGTTAGAATTGAACGTGCCACATGTCTATGAACTCATGACGTCCCGAACTATGTCACGGTCACCGGTCAAAGTCCATTTAACCGGAAAAATGTAAAGTCAACATTTTACCCACGCCTAGGGGCAAAACGGTCATTTTGCATCGTTCGTCCGATTTCGCCCAACTATCACAGATTAGCCTCACTAATCATGATTAGTCACTAATATAATCCTGGAATTCGGGACGGGTCGTTACAAACTTCCCTCTTTAATTAATTTCGTAATCGAAATTCCAACCTACCTAATTCCAACCGTTCTTCCCTCCTTAATTAGTTTCGTTCTCGAAACTCCAACTATCCTGATTCCACATCCCCCTCGTGGAAATAATTCGATCTCATGACACATGTACACTCGTACACCAACTAACGAGAACAATACTTGTCTGCAACCAGACGTACCACTAACACTCACGTCGCATCGACTACATTCGACCACGTTGAATGAAAGTAATCACACGTTTCGAAATGACACCACTTGTAAAATCTACCAATTCGTTGATACAAACAACTCGAAGGTTCCTTTCTCTATCCCGATCTATCCTGACGTTTGCTCTCACTGGGAGTCACCAAATCTCACTCATCGATCCACGCTGACACATCCGACAAACTGTCACCACTTGACAGTCGCCAGTTGAAAACTGACACTATACCCACTTGTGGTTATACTAACCACCAACTCACTCACCCTAAGTATACATTTACCAACAAAACACTCGACTTGTGTGTAACTGGACCCATCAGAATTACCATGACCCAATGCACTGTATTCGATGTCCAGTTCACGTCCTCGACTAATCCAATGGTATCAGAACTAACCCGACTACCAACACGCTCACCAAAGTACCCATGGTATAACTTATATACCGTCAACAGGCACCCCAAGCATGCCCAGTGTCATACCTCGAACAACGTACAAGGTACGTACATCTATCCATCAACTAGTCCACTACAACCACAACGACGACAACCTAGGTCGTAGCCAAACACGTTCTAATTCTGGAGTCCATCTGTCCAATCCAGTACTAGACAAGTCGAAACTCCAACCCATTATCCATTTCCAAATCCGAATCCGAAATCATCATTCCGTAAGCTAGCATTCGGAGTAACCATTCCAAACCCAAATCCAGAAATCCACTTTCAAGTTCCAAAATCGAATCCTGAATCGTCATCCTGAAATCCGATTCCAAAACCCAAAATCTCGTTCACGTCTACCGAGACGTACCAAAACTGAACCTTTCAGTTACCTGTTTAAACGATTACTTTAATACGTTCGATTGACTTCATAGGGAAGTCAATCCCAATATCCGCACATCTAGGCTGACCAAATCCGATTTCGTCGGACACTTACTCGCCCGAGTAATACACCATATGGGATTTACCTCGAAAAGAAGTTCAATCCCATCATTCTAAACTCAAATATTCAAGTAAGAGTGATAAACTCTCCACCTATCTGGATCATCAAGATCACGATCCAGATCCATCACTACGTCATCCGACCATAGACGTCATGATCCTCGATCGTCACGACGTCCAAAGTCCTCAACATCACAATCTCGATCCACCTACGAACCAAACCTGCTCACTCAGCTAACTATCCACCTGAAATTTGATCATAGGGTCTTACACCCTCTCGAATTCTTCGTCAATCACATCACTCCTTAACCAATCCCCACATCTCAACAGATCAGTCAACGATGAGACACGTCGAGACTGTGGGTTCTCTTCCGTTACTTCGTATCGATCCTTGTCCTTCCACCTAGGAAAATCCAAGGATGATCCAAGATAATGACAACCAAATCCATCCGACGTGAATGCAAACAAAACTTGTTGCACTCACCATGCCATGTAACCCAACATCTTCTGCCACCAAGCAGAAAGTGAGAAATTTCCTTTACCTAACTTCGAAATACTCAACTCCTCCTGATGGCCCAAGATAAATCTCGGGTCCACCAACCAATACACGATCAACGTACTGGTGACAACAACCATCATCAACCATCCTCTGCATCCTATGCCATGATCTAACATCATCTACCATGGCAGAACCTGATAAGTCACCCAAAATGACTTCGAAATACCCATTACCAATGCGAAAAACCCGCACTCCTCTCGTCACCTCAATCACAACCTCTCGATTCTGAAGTTCCAACCATATCGGAACCAACACACTCGGACATCAACCACGTGTCCCATTTAGACTGGTAACAGACACATGCCCATAATGACGGAGTCACATCCTAACTCATGACTCACCGTCATCACAATCACCGGCACCAGCACTGGCACTAGTACCAGTACCAACGCACTATCACCAACACTAGCATCAACATCCAGTGTGTGAAACAGACAACCCAGGATCTCCGCTCATACTAAATGACGATCTCGTACCTCTGCTCGACTGGGCGAAACTTTACCTCCTTCGTACCCAACAACTCTAGGTATAGTCATCCTAATGACTCATACGAGAAAAAGGAAACGTTCCCCGAACGTCCCCGATTCACAGCAACCGTAACTACAACCACTCTCGGTAGTAGTGCCTGCCACAGACTCGTGCAGACCTAACCACTAGACCTCAAGATCGAGACTCCGCATCCAACGAAATCAACCGCCTGTACCAACTACTATGTATCCCCAATCCGGGATTCCATCGACAAGTACCAACCCTGGTAACCTGTCCAACCAATCACTAACCAGTCGTAACTCGACTCAACCCAAGTCGTCTACCAGGTCGCCCGTGACCTTAGTTGCACCAACTATCCAACACAACTAAAGTAGTATGACAACCAACTAGGTCTAACCGTTCAACATAACCTCGACTGGAGAGTGCAGTCCCATCACTAAAGCTGACATGACCCGACCAAACATGACCGATGGTCGATCCCGACTCCGAAAAGTCGTCAAAGTCAAGCCACTCGCCAACTCACATTTTCGAACTATAATCCTAAGGTAGGGTTCCACGATCGCTACCTAGGGTTCCTCAAACCCAACTGCAGAAAGCAACAAAATCAACAATCTGACCGACCACGCGGTCCCGACATCGCAAGGACGTCAATCCAATCCTACCGTAAATCCAACTAGGATTCCTAGAATCCGACTGCTCCTAGCAGTATATCCATTAAACTCAACAAACCTGACCATCAGATGGTCACAACTCCGAACCAGTCGTCGGAACCGATCCTACGACATCGTGAAAGACGATGCCAACTAACCGTCACACGATCACAACTCCAAAATACTATTACGTTCATCCTTCTGTAGGGTCCCACACTGCCAACCTCGACAGATCTATGGCAACCCCGGCATCAAATGACGAACCAAGACGATCCGCAGTTCAATCCTACTACTTATCGTACCAGCATCCTAACTATCAGGTTGATAACGAACTGTAGCCCATTGAGACATCACATCCTCGACCTGTCAATCACTCAAAGAGCTACACGGTTGCTCGAATAGAGACAACCCCGCTCTAAAATTCAGAGTAACATGAGCAAACCATGCTCTGATACCAAGCTGACAGGACCCGTCCCAATCCCCCGGGGATTAATGCGGGAGGACCTTGCTCCCGTCTGACACGAAGTGTCAGACAAGGGATATTTCCAACCTTTGCCCTCTCGGGCTATCAGAGTACGCCAGGATCCGGAGGAGGTATGTGATATCTCGGTCTCTGCTACAGTCCACATCCGCTGTCAACCTGAAGGGCAGTCAAAACATTAAAAGCTGTGAGTGGACAAAACAAAGAGTTTCTAAAAACATTTTAGCGAAGACATTTGTACCCTTCACTAAAAAGCATGCATGCATTTAAAAACCATTTAATCCAAAACAACCATATGTGGGAACTAAGCCCAAAACCATAACCGAAAGAACCATAAATAACCAATCATACGGGCCATCGCCCAATACCATACGGGACTCAGCCCAAAACCTGTATACATCACATATCGTATATCGTAGATCACATATCATATATCATATATACATATAATCACACAACCAATCCTGTCACGGTTTCCAAAGCTACGTGCGTGCTACCCGGGGTCTCAAACCCAAGTCTTTCAGGGTTCAAGGTAAATGTCCGTAGACCAATGACCCGTCTTGAGGTTACGATCCACGCCTTCCTGAGAGTAAGGAACCCAACTGGGGGGCGACTCCATTCAGTCTGTGCTCCGTGGTCCACCCAGGCCAACGACCCTCCCCGGAGGAGATAGATTTAAGTAAAGGAAGGTATATGAATAAACATACATATATATATATATATATATAATGAACTCATTCATGACATTCATACACATATAGAAAACATATTTAGAACCTTTCAAAGGATTCATGCCCGGTTCCCATAAACCGTCATGAATCATAAAGACCTTTCAAGGTTCATGCCGGTTCCCATAAACCGTCATGAACCTGGAAATCCATTAGGGTTCCCGACCTGAAATCATAAATGTAAAGCAACTAGGTCTCGTACCCGAACATATGACTCAACTGGGCACCGTGCCTGATATCTCAGGGTTAGTCACGACTCCGATCGTAGGGATGCGTGCAACCATCTATCAAGGACCGCCCTCAATCCTGGTATGTCGTCGTGAACGAATCAACCGACGCGACCACCACAAGATCATGGTGCACTCATCACCGATCGATATCCTGAACCGTATGCACTCTGAAGTCAAGCCTTCATCGGCTACCCGACCACAGATCGTGCATCGTGACCTCTTAGGAAGGAACACATCCCAATCCGGAGGCGAGCGTCGTATCGTCCGTCGCCGTGCACATAACACTCGCCGCGACCACGATTTAGACCCGAAGGCCATCAATAGCGTCATATGCCCGAGACAAAACCAAATGGGTCTCATACACGATTTTATCCTTTTGGAAATCCAATCCATTACATTTAAACCAACAAAGAAAGTACAAACCCGTATTGGCAACGTATAGGGCTGAAACCTCAAAATACGTGCCAATACGTAACCACACTCAAATGCACTCATGGAATCACCAAACAAGTATTAAAACATATAATAAACATTTATGCAGACACCAATTTAGAAAACAAGGTCCACTCATAGACCTTCCGAGCTGCCGCTTCGATATGCGTGCCATACGGCTCTCCGCAGCCAATCACCATCACCGGAACTCCCAAACCTGTCCAAATCGTAATAGAAAGTTACTAACTACTTGAATAACCTCCCAATAAAGCCCCGTAATTTTATATAATTTTTAACTATTTTTAAAGTCGATCCTAAACCTTCGGACACCCCGAAACCTATCGAAATGATGTCCGATCGATATGAAACGAGTCCCAAAATGTTCGTTACATCGAATAGATGATTTTGTTTATTGAAAGCATTCCCAAAAGATTGGACACATGCCCCCACGCGCCCTAGGAACCCCTTACGCGTGAGCTCACGCGCTGGGTACTGTAGCATCACCATCAAGCTCTGGCCAGTTCGAACCGGCCGGTTCGGTCCACCCCCTGCAACTGGACCGGCGTGACCGGTCCAATGGTTTTCCCCTCTCATTTTGGTCCGATTTCGTAACACCCCGGAAATTCGAGGATTTCAATGTGTGATTTGACGCTTTTACCCTTGCGATTGGTATGGCCAAATTGTTGACTTTTTGATTGATGAATTAAATGGACTTTGACCTATGACCGTGACGTAGTTCGGGACGTCACGAGTTCATAGACAGGTGGCACGTCCAATTCGGACGATCAGGGAAAAAGTTATGACTATCGGAAGTTCAGGGGCAGTACCGTAATTTTGACAGTTGGGGCGAAAATGTTGACTTTTCATTTGATAATTAATTTTCACGAGACTCAAGGACCGTTAGGTAGGTCTCGACGTCCTGAGTCCGTAGACAGGCGGCACGCCGAAATCGGACTTCGTACGAGGAAGTTATGGTCAGAAACGTGAAATCGGGAGGTTCGTGTCTCGGTTTTCATGCCAAATATTTTATTCTGGAAATCTGATTGGAGGACACCTGGTGAGTGACAAGTGTCACTCACCCATTGGCTAGATTGGATCAGATCCACTATGGGTTGAAATACCATTAAAACCAACTTTTAATCACAGCCTTTAGATCTGAAATCTCCAGATCTAATCCTCACCTTTGATCTCATTTCTGTGATTCAATCTGGGCCCTTGAATTCTTATGCATGATCTGTATTAAAACCCATGAGACCATACACCTATGTTTTCATTCTCTCAACCCGGTTAGCACGATTTCCTCTTGGAACCAACTCAGCAGCCCTCACCACTCAACCTCACACCCCCAGGCAGCCAACAGCCACCCCCGGACGCCGGCCACCACTCCACGGCCACCCTGCACGGCCGGCATTCCCTCAGACCCGAGAAGGAAACCCGAACAGCCCAAGTCACCAAACCATCCAAACCTTCACTCTGGGACTCGAACCAACGTACGGTTGGGTTCACCGTGACGACAGGACGACGAGGAACTGATCTGGACGGTGTACGGCGGCGACACGGCGGCGATAGGACGATAAACCCGTGAGTGCCCGTTTTCCTTCCCTGCTTCGAAACGTCTGTTTTTGACGTTGACATTGTTTGGTTATTGTTAGGACACATTTAGGGGACCTTGACGACCAGTTTGAACCCAGGACCGTGACTGGAAAAACGTCTGTTTTTGTTTGGTTATTGTTTGGTTCTATGACGCTAAGCATCGGGGATGCTGTACCCGAACGGGGTTCGGGGATTGAACTCGGAAATTGAGACCCGAGTGGCACGCGTAGCCTTGTGATTGTGACCTTATTGACGTCAGGGACGTCAGACATCAGGGATGTCGGGATTGGAGTGTATAGTGCAGCAACTAAAATTATACTTATGGTTTTATTTCATGCCTTATGGTTCATATTATATGACTTATGATTTTAAATACGGTTGCATGCATGTTTGGAAAACGGAGGGGTAAATAATATGTTTTACTTATCAAATGATTTTATAAACTTGAGTTTCGGTCCACTCACTCTTAATGTTTTTGGTAACCCCTCCAGGTCGTGATACTGAGGTAGAGGAGGAACCTGAGGCTGAGGCATAGATCTACTTCTGCGTACCTGAACCCCTGTTGGGTGGTTTACCCGCAGGTTTACTTTAGAGTCGTGCTCGCATCTTGTAATTTTGGATTTCATCCCTTGTCTGACATCTGTTTAATTCGGATTTGATGTATAACTTTAATTTGGTTATTTATGCATTTGATGTTTTGAGGTTAAAATTTGTATGAATTATTGGGTGTCAGACGGGAGCAGGGCACGTCCCCTGTTGGTCCCTGTGGGATCGGGGCGGGTCCTGTCAAAAACAGATGACGATTCTGGAAGGTTGGCTGCCGGTTCTGGTTATCTTCTCCGGCGAGTCGACGACTTTCCAGTCACGGTCCTGGGTTCAAACTGGTCGTCAAGGTCCCCTGAATGTGTCCTAACAATAACCAAACAATGTCAACGTCAAAAACAGACGTTTCGAAGCAGGGAAGGAAAACGGGCACTCACGGGTTTATCGTCTTATCGCTGCCGTGTCGCCGCCGTACACCGTCCAGATCAGTTCCTCGCCGTCCTGTCGTCACGGTGAACCCAACCGTACGTTGGTTCGAGTCCCAGAGTGAAGGTTTGGATGGTTTGGTGACTTGGGCTGTTCGGGTTTCCTTCTCGGGTCCGAGGGAATGCCGGCCGTGCAGGGCGGCCGTGGAGTGGTGGCCGGCGTCAGGGAGGTGGTGGTTGGTTGCCTGAGGTGTGGGGTTGAGTGGTGAGGGCTGGTGAGTTGGTTCCAAGAGGGAATCGTGCAATCGGGTTGAGAGAATGAAAACATGGGTGTATGATTTCATGAATTTTAATACAGAACAGGAGCATAAATCAAGGGCCAGGATTGAATCTCAGAATGAGATCAAGGGCTGAGATCAGATCTGGAGGTTTCAGATCAATGGCTGGAATTAAAAGTTGGTTTTAATGGTATTTAAACCCATAGTGGATCTGATCCAATCTAGCCAATGGGTGAGTGACACTTGTCACTCACCAGGTGTCTTCCAATCAGATTCCCAGAATAAAATATTTGGCACGAAAACCGAGACACGAACCTCCCGATTTCACGTTTCTGACCATAACCTCCTCGTACGAAGTCCGATTTCGGCGTGCCGCCTGTCTACGGACTCAGGACGTTGAGACCTACCTAACGGTCCTTGAGTCAACTGAAAATTAGTTGTCAAACGAAAAGTCAACATTTCCACCCCCAAATGTCCAAATTACGGTAATACCCCTGAACTTCCGATAGTCATAACTTTTTCCCTGATTGTCCGAATTGGACGTGCCACCTGTCTATGAACTCGTGACGTCCCGAACTACGTCACGGTCATAGGTCAAAGTCCATTTAATTTATAAATCAAAAAGTCAACAATTGGTCATACCAATCACAAGGGTAAAAGCGTCAATTCACATATTAAATTATAATATTAAAATCCTCGAATTTCCGGGGTGTTACAACCTTCCCCCCTTAAGAAATTTCGTCCCGAAATTTCAAAGAAACAAATGAGGAAATTGATCTCGCATCTGAGCCTCAGGCTCCCATGTGGCTTCTTCCACATGTAACAACCCGTCCCGAAAGCCGGGATTAGTAAACTGATTAAGGTGTGATTAGTGAGGTTAATCGGTGGTTAGTTGGTCCTGATAAGGTCATTAGTGTAGAATGACGATTTTGCCCCTAGTTCGGGCAAAAATGTTGACTTTTAGTTCGGGTGGTCGGATGAACTTTGACCGGTGACCAGGACGTAGTTTAGGACGTCACGAATCCATAGGCAGGTGGCACGCCCGATTTCGACATCCGAGGAGGAAGTTGTGATGTTCGGAAGGTTGAGGGCATAACCGTAATTTGAGTAAATTAGGGGGAATAGTTGACTTTTTGTAGAATCGAATTTTGGTACGTTGACCTAGGATGGTTAGATAGTTCTTGTCGTCCTGAGTTCGATGATAGGTGGCACGTATTCATCGGACTTACGAGGTGTGAGATATGGGTCTAGGAAGTTAGTGGCAAAACCGTAAAAATGAGTTAAAAAGAAGGGTATTTTGGTCTTTGTGGCACATTGGGATTTGTGCACAGAGGAAAGGAAATGAACGGCTGGGATTGGGCCATGTGGGAGCGTGTGGAGTGGATTGTGACATGTGGCATGTGTGTAGAGGATTCTGGTGGAATCCTGTGCATTCACGGCCCAATTAATTGGGGTGCACCTGTGTGTGTGTGTGTGTGTGTGTGTTTGTGATGGTTCAGAAAACAGAGGGAGATTTTGAGGGCAAATTGAAGGCTGATTGTGGTGGTTGCTGAGTTCTGGTGAGTGAGTGAGGGACGGGAGGTCGAAGGGAAGCTGGTGAGGTTGTTGAGAGGCACGGTGGTCGTGTGTGTGAGGGGGGTGAGCCACGGGAATCAGGGAGGAAACAGAGAAGGTTGACGGCTTGTGGGGGGTACTGTGGCCGTGTGCGGGTGTGTTCGACCTCAAAAGGAAGCTGAGGCGGCTCTGTGGACTCCACGGAACACGGCGGCGAGCACGGTTACGGACGGTTGCAGGTAAGTCCAAATCTTCGTGTTTGTGCCCTGTTTTCCCGTCGAGTTTTGAACTGCGAGTTGTGAGTCTAAGGGTGGAATCGAAGGTCATGGGCAGGTCTAGGGGACTCAGTGGAGGTCTGGGAGTCTAGTGGTTGTGTAGCCGTGACGGGGGGTGCACGGGGAGGATGGCATGACGGAGGTGTTCTATGTCCTCTGTTTTGGCCGTGGGTTTCAAACGGCGAGTCGTCGAGATTAGGGCTGAGTCGACGGTCCAGGAGGGTTGGTTGAGGTTCAGTAGAGTCTTAGGAATCGTCTGGTGTTGCCACCATGACGGGGGGTGATCGGAGTGGCTGGATCGTGAAACCGGGGAGCTTGGCCGTCTGGTTGCAAGCTTCAGTCGACGAGTTTTAGGGTGAGTCGAGGTGAGTGAAGTACGGGAATAGGTAGCCTAGAGTAGGACGATGCTGTTGGTGTAGAAAGGAGCCGATTTGGTGGACGGAAGAAGGAGAACCAGTCTCGCCGGTCCACGTTGCAGCGGCCGGTTCAAGTTCTGGTGCGAACCGGGTTCGTCTGAGGAAGGAGGTGGTACTGTAGCAGTGCGTGAGGGCCACGCGCAGCCACTTTGGGCGGCGCGTGCGGCGGCGATGGGGAAAATGGTCAACATGGTTTTTGGTCTAGGAGTTATGGTGAGTACAATGGAGTTGGTTTCGGGTCAATCGGACGTCGTTTGCGTTTAGTTCCGCGAGGGTGAAGGTTTAGGGTCCCGGGTTATTACGTTTAGGATTCGGGGAATTTTGAGGGAATTTAGGTGAACTTTCGTGTACGTGTTAGTGACGTACTTTGGTGGTTGTGAACAGGATCGGGATTTCCCGAGGAAGCCGAGGAACGTGCTGGACGTTCGGGACGCAAGTAGGGCTCAGTACTGTGAGTGGACCGCTTCTTTCAACTCGAGCATGCATAACTGTTTTCTATAAGTGTTTTATGATTTTGATTATGAGTCTATGTTTATTGAATATGTTTTGGTTGGTTTTACATTGTTGCACGTTTTTCGAGAAATACAGTATTTGGCACGTTTTACGAGAAATGTCGATTTCTGAGTAAAATGCCAGGGTTTTGGATTTTTAAAGGATAACTAGTTTGATTGCTTACAAAGGGATTTTGAAACATGATTTAGTAATTAAATGCATTGGATTTTAAAGTTGGAAAGTGGATTCCGGATTTGGGTTCGGAATGACGGTTCTGGATACCGGAAGGGTATCGAACCAGTGATTTCGGATTCGGGTTTGGGTGTGGAATGGTAAATGGTTTTCAAATGATTTTGGGATTGGATTTGCTGGATCTGGATATTGGGTTTAAAGACCCGGATATATGTGATGGGGGACCGGCCGGATTGGGTTTAAAGACCAGGATTGAGTTTAAAGACTCGGGAGTTTAAAGACTCAGATATATTGATTTCCCCCGTAGGCCTTGAGTTTAAAGACTCGGGAGTTTAAAGACTCGGATATGATTAAGGCCTGGATTGAGTTTAAAGACTCGGGAGTTTAAAGACTCGGATAGGTCCAGCAGGTTTGATCAGAAATGATGCTTTCTGTTTCTTATGAGGTTTTGTTTATTAACTGGTGGTTATGCATGTAGTTTTCAAAACGGAGGGTTAACTCGGTTTTTGATAAATGGTTTTAGAACATTTATTTTATTCTGGTCCACTCACATTTTCTGTTTTAAATTGCCCTCCAGGTTGTGGAGCTAGCGCGGGGTTTTGACGTCGAGGCAGTGTCCGAGGCATAGAAGTGACGTGAGGGATCCCGGGGTAGTTTAAAGTCTTCCGTGTGCGTGTAATTTATCGGTTTTATTTTCTTTGTATTTTCGTACTATGCTCTGTAAATGCTACCTTCGGGACATTGTGTTTATTACTCCTGAGTCTGACTGGGTTTGAGTGCGTTTTACTTGAGTGTTGTATCGGGGAGTCAGACGGGAGCGGGATTTACCTCGGGTTTCGGGGTGAAACCGGGGTGGGTCCTGACACCACATCCTGGTTTCTCCAGAGAATTTTCACAAGAGGGATCGTCTTCCGACGTAGTACCTTGTCCTTCCGATCCAAGATCTGTACTGGTTGTTCTTCAAAGCTCAAATCCTCCCGTAGTTCGAGAGGTTGTTCCCCAAGTACATGAGAAGCATCACGTACGTACTTCCGTAGCATCGATTTGTGGAAAACATCGTGAACTCTAGATAGTTCTGGAGGTAGTGCCAATCTGTAAGCAACTCTGCCGATTCTCTCCACGATCTCATATGGTCCGATAAAAGGCGGACTCAGTTTCCCCCGTCGACCGAATCGGATAATCCCCTTCCACGGTGATAACTTCAGGAAGACAAAATCTCCCACTTCAAATTCCATGTCTCGAATCCGTCGATCGGCATAACTCTTCTAGCGATCCTGTGCCGCCTTCAATCTCTCCTTGATAACACGAACAGTTTCCAAGGTCAGGTCCATCAATTCCGGCCCTACAGCCGCTCGCTCTCCTATCTCCGTCTAGCAGATAGGTGTCCTGCACTGTCGGCCATACAGAGCCTCATAAGGTGTCATCCCAATGCTTGCCTGATAGCTGTTGTTGTAAGCGAATTCCATCAATGGCAAATGAGTATCCCAAGAGTCCTGAAACTGTAGTACACATGACCTCATCATGTCCTCCAGGGTCTGAATGGTTCTTTCAGACTGTCCATCGGTCTGTGGATGGATAGCAGTACTGAAACGTAGGGTTATTCCCAGAGTAGCTTGCAAACTCCGCCAGAACCTGGAAGTGAAACGCGGATCACGATCGGACACGATCGATTCCGGCGTACCATGCAATCGTATGATTTCCTTCACAAACAACTGAGCGAGTCGGTTAGGTTTAAAGGTCTCCTGAACTGGCAGGAAAAGGGCTGATTTGGTTAGCCGGTCCACGATCACCCATACTCCGTCAACTCCACTCTGAGTCCTTGGCAATTTAAAGACGAAGTCCATGGTGATGTGATCCCACTTCCACTCGGGAATCGGAAGTGGCTGCATAGCCCCATACGGTCTCTGCCGTTCCGCCTTAACCTGATGACAGGTTAAGCATCTGCTCACGAATTCAGCAATATCCTTCTTCATTCCTGGCCACCAATAATGGTTCCGGAGGGTACGGTACATCTTTGTACCCCTTGGATGCATAGCATAGGCCGAACTATGGGCCTCCTCAAGAATCTCGGCTCGTAACTGCCACTGCAGGTACACACAAACGGCCCAACTTCACCAGTGCTCCATCATCCCGGATGGTAAAATCCTGTCTCCCATCCGCATCGACCTCCATTCTGTAAATATAGAGTATCGGATCCTGAAGTCGTGCCTCGATGATCCGATCAATCAGTATTGGTCGTACATGGAAGCTGGCCAACAAAGCTCCATGCTTATCCGTACCCAAGATAACTCCCGCCTTCCGGAGTTCCACCAGTAAGGGAAGATACACCATCCCCAGGTGTGCAACAGTTCCTGCTGATTTCCTGCTGAGTGCATCAGCCACCACATTGGCCTTACCCGGATGGTACTCGATCGTACAGTCATAGTCCTTCAGCAGCTCCAACCATCTCCGTTGTCTCATGTTAAGCTCCTTCTGAGTGAATAGGTATTTAAGACTCTGGTGGTCGGTGTATATCCGACACGTTGCGCCGAATAGATAATGTCTCCAGATCTTTAAAGCATGAACCACCGCTGCCAACTCCAAATCATGGGTAGGGTAGTTCAACTCATGAGTCTTCAGCTGCCGGGATGCATAGGCGATAACCTTGCCAGTTTGCATCAACACGCAGCCCAGACCCTGCAGCGATGCATCACTGAAGACCACAAACTCTCCACTGTCATCCGGCAATGCAAGGACAGGTGCAGTGGTCAATCGATCTTTCAACTCTTGAAAGCTCCGATCGCACTGCTCGTCCCAGATAAACTTCACTCCCTTCCGAGTCAAACGAGTCAATGGTGCAGCAATTTTGGAGAAACCCTCCACGAATCTCCGGTAGTAACCTGCTAACCCGACGAAACTCCGCACCTCGGTCACTGTTGTCGGTCTAGCCCAGTTGGTCACCGCTTCTGTTTTCTGGGGATCCACGCAAATCCCATCCGTCGATATCACGTGTCCCAGAAAACCAATACTGCTCAGCCAAAACTGACACTTGCTCAGCTTGGCGTACAACTGTTCTTGTCTCAGTCTCTCCAAGACCAACCGTAGATGTTCCTCATGTGCACGGGCACTCCTCGAGTACACCAAAATATCATCGATGAACACAATCACGAACTTATCCAGGTAGGGTCGGAAGACCCGGTTCATCAGATCCATGAATGCTGCTGGAGCATTCGTCAAACCAAATGGCATAACAAGGAACTCGTAGTGTCCGTAACGGGTTCGAAAAGCAGTTTTCGGAATATCCTCCTCCGAAATCCTCAGTTGGTGATACCCAGACCGCAAATCAATTTTCGAGTAGCACTGAGCTCCCCGCAATTGGTCAAAAAGGTCATCGATCATGGGTAGAGGATACTGGTTCCTCAGCGTCACCTTGTTGAGTTGTCGATAGTCAATACATAAACGGAGACTTCCCTCCTTCTTCTTTACGAACAACACCGGTGCTCCCCACGGTGAAGTACTCGGTCGGACATATCCCAAATCCACCAACTCCTGCAATTGAGTCTTGAGTTCTCGTAACTCGGCCGGCGCCATCCGGTATGGTGCCTGGGATATAGGTCGGGTACCCGGGAGTAGTTCAATAGTAAACTCAATCTCCCGCGATGGCGGTAATCCAGGTAAGTCTTCCGGGAACACATCCGGAAACTCACATACCACCGGTATCTCGTCGATACCCGGAGTATCAACCTGTTCCAACACGACATGCGCCAGATAAGCCTGGCATCCCTTCCGTAGAAGTTTGGTAGCAGTGAGTGACGAAATCACTTCAGGAGGCGAACCGTCACGTTCCCCCTGAAAGATAACTTCCGGCAACTCGGGCTCCGCAGAATCACTTGCTTGCTACAGCAGTCGATGAGCGATCCGTGCTCCGACAGCCAATCCATCCCTAGGATTATATCGAAGTCGTGGATATCCAGAATAATTAAGTCTGCTGGTAAATCCACATCCTCAATTCTTACCGGGCACCTCCGAATCACCTGATTCACAAGGTACACGATACCCATCGGGGTGCCAACACCCATTTCGCAATCTAAAGCTGATACCACACAATCAAGCATACCAGCACAACTTTTCGAAATAAAAGAATGTGTAGCCCCCACATCCATCAATACACGTACAAGAAGGTTAAAGATATGTAGTGTGCCTGTGACCACGCCTGGGGCAGTCCTCGCCTGCTGCTGGGTCATTGCAAACACTTGGGCCCTTGGCCCTCCGTTCCGTCCGCGCCCGCGCGCGCCACGTCCAGCACCACGGTCACCTCCCTGACCGCGACCTCCATTAGTGTGGGAAGCCGTGCTCTGCACCACACTAGAGCCCCCAACGTCGTTGTTCTTGGGCAACTGCGGGCAATCACAGGCATAGTGGCCCTCCTCCCCACAAGCAAAACAGGTTACAGACCTCGGCCAGTTCGAATGCCCACCAGAAGCACCGCTCCCAGATAAACGCTGTCCAGAGTTGTATCCTGATCCTCTGCCCTGAGAGCCTCCACGTCGACCTGACCAGCCACGACCCTTGAAGGATGAGGGTGCTCCCCTGTAGCCCCCTCCCCTGTTGTTCTTCTGGCCTGATGGCCCACGATGTGGGCGATCCTGGCGTCGCCCCTCGCCCGAAGGCTGTCGTGTCTGGTGTGCCGCCATACTGGCCTCGACACGCACCGCAGCGTCGACCATATCTCTCAGTGAAGTATTAGTAGCAGCAGTCACACTTGCCCAGATATCCCCTCGGAGTCCAAGCTCAAACCTTTGGCATTTGTCCTCCTCCGTGCTCACGAATGATGCAGCGAACCGGGATAGTTTCCCAAAAGTTTGCTCGTAGTCCGCAACGGACATATCACCCTGCTCCAGTCGTAGGAACTCAGCCTCCCGTGCCGCGCGGAACGAGCGCGGGTAGTACTGGTCCAGAAATCTAGAACGGAAAGCTTCCCAAGTAGTGGTATGGACAGACCACCCAGACATTTCGAGTCTGTGCCACCACTGGTAGGCTTCTCCTTCCAGTAAGAAGGCCGCCAAGGTCACTCGTTCGCCCGGAGGGCAGTGCATCACCGAGAAGATCCTCTCCCACTTGGTGATCCAATCATGAGCATCCTCGGGGTTTGATCCCCCGCAGAAAGGAGTGGCTCCCAACCGTTGAGCCCTTTCAATGCTCGCGCATTCCATCTCCCTTTCCAGATCCTCGTCAGTTCGTGTATGAGGAATTCTCCTAGGAGGCATAACCAACTGTCAAGAGGCATAGATCAGAAAACAATATTCTTAAAAGTTGAAAAGTAACTAGTACTAATCGCTAGTCTAGCATGCTGACCATACCCTAGTACTGACCACAACCTAGTGCTCTGATACCAAGCTGACAGGACCCGCCCCGATCCCACAGGGACCAACAGGGGACGTGCCCTGCTCCCGTCTGACACCCAATAATTCATACAAATTTTAACCTCAAAACATCAAATGCATAAATAACCAAATTAAAGTTATACATCAAATCCGAATTAAACAGATGTCAGACAAGGGATGAAATCCAAAATTACAAGATGCGAGCACGACTCTAAAGTAAACCTACGGGTAAACCACCCAACAGGGGTTCAGGTACGCAGAAGTAGATCTATGCCTCAGCCTCAGGTTCCTCCTCTACCTCAGTATCACGACCTGGAGGGGTTACCAAAAACATTAAGGGTGAGTGGACCGAAACTCAAGTTTATAAAATCATTTGATAAGTAAAACATATTATTTACCCCTCCGTTTTCCAAACATGCATGCAACCGTATTTAAAATCATAAGTCATATAATATGAACCATAAGGCATGAAATAAAACCATAAGTATAATTTTAGTTGCTGCACTATACAGTCCAATCCCGACATCCCTGATGTCTGACTTCCCTGACGTCAATAAGGTCACAATCACAAGGCTACGCGTGCCACTCGGGTCTCAATTTCCGAGTTCAATCCCCGAACCCCGTTCGGGTACAGCATCCCCGATGCTTAGCGTCATAGACACTGGACGTACTAGACTCCGTTACCTCTCCGGGGTCCCTCATCCGGAGGAGACAATATAATATGGAAGGATCTATACAGTGCAGTACCAAATACATTTTATTGATATCCACATGCAAAACATATATAAAATCCAATCAATCTTTAAGTTTCATCAGACGGGTCTCAAGCCCAAATATCGTGAAACGTACCGTAACCATAATTTCCATATCATCAAAACCATTATTTGTTTTTAGCATGTGAATATGTATAATAAACCAGAAAACATTTATGCACGCAAGGGTTTAAGAAAATGGCCCACTCATAGTACAGTCCTGCTGAAAACCGAACGTATACCCTCGTTCTGGTACGATTATACAATCCCTGTCATATCCAAAGCATATGCAAAGGTCAAAACAAACCCCTAACATTCAATCATGAAACCCTAGACCGAAACCGGTCCGGAAAAGCCGCCCGAACGCGCTTTCCAAGGCAATAACTCTCATTTTGACCAACTTAATGATCTCCGATCGACCCGAAACCACCGCCATTGGATCCGGATCGTCGAAACCTAAAGAATGGTGGTGGTCCCACCAAAATCACTGTTCACACGCGCCTGGTCAACCCTCTGGTCAACCGTGCTACAGTACTGCTGACGTCAGCATGACGTCATCACTGACAGTGTCAGAGAACACGTGTCAACAGTCCATTGGTCACTGGTCTGACAGTTTCTGACATGATGACGTCATCATGACGTCACTGCTGACGTCAGTATGATGACGTCATCAGCTACAGTAACCGGGTTAGAGAACCGGGTCACCGCAGCCCAACGGCTTGACCCGATCACAGATCGCGATTCCGATCACCATTTCAGGTGAGATTTGTTCCTATGGACTCGTCTCAACCTTCTCAACGGTTCTGTGCAATTAGAACTGGATTCTAGGTCGAAGAGATTACCTGAAAATCGACTGGAAGGTTGGCTGCCGGTTCTGGTTATCTTCTCCGGCGAGTCGACGACTTTCCAGTCACGGTCCTGGGTTCAAACTGGTCGTCAAGGTCCCCTGAATGTGTCCTAACAATAACCAAACAATTTCAACGTCAAAAACAGACGTTTCAAAGCAGGGAAGGAAAACGGGCACTCACGGGTTTATCGTCCTATCGCCGTCGTGTCGCCGCCGTACACCGTCCAGATCAGTTCCTCGTCGTCCTGTCGTCACGGTGAACCCAACCGTACGTTGGTTCGAGTCCCAGAGTGAAGGTTTGGATGGTTTGGTGACTTGGGCTATTCAGGTTTCCTTCTCGGGTCTGAGGGAATGCCGGCCGTGCAGGGCGGCCGTGGAGTGGTGGCCGGCGTCAGGGAGGTGGTGGTTGGTTGCCTGAGGTGTGGGGTTGAGTGGTGAGGGCTGGTGAGTTGGTTCCAAGAGGGAATCGTGCAATCGGGTTGAGAGAATGAAAACATGGGTGTATGATTTCATGAATTTTAATACAGAACAGGAGCATAAATCAAGGGCCAGGATTGAATCTCAGAATGAGATCAAGGGCTGAGATCAGATCTGGAGGTTTCAGATCAATGGCTGGAATTAAAAGTTGGTTTTAATGGTATTTAAACCCATAGTGGATCTGATCCCATCTAGCCAATGGGTGAGTGACACTTGTCACTCACCAGGTGTCTTCCAATCAGATTCCCAGAATAAAATATTTGGCACGAAAACCGAGACACGAACCTCCCGATTTCACGTTTCTGACCATAACTTCCTCGTACGAAGTTCGATTTCGGCGTGCCGCCTGTCTACGGACTCAGGACGTCGAGACCTACCTAACGGTCCTTGAGTCAACTGAAAATTAGTTGTCAAACGAAAAGTCAACATTTCCACCCCCAAATGTCCAAATTACGGTAATACCCCTGAACTTCCGATACTCATAACTTTTTCCCTGATCGTCCAAATTGGACGTGCCACCTGTCTATGAACTCGTGACGTCCCGAACTACGTCACGGTCATAGGTCAAAGTCCATTTAATTTATAAATCAAAAAGTCAACAATTGGTCATACCAATCACAAGGGTAAAAGCGTCAATTCACATATTAAATTATAATATTAAAATCCTCGAATTTCTGGGGTGTTACAACCTGTCTATGAACTCATGATGTCCCGAACTACGTCACGTTCATCGATCAAAGTCCATTTTACCGCCAAAATGAAAAGTCAACGTTTTATCCACGCCTAGGGGCAAAACGGTCATTTTGCATCGTTCGTCCGATTTCGCCCAACTAATCACGGATTAGACTCACTAATCATGATTAGCCAATAATCTATTCCTGGAATTCGGGATGGGTCGTTACACGTTGGGTTGCTTACTCTCAGGAACGCATGTTTAGTATACCTCGGGTAGTGGCCGGGATACCGGGCACTGATGGACCTAGGGGAGTCTCGGGTTTGAGACCCTGAGTGGCAACGCGTAGCCTTAGAACCGTGACATCATTATTAGGCATCAGGGATGCCGGGATTGGGTTTTATAGTGCACTAGTATATTGGTTTTCCCTTTTGATTATTATATGATTCTATGATTATGATTCTAGTATGATACTATGATTTCAATGCATGCAAGATTTGGAAAACGGAGGGGTAAAACCTTATGATTTACTTTATTATTAAATTGATTTATAAACTGTTTATTTTCGGCTCACTCAATCTTTAAATTTTTTACTGACCCCTCCTGGCCGTGACACGGGATTAGAAGAGGATCCGGAGGAAGAGGCTTAGACTAGTTCGTTGTGCACCTTACACCCCCAGTGGGTAGGTTGAGCACCAAATAATGTACCCTGACTATTGTGCTCATGTTTTGTATTGTACTATCCCTTGTCTGACAACTTATTACTCTGAACTATTTTGTTGAACGTTATTTGCTTAATTTGAAGTATTTTAGTTTTCGTTTAAGGGTACTTTTGGTATGTTTGGAGTCGTTGTCAGACAGAAGCGGGACACGTCCCCGGGTGGTCCCAGTGGGATTGGGACGGGTCCTGTCAGAGTTTTTTTAGAGATTTGGTTGCTCATATGATGTTCAGGAGGTTGCTAGGAGTTGTTCTAGCTTGGGATGGTGACTCGCCGTGGACGGTGGCCAGCATACTCAACACGGTAAGTTTGAAATCCAAAAATGGCAAGTTAGTTTTTGGTGATTATTAATCGATATTGACGATTGGATAATGCATTGGAGGTTGAAAGGAAGCTATTGGATCCAAAACTAAGGCTGGAGATGGCCGGAAGGTCGAAAACACGGCGGAGGCTTTTGGCTGGTTCAAACGATCGTTTGGAAAGGTACGATATCGACCTAAAGTTCAGGTTTTGACCGTATAGATTGATAGGAAATAACAATATGAAGCTTTAGGACTTGAAATGATTGAAATTGGACAAAGATTGAACGAAATATGACGTTGAACCGGGACCGTCGGTTCGGTTGCATCGGACCGGGCTGAATCGGTCTGAACTGGTTCGACAGAGGTTAAGGATGATAAATAGTGCCCGACGCATGGGTTTCACTCGCAGGGAGTTCAAGCCACGCGTGGGGGCGCATGAAGGACATTTTGGGGGAAACTTTCAATGTGTGAAATCATCTATTCGATGTAACGAACGATTTGGGACTGGTTTCGTGTCGATCGGACACCGTTTCGATATGTTTCGGGGTATCCGGAGGTTTAAGATCAAGTTTAAAAATAAATAAAAATTCGAAAAAAATTACGGGGCTTTAATAGGAGGTTAATGAAGAGCTTAGTGACCCCCTAGTGTGATTTGGACAGTTTTGGAAGTCCCGGTGATAGTGATGGGGCCCGGGAAGGCTTATGGCAAGCATATCGAGACGGCAGCGTATGACGGTCTGTGAATGGACTTCGTTTTCTAAACTGTGATGCATGAATAACTATTTTATATGTTTTACATACATGATTTCTATGATGATGATTGTGGCACTAGTGGTTTACGTGAAGGCACGTATTTCGAGGTAATCCCGTATTTACACGCTTTTCGAGGTTTACGAGTTATGCTATGGTTATGTAATTGTGAGTCTAATTATGATTCTATGGAATGGTTTTGGTTTTGGAAAGATGAATTCGGGCATGAGACCCATTTGAATTATGTGATCGGGCCAGGAGCCCAATTGGTTTACGAAATCGGGCTGATACCCTTTTGAGTCATGTGATCAGGTCGAGGGCCCAGTGGTTTACAAAATCGGGCATGAGGCCCAGTTGAGTTTTATAAATGTGATTTCGTGTCTGTGACCCTATGTTTCATAAACGTGATTTCGGGCCGGGGACCCTAAATGGATTTGTGATGTTTTATGGAGATTTTGGGCAGGGCCCATTGAGATGTTTTGAAATAACCTTGTAAAACTGTTTTCCATATACCATCTTGATACGTGGATATGTGATGGTCTACTCCAGGTGTCTGGGACACTGGGGAAGTCACGGTGCATTGCCTGTGAGGGGTCATTATACGGTGCTACCGGACCGTATAGTGACTCATGAACAGGAATGCTAAGATTGACGTCTGAGACGTCAGACATCTGGGATGTCAGAGATATTGACCTGGAGAGACCCCAGGTAGCACGCGTTGCTTATTACCGTGAAATATGACGTCTGAGACGCTAGGCATCTGGGATGCCGATGATGGTTATGTCGTAAATATGGATTATTGGAATCTTGAAATAGTATTTCGATATTTATGGATTTGTGGTTATGGATTTGGACAGTGGCCCACTTGATTTTGGATTTATGGATTTTGATATTCTACAGTTTTGTGCTGAGTTCCCACATTTGATTTTGAGTTACGGTTTTTGGGCTAAGGCCCTTGGTTCATTTGAGTAAATGTTTTGATTACTGATTTGAAAATGCATGCATACTTTTAGTGAAGGGCTTAAATATCTTTATGAAATGTGTTTTTATAACCTTATTGATTTTTGTCCACTCACAGCTTTTAAATGATTTTGATGCCCTTCAGGTTGATCACGGATGCGGACTGTAGCAGAGGCCGAGACATCGCACTCCTCCACCTTTCCTGGCGCGCTCTCGGAGCCCCGTATGGGCTGAGGTATGTATTATCCCTTGTCTAACACTTCGTGTTAGACGGGAGCATGGCACATACCACGTTAATCCCGAGGGGATTGGGATGGGTCGTGTAATCAAAACCTAGCTATCTTTACAATTAAACTCAAGAAAATCGATTAGAAATCGATTGTTCAAGCCCCCCTTCACTGCCCTGTTTTTCCCGGCCATCCTCAGGGCTATTCAGCCATCTTCCACCACCCTAAACCAACTCTAAACTCTCCCACAAACCCATTAAACATCATCCTAATGTTAGAAACCATCCATCACGTCCAAAACGAAAATAGAATTTTGAATTGGAAACTCACCTGCACGGGTTTTCTTTCCCTCCGCCGTCCACGGGTTCAGGCCACCTCATCGTCATCCTCAGCTCAACAACCACTCTCTATCCATCTCTTAGATTGAATCAGGTGAGGGGAAAGGGATTGGGTTGTGGTCGATGGGGATTTGGGTGAGATCGGGTGTTTGGGTTTGGTTTGGACGAACAAGCAAGGGGGAATGCATGTTTGCAATCATAATGGGCAATAGATGAGTGACACTTGTCACTCATCCATTGGGCCATTTCAAAAGATCTAGGCCCACTTAAGTCCAAAAGTTCCCCGTTTCGTAAAATGTGGAATAGTTACCCTAAACTTTCGTGAACCATAACTTTCCTATCAAACGTTCGATTTCGACGTGTCGCCTGTTTACGGACTTGTATCGACTTGATCTACATAACGGTCCTCGTGACATGACCCACCCCCAATCCCCCCGGACTAAGGGCTAAGTCATGCTCCCGTCTAACTTACGCGTGACACGAAGGCTAAACCAACGTTCAACGTCCTTGTACCACGTAAGCCGAACTAGGGATCCCCAAACGAACCGTCCAAAACTTCCGGACTTCCCAGAGCGCGCAGAATCTACTGTGGATCGCGTGTGTGATGTCTCCGTCTCTCTTTACCAACAGCTTGCACCGCGACAACCTGGAGGGTATCGAAAACATAAAATACTGTGAGTGGATAAAAATAAATCTAGATTCCCGGGACTGGTCGTTACACGTCGGCCCTCAGCCATCGAACCTCCTGGGTCAAAAGTCAACTATTTGCCCTCGTTCAGGGACAAAATCGTAATTTCACCCTGAACGTCCTTTAATCCTCGGCTAATCCCCGATTAGCCTCACTAATCCATAATTAGTCTTAATTAAACCTAAAAATTAAGGACGGGTCGTTACATAGAGTGTCCAAGGTTCATAGCCGCCAAGGGCATTGGATGAGGGAAAAGGAAGGGACTGAGGCATAGTGTAAGGAAACTGAAATGAAGATGGGAAAAAAATTTAAGAGGACTATGGAAGTCTCCAAGGAAGGAGAAAGAAAAGTCTCTATAGTGGAAGGGGCCAAAAGAAAGCCAGAAAGGGCGGAGGGCATAGCTGAATTAAAATGAGGGAGCTTCTAAAATTAATTAGGAGCAAATCAAACAAAAACCAGTAGAAAAACAAAAATCAAAATAGATAAAAAGCACCCCTCTATAGCCCAAGACCCTCCACCCGAGGGGAAAGACTAGCATGCCGAACACCAACCACCAGGGAGGAGAGCCCATCACTGCAACACAACCAACGAAGAGGAGAAGCGGAGCAGACCAGCAGACGGGGGCAGGACATGGAGCAAAATAGAAGACGAAAAGCTACATAGCGAAGAGGAGAGAGGTGAGACCATGGCGAAATGCTTTCCCAGCCTCCCAAATAGCACCAAAACCGAACCAATAACGAGAGGGAAAATAGAGGCAAAATGGGAAAAAACTGGGAAGGCAGGGAAGGGGGAGGGGAAGAAGAGGAGATAAAGAAGAAATGGCTAGAAAGAAAGAAGAAGGGAAGAGGAAAATGGGGAAAGGGGGCGCTTCCATCGACTCCAGAAGGGGGCGGCGGCTGCTAGGGTTTCGAAAGGTTAGGGGGACTTCGAGAGCAAAGGAATTTCTCTCTCTCTATAGAAGTTTGGGTGAATTTGGTTACAATTCCTCCTTGATATTTCATGGATTTTTGAAGTTTTGGTACAATTATCTGATTATACATTATATATTTGAAGCATTAACTTTTATTATTATAAGTTTAATTAAAGTTTGTCGATATTACTTTTATTTTTCATTAGAGTTAAATTCGAGATTAAGTTAATATACAAACAATGAAAAACAATTTGAATTTTGAATCTTATTTTTCACGAGTAAATTTCGTATTGAGTATCATGTTGATTATATTAGGCAGAATACACGTAGTAACGAATAATAATATTATATAGGTATCAAATTCCCTCTCTATATGTGTTTACGTTGGAATTGACCTATTTATTGAATTCGAAATTAGAGACTCGTCACTAAATCGAAAATAAGAATATCATTAAACCGGCCACTAATATAGTGTTCTCCCTCCCTAGTACATGTTATGTATTGAGCACATACACTGTCCATATACACTATAATGTAATTTCCCAACCCACAGCTGGGCCGCCATTAGAAGTTCAGAACTTCCCGGGTGAAGTCGCTACCTTGCCTTTCAGTCTGAGTTGGACGTGGAAGTCATTCATGGCTCTTCTTTCTTTCGTCGTTAAACCTCAGCGCTCAATTAGAACGTCCTCCTTATCTCTCTCTTTTCTCCTATTTCCCAACATATCCTCATCCCTCTTCTCTACTCTCTGCAGAAGCGATTCCATTTCACCACCTCCGCAAGTGTCTCCGCCTGTCCCAAAGAAAGCCCCTTTCACAATCTCGGTTCATGGGCAGACGTGGCAGGACCCCTTCCACTGGATGTCAAACACCGACGACCCTGATCTCTCCGAGTATCTTAACAAAGAAAATACATATGCGGATGCTTTCATGGCTGACACCCAAAACCTGCAACGCACCCTCTTCTCTGAAATGACAAGTCGAATGCCCACCAAGATTTCTACTCCTCCTGAACGCTGGGGACCCTGGTTTGTTCATTGTCCACACACCCATTTCATATTTTTGGAAAATTTGTCTTTATTTTGCTTAAATTCGTGAATTTTCCCTGATTAATTTTTAAAAATAATTTAGGCGATCTCGCATTTTGATTTGTCAAAAAGTAAGAAAAGCTACAAATTTATTAAAAGGAGTAAACAACTAAACATTAACAAAATTTCAAAATCTGGGGTGAGGAGTGGAAGGGTTTTACAAGGTTGCTACTGAAGTTTTTGTTACTTCTTGTATTTTGTTGCATATGTGTTTAAAACGTGAGAATGAACTTATCTCTATGGTTTGTTCAACTTGAGCAGGTTGTATTACCAATACATTCCAGAGGGGAAGGAATACCCTGTTCTGTGTAGAAAATTAAAAGTTGAAAGAAGTGATTGGATTAAGAAGTTTCTTCGTAATGCGAGAGGAGTTGGAAGGGAGGAAGTTTTACTAGACTGGAATGAAATTGCTCAGAAATATGGCAAGCACCTTTCTTACTTTCTCATGTGACATAAGCATCATATATATGGATTCACAAACGCACACACATTACATCTAAATAGTTATCTTTACCTCTTTTTTTGTATGCTAGGATAGCTGGAAGGTATTTTCAAACATTCTAGGACAAATCCTGTCCAGTTTCTCTAGAATCAGGCCTTTTTATCATCTGATGCGTTGAGTAGTTATGCTGAGGCAAACGATGTAACTAAACCTTTTCCTAGTTTCTACCTCACTATATGAGCTAAAGAGTTTTTTATTTTATTTTATTTTATTATTATTATTATTTAAATCGAAGAAAATCTTTTGTGGTGGATGGGGAAGGAAAGAAAGGTCCAGTGGAAAGCTTAACAACATTGATTTTATTTGATGTTTATGCAGTCAAATTGAATATGTGACATGGTTGAAGTGATAAGTTCATTCGCGATATTTGCTGATTTATACTATGCATTTGATTGATGGGCACATTTTATTTGTTAAAGCTGGTGTCTTTTTACAATATAAGTGATTTACTGAATTTATGTACCTCCATTGTAGGTTATGTGCATGTCGGCACATGTAGAATATCACCAGACCACCACTATTTAGCTTACACACTAGATACTAAGGGAAATGAGCAGTTCATGCTTCAAATTAAGGATCTAAGAAGTGGATGTATTATTCCCAAAGTACGAGTCGATGGTGTTGTTAGCTTGGCATGGGCTCAAGATGCGAGATCCCTATTCTATACAGTCTCAGATGAGAATCAACGGCCTTACAGGCAAATTTTAATCTCTGTCCTGTATCCCTTTTTTCTTGAGATGATAATATTATCTTACCTCTTTGTCTTTTGGCAGAGTATGCTGCTTAAAACTAGGATCTGATGAGATTGAAAATATCACTGTATTTACAGAAACAAATTCCAGCTTCTGTGTGGATATAACAAGCACAAAAGATGGCAAGTTTATAACTGTCAATTCAAACTCAAGGACTTCATCTGAGGAAGGAATTTTACTGTTTCACTTTTTAATGGAGTACTTACTTTGATAACATCCTCCTTTGGTGGGTCTAATCTTTGTGGGTTAACTTACAGGTTTATTTGATAGATGCGGCCAACCCATTAGATGGTTTGCAGAAAGTTTGGAAGCGTGTTTCTGGTGTACAGTATTTTATGGAACATCACCATGGATTGTTTTATGTTCTTACAAATGCTCCTTTGACTGAAAATAAGCAGTGGTCTGGTGAAGGTTATTATCTAGCTATTTGTAGTGTTAAGGAACTACTATCATCTAATTGGCAGGTGACCTTTGTTCTTACGCATGGTGTTTTTTTTTTTTTTATCTGAACTTTAAATTCTTCACTATTGAACATCTTTTATACTTTCAAGTTCCTTTTCCTGTATTGATATACTCTTTCTTTTAGAATATCATCCTTCCAAGTGAAGATTTTAGCATACGAGATATGGACATGCTTGATGGACATCTGGTCCTTTTTCTCAGTAAGAAGGGTTTTGCTATGTTGTGTTCCATTGACTTGCCTATCATTGTTGATTGTAAGGTAAGGATCTCTCTGCTCACTTACATTCTTGGTTATAGATAAAAATACGAGATACAAGTTATAACAATAAAGTTTGCATTTTTCATTAATCTGATACTTCTATTTAATTGATGGGCAGCACCAATTGGAGATTGAAGATCTTAATCCATGGTTTTTTCCTCTGCCCTCAGATTCATGTAATGTTGTTCCAGGTTCAAATCATGATTTCCAGAACTCAGTATACCGTGTGGTGCTTTCCTCCCCTGTGGTATGTTCTGACTTATAGTACTGTATATGCTTAATTCCTGCTTTCCTGCCTGTATGACCGTCTCCTTTCTTTTTGAAATTTGTAGATGCCTGATGTAGTTGTTGACTACAACATGTCGAGCAGGAGATTCTCAATTGTACAGCAAGAGGAAGTGAGGGATTGTTGTGATAAAACATGTCCACGAACTAATCACATAGACATGACTCAAAAATTTGACTCACAATATGAGAAGGAAGATGTCCAGATAAGTGAATCACACAGGTGGAAGGACTTTTCCAATGCATATTCTTGTGAGAAGAAGGAAGTGATTTCCCGTGATGGTGTTAGAGTTCCTTTGACCATATTGTACTCTCATACAGCCTGGCATAAGGATCAGTCACCTGGCTTTCTACAAGGCTATGGAGCATATGGGGAGGTTTCAGATAAAAGCTGGTGTGCAGAGCATCTAAGTTTGCTTGATCGGGGATGGGTCATTGCTTTTGCTGATGTGAGGTTGGTGTCTTTTTTTTTTTTTTTTCTGAACTTTAAGATCGCTCAGATTTGCTAAAGTTGAACCTGCATGTAAAGAGGTGTGCAGAGCACCAAGTCATTCTACTTTCTTAGCTGAAACAAATGGGCTGTTGTTGCTTCTGAATTTTCTTTATCTTCAAGTTTTGTTAAATAACTTGACGTAATTGTATGGACAGGGGTGGCGGTGGAGATTCTTCATGGCATAAAACCGGCAGTGGGTTGAATAAATTGAATTCAATATATGATTTTGAATCATGTGGTAAGTACCTGATTAAAGAAGGATATGTACATAAAGATCTTCTTGGCGCAATTGGACATAGTGCTGGAGGTCTTCTTGTCGGAGCAACTATCAATATGTATCCACATCTTTTTCGTGCTGCTATTTTGAAGGTTAGTATTTTGAAGCAAAACAGCTATCCATTCTGCTATTTTGAAGGTTTGTATCTTGAAGCAAAGCAGCTACCATTCTATGTGCCTATGTTAATTTGAGTCTATTTCTCAGGTTCCATTTCTTGATATATGCAACACTTTAATGGATCCTAGTTTGCCTCTCACCATTCTGGATTACGAAGAATTTGGAAATCCTCAGATACAGTCCCAATTTGAGCATATCTTCAGTTATTCGCCGTATGATAACATTTCGTATGGCAGTTGCTACCCTTCAATGCTTGTTACAGCGTCCTTTCATGACTCGAGGCAAGTTCATCTGCAAATTGCTTTCCTTCTTCCTATTTACAATCATCAGTAATTCCAGTAGGCAGATATGCATTCCAGATAACTTACTGTGGCTGCATTTGTATCCATCTTTTAGGGTCGGGTTTTGGGAAGCCGCCAAGTGGGTGGCCAAAGTTCGAGATAGCACATGTCCTGGTTGTTCTCGTGCAGTTATTCTAAAGACAAATATGGCCGCTGGAGGACATTTTAGCGAAGGTGGAAGGTATGGTCAATGTCAAGACGCTGCTTATGATTACGCGTTTCTATTCAAAACTATGGGGCTGCTGAAGAATGAAAAATAAGACTCGCTGTGGACAATATCAGGAATCAAAGGTCAATGAAATCCCCGGAAATGAGTGAAATTTTTTAGGGGCTAGAATTTTCATGCAGTGTTTTACTGAGGCTTTTGATTGAGTTCAACACGCACTCACCTCTCGAGACAAACGAGAGACCGACCAGAGACTTTTTGAACTGCTTGGCCTGGGAAGTTCTGTGCAATCTTCCTCCGATCTCTCTATTTTGTGTCTGTGACTGGAAGGAAACAAATGAAAGAAGGAAATGACGGAAGAGGTTTTTAAAGCGTGGAAGAGGAAGGTCATTAATTAAGGGCTATAGCCACAATAAATATTTGACATTGCAGTTTGCATTTACATTCATGGCATTATTATTTGAGCCCCATATATTAACCATTTGTGTTATTATGATCTATGTCTCTCTCAAATTTTGAATCCCCGCAGAATCTGATATGTTGCACGTTTTGAATGTATAAATTGTCTTTTTTTTTTTTGTCTTTTTTTTTTGTCATTGAAATTTTAAGATAACAATGAGAATGGAAGAACTATATTGCATCATTCTGAATTAAAATATGCAGAATGTTGAAGACGAAGGCACAATCATATTGGTTAGAGCAGATGTGTTCTTGTCAAAGTACCCGATTTTGAATCCTCTGTCCTCAAAATTGTTAGGTCAGTCACAATTGTTGGTTAAATGCAATGGTATTAGTCTCTGTTACTATTATTGCTGGACTCTTAAATTTTAATCATAAATTTGGGCACGTAATTGTTGATTGATGGTTCCATTTTCGTGTTCACCTGTTTTGTCGGTATTTTCCTCTTTGTTTGTTTGCATGTCATGGAGTTATTATTAATTAAATCTGTCAAGCAGATTAATTAGCAGAAACAAAAAGAGGAGCAATGAATGAAAATCTATGTCGAGTACATAAATTCTTCAATAGAAAAAAATACCAACCTATGTGAAAAACAAGTTAGTTGGTCTGATCCTCTTCTTTAAAAGGGCAACTCTAAAACGCTCATATTTCCCAGTTCAGTCTGCTCAATCTTAATACCAAGTGAGCGTGTACAAGTGTAAAGAAGTTTTTTTGGGAATGGCTAAAAAGGGTGATGATCCGAAGGAGCCCGAATCCGGGGAGGTGAAGGAGAAGCCCTACGTTAACAGTGAGATCAGGTACCCGAGGACCATTGGAGGCTTGAAAGCTGAAGTGTTGAAGGGTTTGGTTGCTCAAGGGATCAAAGCTGAAAAGTTGAAGGCTTTTTTGAATGGGAGCATCAAAGTGGAGAAGCTAAAGGGTTTGGTGATTGCTAAGACTCAACTGGCTCGGTTCAAGGTGTGGGCGGGTCGAGCCATCACCATTTTGCTGCTATGGGCTATAGCCATGCAGCTCAATGCATTCGGATACACCTTGTTGCCAAGGATCTCTAAAAGCTCTTTTCCACCTCCAAGTATGGTCACAAATCTACAATTTCTTAACATGCATTTGTTTTGCTTCATTATTTTGCGAGATCGAAAATTCAAATTTGAAACATTTTTTTGTGTGAATTGTGATGATTTTCGATTTTCGATTTTCAGGAGTTTATGAGAACAATGGATATCTGATGGTTTCATCTAACGGAGGATTAAATCAGATGCGGTCTGGTGTAAGTAATTTATTCTCCGCATTTCAGATTCCTCTTAAGTAGAATATCGTTTATACATTTCAATGTAACGTTACAGATATGTGACATGGTGGCTATTGCAAGATATATGAATGTGACTCTTATAGTTCCTGAATTGGATAACACCTCCTTCTGGAATGACCGCAGGTGAGGCTATATTTTGAAGGGAAAAAAAAAGTTATTTTGGGGACTTGCATGGCATCAACCTTTTTTATATTTGTGTTCATTAAATAGATATAAAATGTTTATATGATGTGGCAGTCAATTCGAAGACATATTCGACGTCGATTATTTCATTTCATCACTGAATGTTTATATGATGTGGCAGTCAATTCGAAGACATATTCGACGTCGATTATTTCATTTCATCACTGAGAGACGAGGTTCGAATTTTGAAAGAACTGCCTCCTGAGAAGAAGAAGAAAGTGGAATCAGAATCCCTTTACTCCATGCCTCCCATCAGTTGGTCTAACATGTCTTACTACTATAACACGGTTGGCATCATCATTCATTTTTCACTAATCATGATTAGTGATCACTAATCGCGATAATTATATATGTTATAGTTGCTTAATTACAGATCATTCCTCGCTTGAAAACATATGAAGTTGTGCACTTCACAAAATCTGATGCTAGGCTGGCCAACAATGGGATTCCTGAAGAGGTTCAAAGGCTTCGCTGCCGCGCAAACTACCAAGCTTTGAGATTTGCTCCTCCGATTGAGGCGTTGGGAAAGAAAATCGTGAGTATTCTTAAGGCAAGAGGCCCTTTCTTGGTCCTTCATCTCCGATATGAAATGGACATGGTGGCTTTCTCCGGTTGCACTGAAGGTTGCAACCAAGAAGAGATTGAGGAGACCACAAAAATGAGGTAATATTAAAATGTACATTTCTCCAATTTGTATTACTGATACGCAGCCTGATAACATAACTTATAAACAAATGTTTTGTGTATGAAAGATATGCATATCCATGGTGGAAAGAGAAGGAGATAGATTCGGAGAAGAAAAGGAAGGCGGGTTTGTGCCCTCTAACGCCGGAGGAAACGGCCCTGGCGTTACGGGGACTGAACATTGACGGCAATATCCAAGTCTACATTGCTGCGGGAGAAATATACAAGGCAGAGAGGAGAATGAGACCTCTAAAAGAAGCTTTCCCAAACTTGGTAATTAAGCTGATTAATTCACATCAATTTAACTAATGGATATTAGTAATTTGTAAATATAATTATGATCGAACAGATGAGAAAGGAGACATTGATAGAAGCATCAGAGCTTATGCCTTTCCAAAACCATTCAAACCAAATGGCAGCATTGGATTATTATGTGGCGATACAAAGTGACATTTTTGTCCCTACATATGGAGGAAACATGGCCAAAGTTGTTGAGGGGCATAGAAGATACTTGGGGTTCAAGAAAACTATTCTTCTAGACAGAGTGGCTCTGGTTGATCTCATAGACCAGTACAACAATGGAACTCTGAGCTGGGACGATTTCGCGTTTGGAGTTAGGGCCGCTCACGAAGACCGGATGGGAGACCCGAAAAAACGATTGGAGGTTCCCGGGAAACCGAAATTGGAGGATTATTTCTATACAAACCCACAGGAGTGTTTGCCACCTGCGGAGGATGATGAAGATATGAACAATGAAGACGAAGTAGTCTAATTTAGTAATTTTTGCAATATTTATATTCATTATTAAGTGTATTTTATCAAATGTTTGTTTAATTATTTCAAATTACATTTACCACTGTTGCCGCAAAATTGTGAATGCAACGAATCAAGTGTAAGCTACTTTTAATTGAATATGAGTGCAAACTTTTGTGGGAAAGTTGTGTTCTTTGTGAAAGCTTTTTTGTTAAGCAAATATTATACAAATAGAACTATGCAATAGCGACTTACCTAAACCTCAATTCTCGTTCGGTGGCTTGAAACAAGTAAATTTGTACGAGGAATTATTATAAGGTGGCATATTATAGTTATATAATGCATTTCGTTCATATGTTATATATCGTTTTTGTGTTATAATATGAATATATATTATTTTTGTTGTACACTCATATTATAACACATGTATTGAATGCAATATGTTCGTAACACGTGTATTGAAACAGATAGATTTATATGAGAAATTATTACAAGATACCGTATTATAGTTATATGTTACATTTCGTTCACCTGTTATATATCGTTCACATGTTATAATATGAATACATATATTATCTTATGATGCACTCATATTATAACGCGTGTATTGAATGCACT
Source organism: Prinsepia uniflora (assembly GCA_032719365.1). Taxonomy (NCBI): domain Eukaryota; kingdom Viridiplantae; phylum Streptophyta; class Magnoliopsida; order Rosales; family Rosaceae; genus Prinsepia; species Prinsepia uniflora. The sequence continues at coordinate 69,659,729 of CM064871.1, forward strand.
AGTTTGTAACACAGACATCATTTAATCACTTTTAGACATGTGGGTGCATATCTATCGAAAGTTTCCGTAAGTGATCGGTTGATTGCCGCCGACATTGCTTAATGATTTGGTGGCATCTGCCGACATGCTAGGGTAGGGCTTATTTTTGCCATTACCTTTTGGGTTCGACTTGTAAAAGAAAAACTCAAATTAAACTCGATAATTTCAAAACAACCCAAACTTGAAGACTATGATATTCTGCTTGAGTTAACCCAATTTGTTGACAACCGCAACCATAATCACCGATGAACCTATGACCAATACTCCCACTTTTCTTTTTCAATGTTAACTAACAGAATTGGTATTGATTCCATTAGTAATTAATAGAGATGGCCCAGATGAACCTATGACCTATGAGTGTCCCTTTAACAAGTGTTATATTCATATGAATTTCACACAAAATTGCCTAATTGGCCTTGTCAACTTTTAATTCAGTTTTGGTTTATATTTACTGCTTTGATTTGTATTATTATTAAAGATTAAAACCTATCATCCATCTACTCCACAATCATGTATTAACTTTTTCTTTAAAGGAACTATCATAATAATTTGGATCAAGTGACATTGTTGTTAACATATAACCTCAATGAAATTATACATCTAAATCATAAGGTGTGGTACAGTTAGCAAACGACAGCCTCTAGAAAACGAATTTTCTAGTGCCTAACTAGCAAAAGTTCATTTTGTCAATTTCAGAAGACGAATTTTCTGATGTTTAACTAGTAAGAGTTCGAAATTCCCCGAGAGCTGGAATTAAGCCCACCGGCCATTCGAATGTAGGGACACCATATGTGTTTATAATCATTGAATTAACAAGATGTATGATCTCAAGCCATTATTGCTATTATTTATGCACGGAATCTCTATCTGCATTTACATTTGGCTGATGTGTACGTACGTGTGTGATTGACGAGTTTTTCTTATTTCCTTTCAGGCTTAATGCTAATGAAACGATATATACATTTGTGTGCTACTTTAAGGCACAATAATCATCAGATAGCAAAATATAAAATTATAAATCGATCAAGAACAATCCTTGATTATATAATTTATAGCTAGCTGCGCTTAATTTGTATGTATAAAAGCAACAATGTATCTCCATACATTGCTAGCCTGTGGCTCCTCATCTCAAACCAGCTTTCATATACCAAAAATAAAGGACATAGAAAGCTGGTTTGAAAACCACCTTAAACTCCACAAACCAACCTCAGATTATTTCCATTCTTATTAAACACCAAAACAAATTCAAACTGGAAGTAGCAGCTAGCTAGAGAGAGTACGTACGTGGAGAGATATTCGATGGACTCCAAAGCTAAAGTTGGTTTCGAAAAGTCCAATGAATTCGGGGAGGCAAAGGTTAAGGAGTATAAGATGGAACAATGTTTTTTGAACAACTTTGGAGCTGGAATTAAACTGGACAAAATTACAGGAGGGTTTCATTTCAAAGGGGAGAGATTGAGCAGCTTGATCGCAACGCAGTCGCAAATATCCAATCTCATCAAGTTGTTTGCAGTTGTAGCTGCAGCAACGCTGCTGCTGCTCTGTGTCTGCGCACTGCAGTTCACCACCCTCAGCAACGTCGCCAAGCCCCGGGTTCTGAAGTTCTGGTCGAATTTTCAGCCGCCACTTGCTCCGCCGCAAGCTATTGAGAGTGAGTGCATAGCTTCCTCTTTACACAAGTTAACCTATCAAACTTTTATTACTACATAATATAGCGTCGGATGTGCATTGTTGATTTGTTCGTAGCTAGACTACATCCTACCGAGTCTAAAAAATGGATCCGTCCAACTTGATATACAATACATTGTTGATTTGTTCGTAGGAAATTATGAAAATAACGGATATCTGATGGTGTCATCAAATGGAGGATTGAATCAAATGCGAGCGGGTGTAAGTGATTCCGTTTCTACTTAATTTGACACTAAATCTCATTCCTAATCAATTTGCATATCTGCACAACAAATTCAATGGACACCTAATCTACGATGCAGATTAGTGACATGGTGGCTATTGCGAGGATGATGAATGTCACACTTATAGTTCCTGAGTTGGACAACACCTCCTTTTGGAATGATCGCAGGTCAGTCACTCAAACGAGACAGGATCGAGATGATCAATTTCAATATTTCATTGAATAAAATTTGACAGTTGATGATCAATGCTTAATTTTACAGTCGGTTTGAAGACATTTTCGATTTGGATTATTTCATTTCATATCTGAGAAATGAGGTCCGGATACTGAAAGCTCTGCCTCAAAAGCAGAGGAGAAGAATAGAGATAGCTACCCTCTACTCCATGCCGCCTGCAAGTTGGTCCAACATGTCATATTACTCCGCCGTGGTTAGTTCCTAATTCCAACTAATTCCGGTTTAAGATTGATTAGCCAAGTTATATTAGCCAAATTAACGTTGAAGGTTTGCGCACAGATTCAGCCTCGGATTAAGAAGTATGAGGTGCTGCATTTTACCAAAACTGATACGAGGCTGGCAAATAATGGGATCCCGGAACAAGTTCAGAGACTGCGGTGCAAAGCGAATTACGAAGCTCTTAGATTCACTCCTCCCATTGACGAATTGGGGAAGAAGATTGTTAGGGTTCTGAGGGAAAAGGGTCCTTTCTTGGTTCTTCATCTCAGATATGAAATGGACATGTTGGCATTTTCTGGTTGTACAGAAGGTTGCAATGACAAGGAAATTCAAGAGTTGACAGATATGAGGTGAGAAATCATTACTTCACTCCCTATGTGCCTGAGTTTGAATCTCTTGAGTTTACATTATTGCTTTGTGTGTATACCAAGCAGGTTTGCTTACCCATGGTGGAAGGAGAAAATAATAGATTCTGATAAGAAAAGAAAAGCTGGGTTATGCCCTTTGACACCGGAGGAAGCTGCCCTTACATTAAGGGCACTGGATATAGACCCCGGCATCCAAGTTTATATCGCCGCCGGAGATATATATGGAGGAGAAAGGAGAATGGCATCTCTGAGATTAGCATTTCCTCATATAGTTAGTTGCTTGAACCCTAAGAAACAAGCATTACATACCTATATGCATATTTTGTGCTCAATATTTTTATATTATATATCTATATGCATATTTGTGCTCAATATTTTTATATTATATATCTATATGCATATTTGTGCTCAATATTTTTATGTGAAAGTGCAGGTTAAGAAGGAGACATTGCTGAAAACCTCAGACCTTGAGCCTTTCCGAAACCATTCGAATCGGATGGCCGCGCTGGACTACATTGTGTCCCTGGAAAGTGACATCTTCGTGCCTACCTATGGAGGAAACATGGCAAGAGTTGTTGAAGGCCATAGAAGGTATATGTATAATATTTATTATCCAAAAAATTTCAATCACTGATAATTTTTTCTTCATCTGAGATGCTTCTGATTTCTTGGTACAGATACTTGGGATTCAGGACAACGATCCGGCTAGACAGAATGCTTCTGGTGGATTTGATAGACCAGTACAAGAATGGAAGTCTGAGCTGGGATGAATTTACCCAGGCAGTGAAAACTGGGCATGCTGGAAGGATGGGAAATCCAACTCAAAGATTGGAGATCCCTGGCAAGCCCAAGGTAGAAGAATATTTCTATACCAATCCACAAGAATGTTTGCCAACAATTTCTAAAAATCCTAAAATTCTGTGATTAATATGTATACATGTCACTCACACAGAATGAAATCAAAATGTACCATAACCAAATTATAATGCAAGGATAGCAGAGCACTGAGACAAGGACAGGCTTTCAACTTAGATTACTTACAAATCAGCCCTGAGTGGCTTCATTTGATTCAGTAGAAATAATTATGTACGATACAACTTAAAATGTTATGGGTGATGGCATCCCCTAACACGGGTTCCTCAAAGAAATCTATAAATTAAGGCAAAGGTTCCCAACACGAGTTCAATGCAATAGTGCAAGAAAATATAATGAAAGACAGCGCACCCCATGTACACTACTAAGCAGAAGAAGCTGACACTACGGCATCCCAAACCAGAATAAGGCAAAGAGTAAAATCTGTGAGAAATGGGAATAAGGAGATGCTGCACTAGTTTTATGTCTTGAGACGCTTATGAGCTTGATCCGAGTCCTCTCCACTGCCAGTGTCCCGAAAATGTGTTATTGTATGATTTCTTGAATGGGGATTATCGTGATCCTGAGAAGCAATGAGAAAAATAATTGAGAACATCCATCTTTCTTGTGAGAAAGAGTGAGAATCGTCAGCACAGTCCAGTATAGGGTAACTACTATTGGGAGAGATCCCCAACATCAAAACTCAAATACCATATCTACCTTAGAAGCAGGTGTTGCAGAGGCCAGCCCTCGGTTCGCACGATTCCCAAGATCAATCTGCACTGATATACTAGCATGTGACAGATCAACACCTGCACTCTGCAATGCTTGACTCAGAGAGTTTAATAACCTGTTCATCATCAATTTCATGCCTGTTATCATCTTATAACTTAGGACCCAAGCTGTAGAAAATGCTTCGAGGACAATGCTGTACGATAAGTACCAAAAATAGCAGAAATTTCATCAAGCAGTAAAATACTTGGGAGAAACTATGCATAATCTGAGGCCAAGTTTAAAATCAGCTGGACACTACCAACCAAAATGTAGATTGATTGAATGAATTTGAACATTTAATAAACTGGTGCCTCATTAAACAGAAAACAACATAACAATTATGCAATCACTATCACTGCACAATAAGCCTCGGTACGAACAAATGCAGACAGTTAGAAGCAAAGATGGTAATCAAGAAGATGCGTCAGGTATAATGTATTACGATGATAATCTTGTAAGTGAACAAAATGCAACATATAATAAAAGTCTCAAATCTCAACAGTAAACAGGCACACATAAATAAATTGATTCGATGTAATTGACAGGGCTAAGTTAAGGAATAGTGTAGAAAGTAGAGTACCCACCCTTGTGAGTAAACACTTGAGATGCTTATTGTTCCACCTTCAATAGACAGCTGGTCCTGTTGATTCATTACATCACTAGCACTAGTAGTGGGGCATTGAGTTGATTGGGCATCAGAAATTGGCGCCTGAAGAGGATGAGCAAGTATACCATCACTTCTCACAGGGGGAGTCATGCTTGGAAGAGGAATCGGTAAGGGAATTGTCTTGTTCAATATTTCAGGTTGCCGGTCCATTATTTTTGAGGCAATATCCCTGCTAGGATCAGATTCTACTGGATTCTGTGTGCTGCTTGTAAGCATGTTCGGGGTGATGGTAGCTTCATCAAATTTTCCTGGAAATGGTGACACTGCACCGGTATCATTCTTTATGGCCTGAGGATGTCCGACAAAACTCTGTACACGCCAGTGACTATTTCTCTATTTCATGCAGGATGCCAACATGTTAGATCAAGAAGTATTTTTGACAAGAAAGATTCATATTCAGAAGTTATCCTCATTATCTTTTATCCACTATAAAACATGTATAAAATCAGTTGAATATAATTCCACCTTTGCAACAATTGAGCCCATACTAATATTATCCAATAAATAAACACATTATGCAATGAATCAGGGACAATTCCAAAATGAAAATAAGGTGCCCACAATTGTTTATCCCGCATCAGAACATTAATGATTACATACACTGGAAAGCATTATGGTCTGCTCAAACGGACAGCAAGAAATCAGATGCTCTGCTGTGTACCAAAGCTTAAGTTTTAGCTGTATTACTTTATAGATCAATCCTATTTCAGAAGTACGCACATTAGCCACAGAATATATAAGCAGAGAATCAGAACCTTACCCATGGCATTAATTTGGCGGGCTCAGGACTCCACCCCTGGTACGAACCCTCACATTTTTGAACCTTTTCCTGTAAATACTGGACATATTCAATCACCTGCCAAAAAATAAAATACTTATCATCAATATATTAAAGTATTGTACTTATAAAACAAGTTTTACAAGTTACACTGTTGATGCACACAGGAATAATGTATACCTCTAGCAGGAATGATGCCGTATCTCTTTTTTGATCACTATGGGGTATTAGATCTCTCAATATCTGGAATCTGAAACAACAAGATTGATAACTCCAAATATCAATTACTCATCAAATTCCACCCTGAATAAATGAAAACCGAGCAAGCTTCAAACTTATCTACCCTTTAAAACTTGAACTAGTCAAGCAACTGATTTCTTTACCAAAAGAAATTAAATTCACAAGGTAAACAAGTAAATGGAAAATTTAGCATCATCAACTTATCATCTGCTTCATTACATCAACTAAATGTTAATTGAGTGACGGGTAAAGGACAATGATATATAGATATAACCACCCCTTTCTCCTTCTGTTTTTAAGCAATTGCCCCTAGGCCATGTCAAAATTTGAATTTGATGAAAAACAGTTGCAAAAAAGGCATACCTCTCATTGATCTTGCTCCTCCTCCGCTGCTCCGTCACTGAATGTTTCGACCGAATAGCACTAGCCTTATCGCTGTTTTTGGCCTCTGGTTTCCATAGCCGAATCCCCAAATTTCATATTAGAAAACAGAAATTCATGGCCCACTTAATACACTTACAAAATCAGAAGAGAAAATTAAGGTAAAAACAGAAAAGGTGCCGCCTTCCCAAACCATATATAGATAAACAAATTCCTACCAAAATTTCAGGGAGACTAAGAAGATTGCGATTGCTAAGCTTACAACCATGTTGTTGGATCTAAATATATGTGTAAAAGCAAGTGGGGGCATATAAAAAGGTCACCTTTGCTGTTGGAATTGGATGAAGGGCCCTCTTTCCTGGAGGAGCCATACTCGTCATAGTCGTACTCATCCTCCTCCTGATTACCTTTGGCGGCGGTTCTCATCCTCCTTTTATGTGAATTGCGATGGGCCTAGAATGGCTTTCCCCACAAATCTGGAAAATTGCCGGATAAGAAAATCTGAGATACGTTACGCACAGCGGAGCAATTGGAGATTTGGGAGACTAGAAGTTAAGTATTTTGAATGATTGATTTAGAAATTGAAGGTGGATATATGAGAATTTGGGTGTTTTGCTCCGACTGAGCCGAGCACGACGGCGGCACCACCGCAGTTTAGTTGAGGCAGCTAGTGATGTCTGGGCTCTCTGTCGATGTCTTGTGACCTGTGTCTGTGTCACCATGACTCGTTTGCGCGAACTTGATGGAGCAACATTTCCATGTGGGTGACGTCACGTGCTTGCCGTGAGGTCACTTAATGGCCTGGCTTCTTTTTTCCAACTTTGATGGACTCAACGGTCAAGGTGTAATGATCGGCCGATGTTAGTCATTTTTCTTTTAAAGGAAAAAAAATTAATACATGCAACGATATTATAAGAGAGAGATTATACACTTGATAAAAAATAAAAAAAATAAAAAAAATAAAAATAAATTATACACATTATATCTTTAGAAAAATTATGTTTGATTTGTTTGGCGCCTCTTGTGTTAGGGCCTTTCACAATTTATGGTTTTCGTATTAAAAAATAATCAAGGGGAGATTATACACATTAGCTATAAATAGCTCATACTACAATACGACAACTAAATAATAATATTGGTGGCATGTTAGGTTGCTTTTCGATTCAAACAAGAAAATGTACAAGGTTTCGATCAATTATCCTAGCAATAATTGTACAAAGATCGATGTAAATATATTGAAGGGGTAATTATGTATAAATTCTTTTTTAGACTCCAAACTATAAGTTAATCTACTACGGTAAATAGGAACTATAAATAAAAAATAATTTTATTTGTTTACTGTTAGTCAAAATACAATATTAACTTTAGTCGCTTGATTTTTTAAAAATTACAAGCGTGTCATTAAATATCATATAATTTTATTTTATTTTACGTTACTAGTCATTTGTCTTGGTTCCCTTTGCAGTAAAAGTGTTATTCGATTTTATTTTGTTATGAAAAAACAAAAATCATTTTGTTGAATCGCTTGGTGTCATTCGACCATTTGAAATTTTGGTTATGCATTATGATTATTATTCGTCATTGGCAAGTTCTCTTTCAAATAAGGCAGTCCAGCCTAAGTGGAGGAAAGGCGATTCTAGACGAGTTATTATACGTAATTCACTTATAGGAATTTTAATTGTACGTAAAAATGTCATTTACCTATGGGAATTTTAATTGTATAATAAATGTATATTATACGCAATATACCTCTCTCAAATAGAATAAGAAAAAAAAGTAACATACAGATAATTATTCATTTCCATATGAAAGAATAAACATGTAGATGATTTATAATTTACCTTGATAGAACCTTCCTTGTAATCCTCATTGATTGACGTGGGAGGACTTGCTCCCGTCTGACACGACCTGGTAAAAGGCCGTAATACCCTCGAGATTAAGTTAACATCCTAACCACGTAGCAGACCAAAGATACTACTACATACTAACCAGTATAATCAGAGTACGTACTTTCCGTGATGCATCAACTTTCACACAACCCGCATCCGCGACCAACCTGGAGGGTAACAAAACAAATTAAAAGTATGAGTGAACAAAAATAAAGGTTTGGAAAACCATTTTCCGAACTCAATCATTAAACCCTCCGTTTAAGAAAGTTGTGTATGCATCGAATTTATAAATAAAACATCAATCGCAAAATACGTGCAATAACTAGAAAATTAGGAATGCTAAAACTTGCCCTACATAAGGTCATACCAAATCCACACCAAAGCAAGTTTGCCAACACAACCATATCAAATAACCAATCATATCAACCTCGATGTTTGCTGCTGAATCATCATATCAAGGTGCACTACTGATAGACTAATATCACTCGGGAAAGACGGAGTCCCTAACTCGACGTCGGAGTATGGACCAGCTCAGGAATAACGGAGTCCCAGACTTGACGTTTGAGGAACAGTCCTAGTCTCAAGAATTACGGAGCTCGACGCTCGACATCTGAGACGAGTCTCGGGAATGACGGAGCCTAATTCAACGTCCGAGACGATACTCGGGAATGGCGGAGCCTAGCTTGACATCCGAGACTATCTATCACAATCGCCATCTCGAGTGGGTCATCAATCACATCTCACATCATCACAATCATCACCATCATCATAACATCTCACATCAATCCTATATTCACAGTCATATCATATCACGATCACATCATATCACAGTCACATCAAACCTCGTAAAATGAGTCATTAAAATAGTCGTACAATCGTGTCAAATCCCATTTTAGAAAATACTGTCAAAATCATATAAACATGACATCACAGGTATAAAACCATTCACTATAACTCATTGAGGATTCAGGATTTAATAAACCAATTTCCTCGTAAAACGTTTTAATATCATTTTTCTTAAATATTCATAAAAACTCCCATGAAATCCACATGAATCATACATAACCAACCATCAAGAAATTCTCATTATAAATCAATAAAAAAAACCTTACAAAATGCATGCATAGAGTTAGGAAAATAAAAGTCCACTTACACGTACCGCCGCTCGCTCTAAACACGAGCCGTAAGCTAATCTGAAGCCTCTGGGACGTCCCGTGTAAGGCTCGTGTCCTGGAAGGAACGGTGAACGATCCCACATTCCTGCGAGGAGGGAATGGTCTGGGAGAGGTTGGTGGTGTGCCTTAAAGGTGTAGGCACACACTTATCTAGCACTAGGCCTTTTGGGAGCTCAAGTGGCTTTGGAGGGGATTGGAACCCCAAAGTTAAGCGAGTTGAGACTGGTGCAATTTCATGATGGGTGACCCCCTGGGAAGTTGCACCATGAGCTCCCGAAAACAAAACCGTGAGGGCGAGGCCCAAAGCGGACAATATGGTGCTAGATGAGTCTGGTCCTAACCGAGGAGGGTCGGGTCCTGACAGTTTGGTATCAGAGCCAGACCCCGACCGGGAAGTGTGCCAGTGTGGAAGCTGGGCCCTAAGGGGGTGGATTGTAAGACCCGTGTCCTGGAGGGAACGGTGAACGATCCTATATTCCTGCGAGGAGGGAATGGTCCGGGAGAGGTTGGTGGTGTGCCTTAAAGGTGTAGGCACACACTTATCTAACACTAGGCCTTTTGGGAGCTCAAGTGGCTTTGGGGGGGATTGGAAACCCAAAGTTAAGCGAGTTAACGCTGGTGCAATTCCATGATGGGTGACCCCCTCGGAAGTTGAACCATGAGCTCCCGAAAACAAAACCGTGAGGGCGAGGCCCAAAGCGGACAATATGGTGCTAGATGAGTCGGGTACTGACCGAGGAGGGTCGGATCCTAACATCCCGGCCTGTCAAATTCATACCCGAGGGTTACTAACAATCCATATAAGTCCATACAATAAACTCTCACAAACCCCAGAACCGAAAATGTGTCTCGAACACGCTTCCCGAGGAGAAAACCTCCAAAACACCAACAAACTATCTCTGATAGATCTGAAACTATCACTATTGGATTCAGGACGTCAAAACCTTTCAAAAAAATAGTTTAATCTCGAAACCTGTGCCCACGTACCCACACGCGCTGGTCAAAGTTGGGTCAACGCCAATCATCGCTAACATCACTACTGACATCATCTGTTGACGCTAGCCTACTTGACAACTGATAATCTGAAAACTGCTATATGGCACCCTCCGGTTGGTGCCACACGTCACCACCTGACATTTTCCACATGTCACAAGTTGACGTCATCCTACCACCTCACCTGCCACGTAGGCTCTGACAATCCCTGATAGGTTGCCATATGGCCCCACCTGATTTTCCACGTGGCTTGACTGTGATGATGTGGCATCATCGTTTCCTTCCTTCAGACGGGTTAACCCGCGACCCTATAACGGGTCATTCGACCCATAAGCTTGACCCAGTCTGTTCTCCATTGATTCTCAACCAAAACCTTACCCATAAATATATCTATGGCCTTAAAATTAAGAAAACATACCTGTAAATCCTCAAGTTATGATTGAAACTCAAGACCAACCTTCGAACTTGTCCCTAAGACGATTCCTGCATCTTTTTTCGTTCCCTTTTTGTTCCTACATGCTCGCAAGAGTTCAAGGAATATAACCCTAGCCTTAGAACACAACACCATTGACCCAAAACCAAAACCCCGAAATCTAACACACACGGCTTACCTTTTTCTCGCAGTTTTTTGGCCAGCCACCGTGGCTCCTCGTCTCTCCTCCGTCTCTGTCAGCCTCTCCCTCACTCACTCTCAGCCTCACTCTCTCTCCCACAGACAACAATCTAAAAACAACCCTTCTTGTAAAACGTGCAATTTTAAATTCCGATTAAACTGTCCTTGACTCATAAAATCACTATACGATGTCCAAAATCGACGTGGCGCATGTCTACATAATCGAAATCCTTCGATCTACGTAATAAACCTCGATCCACGTGTAAATAATTTTCCGAGGTTAAAAGTCAAATTTTTGACTTTTACCACAAAAAGTCAACCCTTTGACTAGGGGTAAAACAATCATTTTCCAATTCTTCAGAAGTCTGGGTCGTTAGATACCTACTGTTTGATCCAAAAATAAACCTAACGAGGGACGGTCTTAATGGATGCTGGAAGCCTTCTTCTGTTAAGCGAAATAACCTGCGAGAGGGTGTGAAGAGTACTTGACACCGGTAGAGTGCCACCTTAGTGGACTTTGATGCTTAAGTCAGTAAAGCAGATGACGATCAGGTAGTGTAGGCAGCGTAAGACTTAGTGAATAATAAAAGTTGCATGTACCTTTATGGGGTAAAGTGTTCCATATTTATAATGCCAATAAATGGTTCGCAGTCCTAGCGATGTAAGGTCCAAGTAATCGCTTAGATATTGTCATGTCCCAAGATGTTAGATGGATGGCAGTGATTTTTTGGAGGGTACAAATGTATTTTTCCGGATGGTATAACCGGTTGGATCGACCCGACGGGGTCAGCTGGCCCCAAGTCGGTCGACAAACGACTTAGTTTGGTCGGCAAGAGGCAAAATGATTCGCAATGGCCATTTGTGAGCGGTTTGGGGCGTCTCCCTAGTGGTTGGTCAAAATGGTGTAAACACCTACAAATGAATAAAACAAAAAAAAATGATAAAGTACCAGTAAGTCTATAATTATTAAAAAAATATCAGATAATATCTTAAAAGTTTGGTGGATTAAAATGATTTTCATTCCTAAAAAAAATTGAAAATATGAAATTTAGTTAGAATTATATTATCAAATATCTTTTAAAAATAAATAAAAAATATTAATATTTAAATTTAAATTTTAAAAGTTACTCATCTCTGTCTGAAAATAAGGTATAAATGGTATTAGAAAACTTAAAAAACAATAAAATAAAAAAACACAATAAAAATCTTAATAATACAATAAATAAACTATTTTATATGTTAAGTGAACTATTTTATATATTCTACTAAAAAACTAGACTAATTTATAATTATTTCTATATTAAATAAGTACATGGTATCAAACAACTAACCTAAAATGATTGAGTTAATAAAAGGAATCTGTATATTATCTCAACTAACTGACCTAATTACATATACATGTTTTATTGTCGCCTTTCTTTCTTGAAAGAGACGAGGAAAATGAAAGGAAACAAAGCTTTACTATAGGATTATGGAGGCATAATGACAGGACCCATCCCAATCCCCCTAGGACCACCCGGGGATGTGCCCTGCTCCCGTCTGACAATAATTCTAAAATATCGAAATTTCCCTTAACGGGCTTGAAGTTTTTTGAATTAAAATAAATAAAATCAAACATACGAGTTTAGAGTTCAACACTGTAAAACTAGGGATAGTACAAATACAAAATAAGAGCACAATGTCAAGTTACAAAATGGTGCTCAACCTACCCAACCGGGCGTACAGGTGCGCAACAACGAAGTCTATGCCTCGGACTCCGGATCCTCCTCCTCTACCTCGTATGCACGGCCTGGAGGGGTCAGTAAAACAATAAAGAGTAAGTAGGCTGAAAATAAACAATGTTTTCGAAAATCAGTTTAATAAGATAATAATCATAAGGTTTTACCCCCTCCATTTTCAAACTTGCATGCATTGAGTCCAAACATAGATAATAGTATCATATAATCATATAATCATATATATATAACCGAAATAGGGAAAATAATCATAATAATAGTGCACTGTAATCCTAACCCCGTCATCCCTGATGTCTAGTATCCCTGATGCCTAATAATGTCACGATCCTAAGGCTACGCGTGCCACTCGGGGTCTCAATTCCAAGTCTCCCCAGGGTTCACCCAGATCAATGACCCGCAGATCAATGACCCTCCCTAGGCGTATCATCCATAATTGCACTCCTGATCATGAGCTACCCCTCGAGTCAACCCCTCTCAGGCAATGCCCGTGACTACTTCAGGATACTACGAGGCGTCTGGAGGAGAAAGTAATCATAAGGTAGGTATACACAGTGCAATACTATTAAATTCCACAGAAATTCCTGATTGACTCCGAAAACAGGTTCATATATATCCAGACGGGTCTCACGCCCAAAACATCATAATACGTATAAAGCATCATCATATATTACTAAAAATCATCCAACCTCAATCGTAAAGTAAAACAGTGAAAACAGTTATGCATACAAGTATTTCGAAATCAAAAGCCCACTCACACACGGTCCTCGCTACTCAATGAACCGCCTAAACCTATCCAAACACATCCAAATGTCACTAATGGGTCCTACAAGCTCAAACATAAAACCCTAGAATAGTACCGGAAAGCCACCCGAACAATCTTCCCGAGGCATTAAACCCAATTTTGACCAACCTAACGATCTCCGATCGACACAAAACCACCATCATTCGATTCGTATCGTCGAAATCTTGGAAATGATGCCAATCCCACCTCGAGATTCTCCCTCACGCATCCTCACGGGTTGGTCAAAGGGGAAGTTAACGTTGGTCAACACCTAATGACGTCACCTGATAACTGTTAGGTCTGACACGTGTTAGACTCTAATAGTACCACGTGTCACTGTAACACCCCGGAAATTCGAGGATTTCCATATTGAAATTTAATGTGTGATTTGACGATTTTACCCCTGTGAATGGTATGGTCAAATGTTGACTTTTTGATTGATGAACTGAATGGACCTTGACCTATGACCGTGACGTAGTTCGGGACATCATGAGTTCATAGACAGGTGGCACGTCCAATTCGGACGATCAGGGTAAAAGTTATGACTATCGGAAGTTCAGGGGCATTACCGTAATTTGGACTCTCGGGGGAAAATGATTGACTTTTCTTTTGACAACTAATTTTCAGTTGACTCAAGGACCGTTGGGTAGGCCTCGACGTCCTGAGTCCGTAGACAGGCGGCACGCCGAAATCGGACTTCGTACGAGGAAGTTATGGTCAGAAACGTGAATTCGGGAAGTTCGTGTCTCGGTTTTCGTGTCGAATATTAAATTCAGGAAATCTGATTGGAGGACATCTGGTGAGTGACAAGTGTCACTCACCCATTGGCTAGATTGGATCAGATCCACTATTGGATTAATTATCATTTAAATCTGCTTTAAATTACAGCCCTTAGATCTGAAATCCTTTGATTTGATCTCAGCCTTTGATCTCATTCTGAGATTTAATCCTGGCCCTTGATTCATTTTCCTATTCAGTATTAAAAGTCCATGAGTTCATGCACCCATGTGTTCATTCCCTTAAACCGTGTGTGCGATTTCTCCCTGGAACCAGCCCATCAGCCACCACCACTCAACCCCACACCTCAGACAACCAGCAGCCACACCCCTGACGCCGGCCACCGCTCCACGGCCACCCTGCACGGCGGCATCCTTCCAAACCCGTGAAGGAAACCCGCGGAACCCAAGTCACCAAACCATCCCAACCTTTGATCTAGGCCTGGAACCAACGTGCGGTTGTGACCACCGTGACTACTGGACGGCAAGGAGCTGACCCTGACAGTGTACGGCGGCGACACGGCGGCGTTCGGACGTTAAACCCGTAGGTAACCATTTTCCTTCCCGGCTTCAAAACACCTGATTGTGACGTTGACATCATTGAGTTGTTGTTAGGACTCGTCTAGGTGACCTTGACGACCATTTTGGAACCAGGACCAGGGCTGAACAACCGTCGACTCACCGGGAAGGATTACCAGAACCGGCAACCAAGCTTCCCGTCGAGTCTCAGGTAACCTCCTAGACCTAAAACCTAATTCTAATTACATAGAACCAATCTAGGGACTAGGACGAGTATTTAGGAATTGAAAGGACTGAAAATGACCCAGAAATGAAGGAATGGCAACCGGGTCTCGATCGCGGGTCTGATCGACCCGAGTTGCAGGAAAACGGGTCAACCCGTCTGATGACAGTGGTGCTGACGTGGCACCCTGTCAGTCTGTCAGATGACGTGGACCAACCGTGAGCCGACACGTGTCACATGTCAGTGCACAGTCAGCACTGACATGTCAGTGACGTGGACCAGTCAGGGACTGCCACGTGTCACTGACATGTCAGTGACGTGGACCAGTGCCGTGCTGACACGTGGCACATGTCAGATCTGACACGTGGTCTGACAGATCAGTGAGGTGGACCAATCAGATGTTGACACGTGGCACCTGTCAGAGTCTGACATGTCAGACCTGACAGCTGTCAGATGACGTCAGCATGACGTCATGCTGGCGTCAGCAGTGACGTCAGCGATGACGTCAGCAGGACTGTTCCACCGTTGACCGCCGCGTTGACCGGCGCGTGGGGGCGCATGTGAACAGTGTTTTTGGTGGGACCACCACCATTCTTTAGGTTTCGACGATCCGGATCCAATGGCGGTGGTTTCGGGTCGATCGGAGATCTTTAAGTTGGTCAAAATAAGGTTTATTGCCTTGGAAAGCGCGTTCGGGCGGCTTTCCCGGGTCGGTTTCGACCTAGACTTTCATGGTTGAATGTTGGGGGTTTAATTTGACCTTTACGAATACTTGGATTTGACAGGGATTGTACATTTGTACCAGGACGAGGGTATACGTTCGGTTTCTAGCAGGATTGTACTGTGAGTGGGCCATTTTCTTAAACCCTTGTGTGCATAAATGTTTTCTGGTTTTATTATACTTATTCACATGCTAAAACAATGATGGTTTTGATGATATGGAAAATGTGGTTATGGCACGTTTCACGGTATTTGGGCTTGAGACCCGTTTGATGAAACTTAATGATTGATTCGGTATATATATGTTTTGTATGTGGATATCAATAAAATGTATTTAGTACTGCACTGTATAAATCCTTCCATATTATATTGTCTCCTCCGGCGAGGTACCCCGGAGAGGTCACGGACGTCTAGTACGTCCAGCGTCTATGACGCTAAGCATCGGGGATGCTGTACCCGAACGGGGTTCGGGGAATGAACTCGGAAAATTGAGACCCGAGTGGCACGCGTAGCCTTGTGATTGTGACCTATTGGACGTCAGGGACGTCAGACATCAGGGATGTCGGGATTGGAGTGTATAGTGCAGCAACTAAAATTATGGTTATGGTTTTGTTATATGCCTTATGGTTCATATTATATGGTTTATGATTTTGGAATTATGGTGCACGCATGTTTGGAAAACGGAGGGGTAAATTATACGTTTTACTTATCAAACGATTTCATAAACTTGAGTTTCGGTCCACTCACCCTTTAATGTTTTTGATAACCCCTCCAGGTCGGGAAACTGAGGTAGAGGAGGAACCAGAGGCTGAGGCATAGATCTACTTCTGCGTACCTGAACCCCTGCTGGGCGGTGTACCCGCAGGATTACTTTAGAGTCGTGCTCGCAAATTTGTAATTTTGGATTATATCCCTTGTCTGACATTCGTTTAATTCGGATTTTATGTATGACTTTAATTTGGTTATTTATGCTTTTAAATGTTTTGAGGTTAAAATTGGTATGAATTATTGGGTGTCAGACGGGAGCAGGGCACGTCCCCTTGTGGTCCCTGTGGGATCGGGGCGGGTCCTGTCAGTCACTCCAGGATTGGTCCACGTCATTGTCATGTGTCAGGTTCTGATAGTACCATGTGTTAGCTGCTGGTTGGTCCACGTCATTGACATGTTAGTGACACGTGGTAGCCACTGATTAGGCCACGTCACTGACATGTCAGTGCATAATCAACACTGACATGTGGCACGTGTCACTTTTGGATTGGTTACTGGGCTGACAGATCTGACATGATGATGTCAGCATGTTGACATCATCATCCCCTACGTCTGGATGGGTTGACTCATGGACTTGTAACCAAGTCGCGCAGACCCCTGTTCTAACCCGATTCTAAAACCGTCAATCCTCAACCATTTTGGTCTCCGTTTCTTCCTATTCAATCATCTAATCTAGCAAGAACTCTATGTGATTAATACTAAGAAAAATGGACTAGATTCTTACCTTCGATCCTTGAACAGTGGCTGTGACTTCCTTCTCTGTTTCTTCCCAGCTCCGGTCACTTCCCTCGAAATCAAGTCCATCGTGCTCGTCTTAGTCCCTAGAATATCAAAATGATAAACAAACGTCCAAAACTCAACTTCCAATGTTGGCTTCAAAATGGGTCACTGTAACGACCCGTCCCAAATTTCTAGATTATATTAGTGACTAATCACGATTAGTGAGGTTAATCGATGATTAGTTGGGCGAAATCGGACGAACAACGCGAAATGACCGTTTTGCCCTTGATGGTGGCAAAACGTTGACTTTTCATTCTGACGGTTAAACGGACTTTGACCGATGACCGTGACGTAGTTCATGATGTCACGAGTTCATAGATAGGTGGTACGTTCAATTCCGACGTTCGAGGAGGAAGTTATGACGTGCGGAAGTTTAGGGGCATTTTGGTAATTTTGGTTAAAAAAGGGCAAATGTTGACTTTTTGACCGAGAGGTCCGATGGCCGAGGGCCGAAGACCATTACGTAGATAAGAACGATACGAATCCATAGACAGGCGGCACGTCAAATTCGGACGTTCGACGGCGAAGTTACGGTTCACGAAAATTCAAGTGCACTATTGCACGAATTACGAAACGAGTTAACTTTTGGACTTTAATGGGGCCCAGATATTTAATGGAGGCCCAATGGATGAGTGACAAGTGTCACCCATCCACAGGCCACCTATATTCATTCATGCATCTCCCTTTTTCCCGTGCATTTTCATTTTCCTTATTCCCAAACAAACCGATCCATCCATTCTCCCCAAATCCAACCCTCCAACCCTGTTTGATCATGAACCGAGAGGACCAGAGAGTGGGGGAGGATGACTGGAGGTGGTGGCCGGCCAGGACGGCGCTGCCGTGCACGGCGGAGGCCCAAAACCCGAAAGGTATCGATTAAACCATTTTCAATCCATTTTTCCATTTTGATGTTATGGTTGGTTTTGAATGATTAGGGAAAGATTATTAGGATGTTAGGAGAGTGAGGGGACCGGTTTTTATGATCGTGAAGGGCGGTGCAACCCGGGGGATAATCAGAAAATTTGGACCGATTGGGGGAGGATTGGACGGACGGGTTTTGTGGGGTTTTTTTTAGTTTTCTTGATTAGAATAGATAGGAAACTTTAAAATAGGAATTTAGGAATTGAAATGGAGGCAAACGGATGAAAAATGAGGGAGTAGGAGCACTGAACCGGTCACGCCGGTCCAGGCCAGTTCAAGTTGCAGAGAACCGGTTCGATCACTGGAGCTAGTGACACTGTGCAGGGCGCGTGAGGCCCACGCGCAGTGGCTTCTTGGGGCGCATGAGGGCGCGTGGCACACAATTTGAGGAAGGTTCCAACATGTAATTTCATCTATTCGATGTAACGAACATTTTGGGACTGGTTTCGAGTCGATCGGACATCGTTTCGATATGTTTCGGGGCATAGGAAGGTTTAGGGTCGATTTTAAAAATAGTTATAAATTCCGGAAAATTACGGGGCTTTAGTGAGGGGTTATATAAGTAGTTAGTAACCCTCTAAATTAATTTGGACAGGTTTGGGAGTCCCGGTGATAGCGATTGGCTCGAGAGAGCCTATGGCACGCAAATCGAGGCGGCAGCTCGGACGGTCTGTGAGTGGACCTTGTTTTCTAAATTGGTGCATGCATAAATGTTTATTATATGTTTTAAATACTTGTTTGTGATGCCATGAGTACATTTGGATGTGTGGTTACGTATAGGCACGTATTTCGAGGTTTCGGCCCTATACGGTGCCTATACGGGGCTGTATGTCTTTACTGGTCTAAATGAAATGGTTTTGGATTTCCAAATGGATTATGAATATGATTTTATGATGTTGATTTGGATGCTTGTGATTTATATGGTTTCACGTATTTCGAGGCGATTTAGGTGCTTGCACGTAAATCGAGGTTTTCCGGTTTTACACTGATTTTCCATTCTTGTGGTTTTGGAAATGGTTTAATGAAATGATTTTGGATTTGAAAAGGTAATTCTCAGACTTGAGGTCCATTTGATTTACGGAATCGGGCCGGAGGCCTAATTGGTTTACGATTCGAACCGGGGGTCCAGTTTCTATGTGGATTCGGGCCTAGGGTCCAGTTATGTATTACAAATGGTTTTTATGGTTCATGACGGTTTATGGGAACCAGCATGAACCCTTGAAATGGATTTATGGGTCATGACGGTTTATGGGAACCAGCATGTACCCATGAAAGGATTTTATGGTTCATGACGGCTTATGGGGGCCGGGCATGAATCCTTGAAAGGTTTCAAGAATGATTTCAAAAGGTTTTTCATACTCCATCCTTTATATATGATTGTCTCCTCCGGGGAGGGTCGTTGGCCTGGGTGGACCCCGGAGTAGTCACGGAGCACTGACTGAGTGGAGTCGCCCCCCAGTTGGGTTCCTTACTCTCGGGATGGGCATGGTTCATTACCTCCAGGGAGGGTCATTGATCTACGGACATTGACCTGGGTGGACCCTGGAGAGACTTGGGTTTGAGACCCCGGTTAGCACACACGTGTAGCTCTATTTTACCGTGACAGGTTCTGGATATGAATATAATGGATAAACATGATTTCAATTGGTTTTGGAAAATTGTGTTTATAATAATAAATGGATTTGGGCTGAGATCCCTCATATGTTCACTGTGTTATGGTTTTCTGTAAATGGTTTTGGGTAGGAGCCCGTATAACTTGTATTTACAGAATTTTGGGGATGAGACCCTAATTGTGGATATTTTAACATATGTGTTTGGATAAATGGTTTTACTATGCATGCATGCTTTTTAGTGGAGGGTATAAAGGTCTTTGATGAAATGTTTTTATAAATTCTTTATTTTTGTCCACTCACAGTCTTTCTGTTTTTAATACCCTTCAGGTTGGATACGATGTGGACTGTAGCAGAGACAGACATATCACATGCCTCCTCCGGATCCTAGCGTACTCTGATAGCCCGAGAGGGCAAAGGTTGGAAATATCCCTTGTCTGACACGAAGTGTCAGACGGGAGCAGGGTCATCCCGCACTAATCCCGGGGGGATTGAGATGGGTCCTGTCAGTCACGGTTTCACTCACCTCCGCCGTGGGCTGTGGCTGTTCAGCTTTCCTTCCCTTCGTCCTTGTGTCTCTGGTCACACCCTCTCAGTCTCCCTCAGTTGGTTAGTGACAGATGAAGGTAATGGCGTGAGGGTTATGGGCTTTGTAACGACCCGTCCCGAATTCCGGGATTAGATTAGTGACTAATCAAGGATTAGTGAGGATAATCGGTGATTAGTGGGGTACTATCAAACGAACGATGCAAAATGACCGTTTTGCCCCTAGAGGTGGGCAAAACGTTAACTTTTCATTCAGGCTGTCAAATGAACTTTAGCCGATGACCATGACGTAGTTCGGGATGTCACGAGTTCATAGACAGGTGGCACGTTCGATTCTGACATTCGAGAAAGAAGTTGTGACGTTCGGAAGTTCAAGGGTATTTTGGTAGTTTGGTTAAAAGGGGCAAATAGTTGACTTTTGACCTAGGAGGTCCGATGGTCGAGGACCGAGTACCGTTACGTAGATCGGGACGATACGAATTCGTAGACAGGCGGCACGCCGAAATCGGACTTCGAACGGGAAAATTATGGGTCATGGGAGTTCGGTTTCACTATGCACGTTCTACGAGGCAATGATGAGGTGGCATGATCTGATTGGTTGACTTTTAAGTGAGACCCATGGATGAGTGACAAGTGTCACTCATCCCATTTGTCATTAACCCTAAATTTTGGATCTCACATTGATTAGTGAGATTAGATTAAAATAATATTATTTATATTATTTTATAATTCACTCATCCTCCATCTCTCATCATCCAACCGTTCATCTCTCCCTGCCTTCCCATCCCCACTGTCCAATCCACCTTCTCTGATCAACGTCACCATATCTTCTCTGTTTTCTCAAAAAAAACCCGAAACCACCATCTTCCATTTCTTTGAACAACACACGCCCACATCACACCATCATCACCTTATCTACATCTCTATGACCGTGTGAGGGGTTTTGAGGGACTGGGAGTACCGTGGATGACGGGCCACGGGGGTGGCCACGACGGAGGTAAGTGTAACCCGTGAGTTTCGAATTTTTGAAATCAGGTTTTGGTCGTGGTTTGAGCCTCTCTTTGATTCTATTATGACCTAGGGACAAGGAGGACTCGTTTGGGATTGTTTTTTATGGAAATGGACGACTGGAACGGGGGAAAACCAAGCTTGAAGTTCAAGCTCACGGTTTGAGCATGGAAGGTACAATTTCTTTTAGGTTTTCTGTGTTTTTAATAGCTAGGAATTTTAGGTTTGATGATAGGAAGGTTTAGGAATCAAAAAGGGGAAGAAAGGATGAAAAATAAAAGGGATTGGACGTTGAACCGGTCACGCCGGTCCAGACCGGTTCGACTCGGTTCAAAACCAGAGGACCGGTTCGACTGAGGTTAGGGATGAACAGTGCCCGGGGCATGGGTTTCACGCGCAGGGACTTCAGGCCGCGCGTGGGGCCCTTGGGCCACCTTTTGGGGATGACTTCAACATGACTTTTAATCTTTTCGATGTAACAAACATTTTGGGATTGGTTTCGTGTCGATCGAACACCGTCTCGATAATGTTCGGGACATCGGAAGGTTTAGGTTCGAGATTTAAAATAGTTAAAAATTTGGAAAAATTACGGGGCTTCAATGAGAGGTTAATTAGGTACTTAGTAACCCTCTAGATTGATTTGGACATGTTTGGAAGTCCCGGTGATGACGATTAGCCCGGTGAGGTTTACGACACGCAAACCGAGGCGGCAGCTTAGGACGGTCTGTGAGTGGATCTTGATTTCTAAACTGTGATGCATGCATAAATGTTTTATATGGTTTATGAATATGATTCTATGATGTTGAATTGGATGGTTATGATTTATATGGTTTCATGCATTTCGAGGTGATTTACGTGCTTACACGTAAATCGAGGTTTCCGATTGATTTTCCGTACTTACGATTTTGGAAATAGTTTAATTAAATGGTTTTGGATTTGAAAAGGTAAACTCGGGTTCGAGACCCATTTATTTTGGAAACCCTCAGACTCGAAGTCCCTTTTAGTTACGTTCTCGGGCCAGAGGCCCAATTGGTTCTTGAATCGATTTCGGATTTGAAAATATGGATCGCGCACGAGACCCATTTGATTTACGAACTCTCAGACTTGAGGTCTATTTGATTTAATAAGGCATCGGGCCGGAGGCCCATTTGATTTACGTATCGGGCTCGAGGCCCAGTTGGTTTCGAATCGGGCTCGGAGCCCAGTTGACTTACGTATTGGGCACGAGGCCCAGTTGGTTTACGATTTGGGCCAGAGGTCCAGTTTGTATGTGGATTCAGGCTTAGGGCCCAGTTATGTTTTAAGATTGTGGTTTCGGGTCAAGGACCCACAAATGGATTCCTGGTTCAAGACGGTTTATGGGAACCGACATGAACCCTTGAAAATTTTTATGGTTCATAACGGTTTATGGGGACCGGCATGGACCCTTGAAATGGTTTTTCGTATACCATCTTTTATATATGAATTGTCTCTTCCTTGGAGGGTCATTGGCCTCTGTTAGGACCCACCCCAAATCCCCCGGGATTAAGGGCTAAATCCCGATCCCGTCTAACTTACGCATGACACGAAGGCTAATCTGACGTCCAACCTTCATGTGACACGTAAGTCAGACAAGGGATTCTCGATCCGACCATCTGAAAAGTAACCGGACGTCCCAGAGCATACCGAACTACTGTGGATCACGGGTGTGATGTCTCCGTCTCTCTCGATCAATAGTCGTACCACAATAACTTGGAGGGTATCGAAAACACGAAGAGACTGTGAGTGGACAAAAATAAAGTATAAGTGCAAAAACAGTTATCAGAAAAAACATTTACATTTATACCCTCCATTTAAAAACCAATGCATGCATATTCATGTCACAAAACCATTCAATATTCAGGATAAGCAACCATGTAAGAAAAACCAAACACAGTTTCCTTTCCTTAAACCCCGGGTCTCAGCCCAAAACCATAAAAGCCATCATCCGGGCAGTGCCCAAAACATCAGGAAACCGTTATTGAAAACCAATCAACATCAAAACTCAATGAAATCCAAACACATTTAAAACCACATATCCATCCATCGAACCTACTGGATCTATCTGAGTCTTTAAACTCCCGAGTCTTTAAACTCAATCTAGGCCTCAATATAATCCGAGTCTTTAAACTCAATAGGCCTACAAGGGAAAATCAATATCCAAGTCTTTAAACTCCCGAGTCTTTAAACTCAATCCGGGTCTTTAAACCCAATCCGGGCCCGCCCCCGTCATATCATATCCGGGTCTTTAAACCCAATAACCAAATCTAGTAAATCCAATCCATAACCACCATCCATATCCGAATCTGAATCCGCAATCTCATCAGGATCCCGGATCCAAACCCAGAACTCATATTCATTATCCATATCCAAATTCGAGTCTGAAACCTTCATTCCATACGACGGTATCTGGAATAACCATTCCGAACCCAAACCTGGAATCCACTTTCAAGTCCCAAATCGAATCCTGAATCGTCATCCGGAAATCCGATTCAAAAACTCGAAATCACGTTCTTTAAAACCACTTTTCTGAACTGGGCTTCAAGCCCGAAATCACTTTTCCGAAATCCATTTGTAAATCTTTGATATTAAATCATATTTCAAATCCCGACATCAAATCATTTAAACTAGTTTTAAATCACAACATCCATCAAAATCTCGTAAAATGTGAAATTTCGTAATTTCCTCGAAAAACATGCAAAACCGTAAACCATCAAGATCATAAATCAAATCATAGAATCATATATAGAAAACATATAAAAACATATATACATGCATCAAGAGTTGAAAGCAAAGTCTGCTCACAGACCGTTCCGTCGCTGCCTAGATAAGCGTGCGCTTATGCCGTTCCCGGCTAATCCACTAGCACCGGCTTTCCTGAACCTGTCCAAATCCCATAATAAGGTCACTAACTACTTCAAAATACTCATACTAAAGCCTCGTAATTTTCCTGAATTTTTAACTATTTTTAACCGAGGCCTAAAATCTTCGGACATCCCGAAACCTATCGAGACGATATTCGATCGACTCGAAACCAGTGCCAAAATATTTGCTACATAGAATACTTTGAAAATCGTGTTGGAACCATTCTCAAACACTGTGCCACGCGCCCACATGCGCCGCCCAAAGGGGCTGCGCGTGGGCCTCACGCGCCAACACAGTGTCATCTTCAACCTTACTTCGACCGGTCCGACCAGTTCACGGTTTAGGCCGAACCGGCGTGGCCGGTTCACGGGTCTATCTGGTCCAGTTTTATCCGTTTTCCTCCCTAATTAATTCCCATAGCTTCCCTACATGTTTTCCTATTGATCTATAACCTTAAACATGAAAAACAAGGTCTAAACAATACATGTTAGCTCCACTGTCAAAACACCAACTTTCTCCAGTGAGCTTCCATGGCTCCTGCACCGTTTTTCTCTGTTTTTTGGTCCTAACTCATTCCTGGGACTCCTAGAAACAAGTTCTTATCAACCAATATGATTATTAGTCCACTGAAGTCAACTTACCATAGGAAAACATAAGAAATTGATCTTACCGTCCATTTCAAGCCTTGAAGTCGAGTCTAATAACTTCGTCCCATCTTGATTTCCAATGTTTGTTCTCAGATCATAAGAAATTGATGTAGTTTTGAGGAGCTTGAATCCAAGACTAAACTTCCCTCTCTGTTTCTCATGGATATCAGCCACCACCCACGGCGGTGCTCGTGGCAGTTCCACCAAGATCCTCCTCACTAATCACTCTGGTCATTCACACTCTATCACAAAGCCCCACAGGACTCACACACACAGAGGGACGATCAATGGCTCACGATCTCTGTTTCTCTGTTTCTCTCATTTGCACGACAAACCCAACATTTTAAACTTGTAAAAAGAACGGCCGATTTGGCTAGAATCCACTAGACACAAGCCAGATGTCCACAACCTGTGGTCCAACCTTCAAAAATAGCCAATGAACTCAGCCCAAGTATCCTTATCCGGTTGCACAAATCCCAACGTATTTAAAAGACTGATTTGCCCCTAAAAGTCCAAATTACCATTTTACCCTTCACTTTCTAGACCTATATCTTATCCGTCTGATGTCCGATGACGGTGTGCTGCCTGTCGTTGTACTCAGGATGCTGAGATCCACCTAACAATCCTCGGTTTGCGTGAAGAAAACTTGTCGTGCAAAATGTCAACAAATTCCTCCTTTTTAACCAAATTACGACAATGCCCTCGATCTTCCGAACATCATAACTTCCTTCTCGGATGTCGGAATCGGACGTGCCACCTGTCTATGAACTCGTGACGTCCCGAACTACGTCACGGTCATCAGTCAAAGTCCATTTGACACTCGAACTAAAAGTCAAAATTTTGCCCATTCTAGGGGCAAAATCGTCATTCTACGCCGTCCGTCCAAAGTATCCAACTAATCACCGATTACCTTCGCTAATCTGTCATTAACAACTAATCTAATCTCGATTTTTGAGACGGATCGTTACTATAACGACCCGTCCCGGAAGTCGGGATTAGCGAAGTGATTAGTGACGGATTAGTGAGCTTAATCAGTGGTTAGTTGGTTACTGTTGGACTTTGGGCGTAGAATGACGATTTTGCCCCTAGTTTGGGCAAAAAGTTGACTTTTAGTTCGAGCAGTCAATTGGCATTGACCGATGACTGTGACGTAGTTTGGGACGTCACGAGTACGTAGATAGGTGGCACGCCCGATTCCGACATCTGAGGAGGAAGTTATGATGTTCGGAAGGTCGATGACACTTTCGTAATTTGGTTAAAATAGGGGGGAAAAGTTGACTTTTAGTATGATCGAGTTTTTACACGTAGATGAGGACTGTTAGATAAGTCTCAAGTCCCTAATTCCAACGACAGGCGGCATGTAGCTTTTGGAGTTCGAGAAATAAATTTAAAGGTCTAAACGTGCGAAGGGTATTATGGTAATTGTACTTGAAAGGGTATTTTGGTCATTATCCTGTATTGGGATTTGCGCCCAATGGCTAGTGGACAAGTGGCTGCTCTGGGGAGTGATGTCCACTAAGTTTGGGACATCTGTCCTTCACTGGAAGGTCATAGAACCCTCTCACCACCGCTTTGAACTTGGTTGCACAATAATTTACGGGTTTAAACGGTTTTAGAGGCAAAGAAACAGAGACATGGGTGATTGTTGAACCTAAACCCTCTCAAAACGTGATCGATTGAGGATGAAGTAAGAAGGAAAGCTGAAGGGGAAGTGAGGCTGCGTGGACTGGTGGCCACGGTGAGGCACGACGGCGGGGTACGGCGGTGGGAATGGAGGAAAAACCCGTGAAGCCTCTGTTTTCATTTAAATTTGGGAGGTGGTTTGGAGCTTAATTGTTGACTGTCGTGGACGAGAGGGGTTACTGGATGATTGGGGAAGTGGATGAGATCATGGTCAAGACCTAAAGGGCCTGGTAAGCCTCTGTTCGATCTCCTGGTTTTGTTAAGAATGAAAATGGCTTTGTGTAAATTCAAGGTTGTTGATTGATCTGTTGACTTGGGTGATGATCTAGAAGTTCAGGGGACTTCGTAGGACCTGGAACCATGGCGAACGGTGGCCGGACGTGAGAGAACCTTTGAAGGGTTGGACGGGCGGTTCAACAACCGATTAAGGTAAATGGTTTTAGTTTGTTTGTTTTTCCTTCATTTCGAACTCATGGATTGTTTAGGAAAGCTTAAAGAGACGGATAGGATCAATTAAAGTTGAAAACGGGACAAAATAAGCAAGAAGAACAGTTGAACTGTTCACGCCGGTTCAGGATTGAACTGGTTAGACCTGGACCGGTTCAGACTCGGTCTGACCAAGGTTGAAGGAAGTGAACAGTGGGCGCGTGGCTCCCACGCGCAGCCCCTTTGGGCGGCGCGTGAGGGTGCGTGGGACATAGTCTGGGGAAGTGGTCAACATATGAAATGATGTAATCGATATAACGAGCATTTTGACGCTGGTTTCGAGTCAATCGGACACCGTCTCGATATGTTTCGGGCTGTCCGAAGGTTTTAGGGCTCGGTTAAAAATAGCTAAAAATACGGGAAAATTATGGGGCTTAAGTATGAGTATCGTGAAGTAGTTAGTAACCTTATAGTGGGATTTGGATAGGTTCGGGAAAGCCGAGGATAGCGGAATGGTCGGGATCGGCGTAAGTGCGCGCGTATCGAGGCGACGTTGGAATGGTCTGTGAGTGGACTTTGCTTTCTAACTCTTGATGCATGCATATATGTTTTTATATGTTTTCTATACTTGATTCTATGATTTGATTTATGGTTGTGATGGTTTACGGTTTTGCACGTTTTTCGAGGAAATTATGGTACTTCACGTTTTACGAGGTCTGACGGATATTGTGATTTAAACCTGGTTTTAATGATTTAATTTCGGAATTTGGAATACAATCTGATTTTAATGAAAGTAAAAGGATTTTGGAAAGAGTTTTTGGGCTTGAAGCCCAGTTCAAAAAGTGGTTTTAAGAAACGTGATTTCGGGTTTTTGAATCGGAATTCCGGGTGACGATTCGGGATTCGATTCTGGACTTGAAAGTGGATTTTCGGGTTTGGGTTCGGAATGGTTATTCCAGATGCCAGCTTACGGAATGATGGTTGCAGACTCGGATCTGGAAATGAGATGGATATGATTCGGGTTTGGATATGGATTTAGAAATGGTTTTCAAATGGTTTTGGATTGGATTTGCTGGATCTGGTTATTGGATTTAAACACCCGGATATTGTGATTGACGGGGGACGGGCCCGGATTGGGTTTAAAGACCCGAATTGAGTTTAAAGACTTGGGAGTTTAAAGACTCGAATATATTGATATTTCCCTCGTAGGCCTGTTGAGTTTAAAGACTCGGAGTTTAAAGACTCGTATTATTGAGGCCTTGTTATTGAGTTTAAAGACTCGGATAGATCCAGCAGGTTCGATGGATGAGAATGTGGCTTTAAATGTGTTTCGGATTTCACTGAGACTTGATGATGACGTTTTGGGCAGTGGCCCGGATGAAATGGTTTTCGGTGGTTTTGGGTTGAGGCCCGGGATTTGAGAAAAAGGAAAATGTGTTTGATTTTCGTACATGGTTTGTTTAACTGGAATATTGAATGGTTTTATGACTTAACTTGATATGCATGCATTGGTTTTGCGTGGCGGGTATAAATGTACTTGTTTTATGAAATGTTTTTAAACTTAAACTTTATTTTTGTCCACTCACAGTTTTTTCGTGTTTTTAACACCCTCCAGGTAGTTGCGGCGCGGGCTGTTGGTCGAGAGAGATGGAGACATCACACGTACGATCCACAGTATACTTTGCGTACTCTGGGAAGTTCGGAAACCTTTGGACGGTTGGATCGAAAATCCCTTGTCCGACTTACGTGTCATATGAAGGTTGGACGTCAGTTTAGCCTTTGTGACAGGACTCATCCCAATCCCCCCGGGATTACCATGGAATGTGCCCTGCTCCCGTCCAACAAGGGGTGTCAGACAAGGGATGACCAAGAGCCACTGCCCAAACGGGGCATCCAGAGTGCGCAAGGATCGATGGAGGAGGTGTGCAATGTCCCAGTCTCTACTGCAATCGCATCCGTGATCAACCTGAAGGGCATTAAAACCAAAAGCTGTGAGTGGACAAAACCAATAAGTTCATCAAATACATTTATAAGACATTTATGCCCTCCAATAAAAACGTATGCATGCCACGAAAAACCAGTAACCAAAACGTTTGCTCAACCGAGCCATTAGGGCCTTAGCCCAAAAACCGTTAACCAAAAACCAAGTGTGGGAACTCAGCCCAAAACTGTGGAATACCACCACCATACATATTAAAACCATGTGGGTCACCACCCACGACCATAGATGAACATCAATTCAAAATCCAAAACCATTTGGGGTCCCCGACCCTACATACCATTTCATAACCAATAATCCATTTTTACCACATAACACATATCCAACCAATAAGCCATTTTATTCATTAATCCATATTTTACCATTACCATCACCAGCATCCCAGATGCTTAGCGTCCCAGACGCTAGACGTCCCTGACGTCATATCTCACGGTTTCATAAGCTACGCGTGCTGCCCGGGGTCTCTCCGGGTCCATATATCTGACATCCCTAATGTCTGACGTCCGTGACGTCAAGCATAGCAATCCTGCTCCTGAGTCATCATACGGTCCGGCTGCTCCGTATAATGACCCCTCGCAGGCAATGCACCGTGACTTCCCCAGTGTCCCAGACATCTGGAGGAGACCATCATATATCCTTGTGTCCAGATGGTATATGGAAAACAGTTTTATTAAATCCTTTATCACATCATTACAATTGGGCCCTGCCCGAAATTTCCATAAAACCCTGTAATTCCATTTAGGGTCCTTGACCCAAAATCACCATTATAAAATATATGGCCCCTGACCCGAAATCACATTTATTATCCAACTGGGCCTCATGCCCGATTTTATAAACCACTGGGCCCACGGCCCGATTTGTAAACCAACTGGGCCCGCAGCCCGACTTATAAACCCACTGGGCCCACGGCCCGAATTCGTAAATCAACTGGGCCCCTGGCCCGATATCATAACTCAAATGGGTCTCAGCCCGATTTCATACCAACTGGGCCCCTGGCCCGATTTCATTAACCAACTGGGCCCCCGGCCCGATTTTCAAATGGACTCCAAGTCCGAAATTTCCAACATAATTGGGCCTCAAGCCCGAGTTCATATTTCCAATTTCAAAACCATTTCATCACATTATATCCAAGTCATAAATATGGAAAATCCATGTAAAACCGGAAAACCTCGATTTACGTGCAAGCACGTAAATCGCCTCGAAATACGTGAAACCGTACAATTTACCAACAACCAAATCAACATCACACAATCACAACCATAATCCATATAAAACATTTAAGCATGCATAGAATTTATAAAACCAAAGTCCACTCACAGACCGTTTTAACCGTGTGCCTCGATACGCGTGCCACCGGCCCTCCCGGGTCACACCACTATCACCGGGACTCCCAATCCTGTCCAAATCACATTAGAGGGTTACTAACCTCATTATTAACATCCCATCAAAGTCCCGTAATTTTCCCGAATTTTTACTTATTTTTAAACTTAATTTAAAACCTTCGGACATCCCGAACACTATCGAGACGGTGTCCGATCGACCCGAAACCAATCCCAAAATGTTCGTTACATTAAATAGGACAGAAGTCATGTTGACCTCACCTCAAGATTCCCAAACACGCGCCACCACGCGCCGCCGCAAGCGGCCGCGCGTGGAAGCCACGCGCCAGCTACAGTACCAGCACAGTCATCCCCTTCGCCCGTTTGTCTGGTAAACGGGTTGAAAAACCCGCGAACAGACCCGATTCAATCTCATTCAATTTAACCTCAATTCGATCCGTTCTTTCAACTGATCCCTTCCAATCCAACTCTAATTAAGTTCTGCAAGTTCAATTTCGCGAATCGTGGTCTAAAGCCTCACGACTATCGATCGATCCTCGACGGGTCTCCGATTCGGGTTCATAGATTTCGACCCTGTTTTTCAAATTAATTAACACAGTGAGTATCGTGAGAGTCTAAGGATCATTTCTACAAGATTAATTTCATACAATCTCACCTCTAACCCAATGAACTCAAGCTCGAACACAGTCACTGTTCAAGCATGGAGTTTCGTCAACCACGACCGTTTCCTTTCAATTGACGAACCCAGAAGCATCGTGGGATCATGATAGGCAGTTTCCCCACCTCAATTCCGTCGTCTAAACACTCCACGGTCACGACTCAACCTCGAAATTCCTCCTCTGTCACCAAGCCCGTTCAGAGCCAAAACGGCACCAATTCTTCTCGTTTTTGATGTGGATCGACTCGTCACAACCTCAGGAAGATGTTTGTAACCTCCAATTCGATCATCACAGCCCAATTCCCAGTATTCGAATTTTCCCCCCAATTTTCCCGAAATCCAAAATCCAAAATTCAACATCCTCACAACCCCTCGTGTTTCCCCGTTAATTCAATCATCATAGTCTCCCAGTTTTCTCTCAGGAACGGCAGAGAGAGGGAGCCAATTCTCCCAGTTCATACTCTCCCCAAATCGTGCACGGTTTGAAAGAAAAACAAAGGAAAAGGAAGGAAAATGATGGATAAGGAATGATGATGTTGTAATGATGGTGTTGGGAGGGAAACATGGAGCTGGAAACAAGGGATGGGTGACACTTGTCACTCATCCGGATGTGCACAGTCAACGGTCACTATTCATTATTATAATATTATTTTAATCCGAGCCTCGGTTCGTTAGTTCGTTTCCTTGACCATAACGTTGTCGTCGAATCTCCGATTTCGGCATGCCGCCTGTCGTTGGATTCGTATCGACGATACCTACGTAACGGTCCTTGGCCCTCGCCCATCGGACCTCCCGGTCAAAAAGTCAACATTTGACCCCAAACATGCCAAATTACCAAAATACCCCTCAACTTCCGAACATCATAACTTTCTCCACGAATGTCGGAATCGAATGTGCCACCTGTCTATGAACTCGTGACGTCCCGAACTATGTCACGGTCATCGGTCAAAGTCCGTTTGACCGCCCGATCAAAAAGTCAACATTTTGCCCACGACTAGGGGCAAAACGGTCATTTTGCACATTTTGTCTGATTCCGCCCTACTAACCACCGTTCAACCTCGCTAATCAAGATTAGTCACTAAACTAATCCCGAAATTCGGGACGGGTCGTTACATTTGTGTCATGCGTAAGTTATACGGGATCGGGATTTAGCCCTTAATCCCGAGGGATTAGGGGTGGGTCCTGACAGTTACAGCCTGGGTGGACCCTAGAGTAGTCACGGAGCACTAACTGAGTGGATTCGCCCCTGTTGGGTTCCTTACTCTCAGAAAGGCTATGGTTTATAACCTCCAGGGAGGGTCATTGATCTACGGATATTGACCTGGGTGGACCCTGGAGAGACTTGGGTTTGAGACCCCAGGTAGCACGCATGTAGCTCTAGATACCGTGACAGGATTGGTTATATGAAATATATGGATAAACATGATTTCAATTGGTTTGCGAAATTGTGTTTTATGATGATAAATGGATTTGGACTGAGATCCCACATATTTTTACTATGTTATGGTTTTCTGTAAATGGTTTTGGGCAGGAACTCGTATGGATGTGGTTGTTTAAACATATGTGATTGGATAAATGGTTTTACTATGCATGCATGCTTTTTAGTGAAGGGTATAAAGGTCTTTTATGAAATGTGTTTTACTAAACTTATTACTTTTTGTCCACTCACAGTCTTTCTGTTTCAATGTCCTTCAGGTTGAATACGGTGCGGATTGTAGCAGAGACCGAGACATCACATACCTCATCTGGATCCTAGCGTACTCTAGAAGCCTTCGGGCTAAATGTTCAAATTTTCCCTAGTCTGACATTCCGTATCAGACGGGATTAGGAGCGTTCCTCGTTAATCCCGAGGGAATTGGGATGGGTCCTGACAGGCTTTGTATGTAATGGGGTGCACGGGTTGAAGAAAATCAAAGATGAAGATGATGATATTTGATGCACCGTGAGAGATGAGAGAAAATGTGAGAATTAAATAATGAAAAGTAACCAATCAGACCAAGATCCCCTTTTTAGGGAAAAGTCACCAATGGGATGAGCAGAGGCCGACATCAATTATCTCAACCAATTAGATTTAAGGGATAATTAATTCGAATCCTGAGACGTAAAATTAATCGATTTCGATCCCGTAACTATAACTTCTCCGTCCGACGTCCGATTTCGATGTGCCGTGACAGGACCCATCTCAATCCCCCCGGGATTAGTGCGGGATGACCCTGCTCCCGTCTGACACGAAGTGTCAGACAAGGGATATTTCCGACCTTTGCCCTCCCGGGCTATCAGAGTACGCCAGGATCCGGAGGAGGTATGTGATATATCGGTCTCTGCTACAGTCCACATCCGATGTCAACCTGAAGGGCAGTCAAAACATTAAAAACTGTGAGTGGACAAAATAAAAGTTTATAAAAACATTTCATAAGACATTTGTACCCTCCACTAAAAAGCATGCATGCATTCGAAAACCATTTATCCAAAACAAACCATATGTGTGACTAAGCCCAAAGCAGATATAAACCAAGGTCGAAAGAACCACAATAAAAACGACCATACGGGCCACTGCCCAAATCCATAAGGGACTCAGCCCCAAACCATAAAGAAACCAAGTAAACGAGCCACCGCTCAAATCCTGTGCACACCTGTGCACACCACATATCATATATATACATATAAGTCACACAACCAATCCTGTCACGGTATCCAAAGCTACGCGCGTGCTACCCGGGTCTCAATCCGAGTCTTCTCAAAGTCAAGGTCAATGTGCACCAATTTAGAAAACAAGGTCCACTCACAGACCGTCCGAGCTGCTGCCTCGATCTGCGTGCCATACGGCTCCCCGAGCCGATCACCGTCACCGGGACTCCCAAACCTGTCCAAATCGTAATAGAAGGTTACTAACTACTTAATTAACCTCCCACTAAAGCCCCGTAATTTTCCCGTATTTTTAACTATTTTTAATCCCGAACCTAAACCTTCCGATGCCCCGAAACATATTGAGACGGTGTCCGATCAACACGAAACTAGTCCCAAAATGTTCGTTACATCGAATAGAAGATTTCCCGTGTTGAACACTTTCAAAAATTCCCTGCCACGCGCCCTCACGCGCCGCCTGAAGTGGCTGCGCGTGGACCTCACGCGCCGCCTGAAGTGGCTGCGCGTGGACATCACGCGCCTGCTACAGTACCTGCTGACGTCATCGCTGACGTCATCTGATAGCTGTCAGGTCTGACATGTCAGACTCTTACAGGTGCCACGTGTCAAGCTCCCATTGGTCCACGTCACTGTGTTGTCAGTGCCACGTGGCAGTCTGACATGTGCCACGTGTCATCACAGCACTGGTCCACGTCAGTGCCACATGTCAGCCCCTGATTGGGCCACGTCACTGACATGTCAGTGCTGACTGTGCACTGACATGTGACACGTGTCGGCTGATGAGTGGTCCACGTCACCTGACAATCTGACAGGTGCCACGTCATCATGCCACGTCACCACCTTCAACCACTCGACGGGTCGACCCGAACCCTGCAACTGGGTCGTTCAGACCCGCGGGTTGACCCGGTCGGTTCTCCACCGTCCGACCACCAAAATGCCTCCCGTTTGTTCCATTTTCATCCTCTAATCCTAACCTACAGTCCTATGACCTTAAAATGGAAGAAAACATTGAAAACCCGTACCTTCAATTCGGCCATGGCGGCCGTGACTTCTCCCGCCGTTTGCGGCTGTTCCAGGCCGTCCAACGCCTCGAAACCAATCCCAATCATCTCCTGGGATTCCTAGAAACCTTACCCAATTAATGGAATCGAGTAAAACCCATTAAAACCCAATTTTGAATTTTTGAAGTTTTCTTACCTCACGGGTTCGGCTCCTCCGCCGTGTCCTCCGTCGTCCGTCGCCGTGACTCGCCGTCCCAGCCTCTCTGTCCTTCCCTCCACTCACTCACGGTCACACCCAAGAAATGAATGGTGATGGTGTGTGTGTGTTTCGGTTTTTGAAAGAAAATGAAGAAAATGGAAAATGAAGAAGAATGATGAAGGTGATGTCGTGGAAGAGAAGGGAGAAGGAGATGATAGCTGATGAGAGAAGAGAAATGGAGGGTGAGGATTTAAAGATGAGTTGAAATGGATGGTTAGGATTAATGGTTGGTGGATTTGATTAAAAAATTAATTAAATAATATTATTTATTATATAGATCCACATTTTGGGGGAGTTAGCCAATAGGATGAGTGACACTTGTCACTCATCCAGTTTGAAGTCCGATTTCAGAGTGCCGCCTGCCTATGGATTCGTATCGTCTTTATCTACGTAACGGTCTTCGGCCCTCGGCCATCGGACCTCCCAGTCAAAAAGTCAACATTTGACCCCTATTTAACCAAAATTACCAAAATGCCCCTAACCTTCCGAACGTCATAACTTCCTCCACGAACGTCGGAATTGAACGTGCCACCTGTCTATGAACTCGTGACGTCACGAACTACGTCACGGTCATCGGTCAAAGTCCAGTTGATCGCCCGATTGAAAAGTCAACGTTTTGCCACCACTAGGGGCAAAACGGTCATTTCGCATCGTTCGTCCAATTTCGCCCAACTAATCACCGATTAACCTCACTAATCGTGATTAGTCACTAATCTAATCATGGAATTTGGGACGGGTCGTTACATGCCGCCTGTCTACGGACTTGTGACGTCCCGATCTACGTCACGGTCGTAGGTCAAAGTCCAAAAAGAATCCCGATTCAAAAGTTAGCTTTTTCCCTTTCAAGGACAAAATGGTCATTTTGCATTAATTAATGGAAAATTACAATAAAATCAGGTTCAGGTCGTTACACATAAGGTAGAATCTTCAAAGTGGGGCTCCACATCTCTTCATCCTTCTTGTCATTCGATCAAATGGTCAAGTAATATTCATACTTGTTGATAGCCGTAAAGTTCGTAAACAGTGGTGTAATTAGGATTTAACTTTAGAGAGGGCCACATTTTTCCTTTTACAAAATACTCTTACTGTGTGACATATATATATATATATCAAAAGAAGATTTTTCTTTAGACAAAATCGAAAAGTAGATTTCCTTGATAATTAATTGGTGTTTTTTTAATATCGGTTATCCCAAATTTTCAATTGGTTATACAAAATTTCATATTTTAATAAATTTCATTGAACACTATGAATCATACATTCATACTCTCAGGTCTAATAAAACAATAATTTAAGAAAATTCATAAGTTTCATTATCATTATAAATATTTATAAATTAAACAAAATAAATAGGAAATTAGAAATTAAAAATTGAACCATGCATTTGGAAATGTGGAATAACATGATTTAGGAGTATTTGTAGTTAAGAAAAAAAGAAAAAAAATTAACAAAATTGGAAAATAGGATAAAGAATAGTTAATAATTTAGATATTTTAAATGAATATATGATAAATTAATATAGTATCATATATTTTAATAATTATTTTTTAAAATACATAAAAAATAATACAAAATTACAAGAAAAAATAAAAAATAAAAAAGTACACAGAATAAATAAAAGATCCAAATATATTTATTACTCTTTAATAAATATTTAAATTTGAAGTTAATTATTATATAATTTTATGATAAAAAATAAAATAAAATTTGAGTGGGGGCCTAGGCTCCCCGTGGGCCTCCCTTGGCTTCACTGTTGTTCGTAAATAAAGAGATGGACGGCATATGCTGATATGCATGCATCCTATTTTTCAATATTATTGCATGAAAAAAAAAATTTCTTTTTTTTGTAAAATAAAATAGCAAACTTAAATAATATCAATTACCATTTATAGAATCATTATTACCATTAAAATTGGAACACTGCTACGGTACCACTTATTTTCCTACTTTTTTTTTGTATTCTATCATATGTGGTGTCTGATGTGACGTTGCATGTCATTTTTTGTCAAACCATGTCATCATTCTAATTACCTACCTTAAAATTAAATATTAAAAAAATAAAATTAAAATACAAATGGACAAAATATCAACAAGACTTATCGTCTCTTCCAAAAAAACTTCAACCCTAAGAATTTCATAGCATCAAATCGTCTTTTTTTCTTCAGAAAATCATAAAACCTAAGACGATTTGATGATATGAAATTATTTAATATATTCTTAAGGTTTATGATTTTCTGGAAAAATATGATTTGATGCTATTAAATTCTTAGGGTTTAAGTTTTTTTTAAGGAGACAATTAGTCTTGTTAATATTTTGTTCATTTTGTGTTTTAATTTAATTTTTTTAATATTTGATTTTTGTTATTTTAATTTTAAGATATGTAATTAAAATGATGACATGGTTTGGAAAAGAAAAAAACAATGACATAGAATGCCACATCAGACGCCACATGTGGTGGGATACAAAAAAGTGGGAAACTAGGTGGTACCTAAAGTATTATTCTTAAAATTGATTCATATTACTACTTTTTTTTGTCAAAGATTCTTGT
Source organism: Prinsepia uniflora (assembly GCA_032719365.1). Taxonomy (NCBI): domain Eukaryota; kingdom Viridiplantae; phylum Streptophyta; class Magnoliopsida; order Rosales; family Rosaceae; genus Prinsepia; species Prinsepia uniflora. Next base: position 69,697,342 of record CM064871.1, read on the forward strand.
CACTACTTTTTTTTTATAAGAGATGTTTTATTCAAAAGACAATAGTCATAGATAAACACTAAGTCCATCAAGAACCTAATCATGAATACTTTTTTTTTATAAGAGATGTTTTATTCAAAAGACAATAGTCATAGATAAACACTAAGTCCATCAAGAACCTAATCATGAATATCATGGTCAAAAATATAAATTACAAAATATTTGCGACATGATTAAGTTCATGGGAACTGGAAAATAAAATACAATTGGGTTCAGCTACAATATTGTAATTACAAAGAAGGCGTAGACATAAAATTTAGCAACCTAATGGTTAAAGTGCACATAAGGTTTTCTTGTTAAAGAAATTTTTTTGGAAATACCCAATGGAATTTAATAAGGCAAAAGAAAAAGAATACATCGTGCTTGATATGATATAAGAGCATGTCTAACGCAGGTATAATGGCCTGGGCTGGGCAGCAAACAGCCCACATCTTGGGCTAGGCAGTTTTTAATGGGTTGGGGTTGGGCTGAAGGCTAGCATGGGGGCTAGTCTGGCTTTTCCCACAACTTGGGCTAGGCTCATGCCCGCCAATGTGGAGCTGTCATATGTCAGATTTTATATATATTTTTTTATATTTATCAATTTAAATTTAAATTTTTATTTTTATTAGATTTGCAGTTTTTTTTAATGTATTTTTTTATAGAATAAGTTGTATTTTTCATTATAATAATGTGTATGACAGGACCCATCCCAATCCCCCCGGGATTAACGCGGGATGACCCTGCTCCCGTCAAGGGATATTTCCGACCTTTGCCCTCTCGGACTATCAGAGTACGCCAGGATCCGGATGAGGTATGTGATATCTCGGTCTCTGCTACAGTCCACATCTGTTGTCAACCTGAAGGGCAGTCAAAACATTAAAAGCTGTGAGTGGACAAAACAACCAGTTTATAAAAACATTTCATAAGAAAGACATTGGTACCCTTCACTAAAAAGCATGCATGCATTCGAAAACCATTTATCAAACCGTTCATTAGGGTCTTAGCCCAAAATCGTAAAGATACCAACCATACGGGCCACTGCCCAAATCCATGTGGGACTCAGCCCAAGTCATAAAGAAACCAAGTACACGGGCCACTGCCCAAAACCTGTATCCATCACACATCATATATCATATATAAATATAATTCACACAACCAATCATGTCACGGTTTCCAAAGCTACGCGCGTGCTACCCGGGGTCTCAAACCCAAGTCTCTCAGAGTCCAAGATCAATGTTCGTAGACCAATGACCCGTCCTGAGGTTACGATCCATGCCTTCCTGAGAGTAAGGAACCCAACTAGGGGGCGACTCCACTCAGTCAGTGCTCCGTGACTACTTCGGGGTCCACCCAGGCCAACGACTCTCCCCGGAGGAGATAATAGAAGTACAGAAAGGTATATGAATACATATATATACATAACATAAAGATTCATACCCGGTTTCCCTGAACCGTCATGATCCATAACATCCATTTAAGAGTTCATGCCCGGTTCCCTGAACCGTCATGATCCATAACATCCATTCCATGCCCGGTTCTCATAAATCGTCATGTACCACCATAACATAACAAGGGTTCATGCCGGTTCCCATAAACCGTCATGAACCTGGAAATTCATGTAGGGTCCCTGACCCGAAATCATCAATGTAAAACAACTGGGTCTCGTACCCGAACATATGACATCAGTTGGGCATCCTGCCCGATATCTCAGGGTTAGTCATGACTCCGATCATAGTGATGCGTGCAACCATCCATCTAGGACCGCCCTCAATCCTGGTATGTCGCCGTGAACGAATCAACCGACGCGACCACCACAAGATCATGGTGCACTCATCACCGATCGATATCCTGAACCGTCAGCACTCTGAAGTCGAGCCTCCATCAGCTACCCGACAACAGATCGTGCATCGTGACCTCTCCGAAAGGAACACATCCCAATCCGGAGGAGAGCGTCACGTCATCCGTCGTCGTGCACCAAGCACCTGCTGCGACCACGACTCGGACCTATAGGTCATCAATAGGGGCATATGCCCGAGACAAAACCAAATGGGTCTCATACCCAAGTTTATCCTTTTAGAAATCCAAAACCTTTTCATTTAGACCATCAAAGAAATACAGACTCGTATAGGCACCGTATAGGGCCGAACCCTCAAAATACGTGCCTATCACAAAACATGTGTTAAAACAAATAATAAACATTTATGCATGCACCAATTTAGAAAACAAGGTCCACTCACAGACCGTCCGAGCTACCGCCTCGATTTGCGTGTCATACGGCTCTCCCGAGCCAATCACCGTCACCGAGACTCCCGAACCTGTCCAAATCGTAATAGAAGGTTACTAACTACTTAATTAACCTCCCACTAAAGACCCGTAATTTTCTGGAATTTTTAACTATTTTTAATCCCAATCCGAAACCTTCCGATGCCCCGAACATTATCGAGACGGTGTCCGATCGACACGAAACCAGTCCCAAAATGTTCGTTACATCGAATAGAAGATTTCATGTGTTGAAAGCACCCTCAAAAACTCCCCCACGTGCCCGTACGTTCCCCTAGAAGATCACTGTGCGTGGGCTCACGCACCTACTGTCGCAGTGTCTTCTTCCTTCGGCCAGGCCTGTCCGAACCGACCGACCCAGTGTTTCTTGCAAATTCGGTCCGCCTAGACCTGCGTGACCAGTCCAAGCCCCTACAATCCTCATTTTTCGTCTGTTTTGTCCCTAATCAATCCCTAAATTCCTATTTTCATGTTTTCTATCAATCCCAATCAACAAACCTAATCAAAACACCCTAAATCCCATGGTTCCATTTTGAACCTCACGGTTCAAGCTTCTCATTTTCCTCCCACAGCTTCACAGCCGTCCAAAGCTTCCTAAAACCATCCTATTAACCTCCTAACAACCTAATGAATTCAACCAAACCATCCAAAACAGGCCATAATGTTAAAATCTAAAATAAATGGGTTTTGGGTCTAACCGGGTTACCTGTTTCGGGTTTGGTCTCAGCCACCCACGGTGGCGCCGTCCTGGCTGGCCACCAGCATCCAAACGTCCTCCCATCACTCCCTGGTCCTCACAGCTGATCATGGGTTAAGGGTTTGGATTGGTTTTGAGCTCAAGGGGATGAGATCGGGTTGTTTGGGTTTGAAATGAAGAAGAATGATCGATGAAGGGATGATATGCATGACTACGCCCAAACTACGCATTAAATTAAACACGTAATTTGAGTATTGTGCAATTTAAACCCTTTTTGTGTAGATGTAGTATTGGTAAATAGGGGTCGTTCTTAACCGGGGAAATTAGGGAACATTAATAATGTGTTAGTGGGAAAGAGTAATGAATAAATTAATGAATTAAATAATTAAATAATAAAAGAATTAACAAATTAAATAATTAAAGAATTAAAGAATTAAATAATTAATTAATCAAAGAATAATAAACTAAAAGTATTAAAGAATAAAAGAATAAAGAGATGAAAGAATCAAAGAATAATAAACTAAAAGTAGAAAAGAAGAATAAAAGAATAAAAGAATAAAGAATAAAGAATAAAAAGGATAGAAGAATAAAACAATAAAAGAATAAAAAATAAAAAAGAATAAAAGAATAAAAGAATAAAAGAATAAAGAATAAAGAATTGAAAAGGGGGGTTTTGAAAAGAGTTGTAAATATAAAATAAAGAAAACAAGTAAAAATAATTAAATACTTAATTTTACTTCTACTTTAACCTTTGTACTAGTGAACTTTCTTCAAACACATATTTTTACCAACACTCTAACATCATGCTCATATTGAACCAATCACGAAATCATACCTTAATCATCTCAAATACATGCATACATTTTTCATATTATAAATGCACCGAACAGCGGATTATTACTTACAATATGATCTACCTTAAGTAAGTGATTTAATGCGCCGAACAGCGATCAAACATTAAATCTCCTCAACTCTATTCTAAATGCCCCGAACAGCGGATCAACATTTAGTTTCGAATTGAAGTTTAAGTACTAAAACATATGAAGTAAAAGAAACTCAAAAAGTAAAACATATGGAGATTGCATTCTTACTTACAAATGTTAGAAAGAAAATACCAACACATATATTGAATTATAAGTAAAACCAATAACAATAACAAGAATTTAAGTAGAGAAGTATGGATTTTCACAAGAATCACCGAACAGCGGCAGGAAACTTGTGAAGATGGAAGAAGAAATACGAGGAATTCGGTCTTAAAACTCTTGAATTGCCTTAGAATTACTTGGCCTAGGTATTTCTTAAGGAAAGCATAAAAATGTGTTTAAGAGATCTCAAAGAAATATCACAAGAACAAAGTAAAGAGGAAATGAAATTAAGAAAAATAAAAATAACATAAATTAAGAATAAGAATTAAAAGGAAACTAATTAATAAGAAAATCTACAAGAAGTTAAAATGGTCCCCAAAAATGTCTCTCAAAAGAGAGAGAAACAAAAGAACTAAAAGAAGAGAACTAAAAACTAAGCAAAATGGAAGAAATGGAGCTAATGGGGGACTCCCCCAAATACAAAAATTGAACCCCTATTTATAGGGGGAAAAAGCTAATTATACTCTAAAAAACAAATAAAAGTTATAATAAAAATATTAAAAAGTGAAATGATGAGATTGGGTGGTGTTTGTGGGGAAAAGATGTAAAAAAAAACAAAAGAAATGCTGCTGGAAATGGGCTGTCAGAAACGGCTGAAAAGGGAAGGAATATTCGGCCAAAGGGAGCTGGAAAGTGGAGGCGTGGCCGACATGTGTGCGCTCGAAAGGAAGAGAGAAGCCGGCTGGACGGTGCTGAAGGAGGCAGAGGAGTTCGGCGGGCGCTGGTCGAGCGGGAGGGAGAGGCTTCGGCAGGCGCTGTCCGAAGGGATCACTTGGCTGGGCAGCAGCTGGGCCGCTGGGCTGACGGGCCGCGGGCCTGGGCTTTTCTTTCTTTTTATTTCTGCTGCTGGGCTGGCCTGCACAAACCGGAATGGGCTGGGCTGCTAAGGTTTTCTTTTTGGGCTGCAAAAATGGGCTGCAGCTAATTAATTTAAAATGTAAATTAGTTAATATTTTCACCAAATTTCGTCCATAATTTATTCGTTATAATTCTGATCGAGACGATTCTTTCGCCAAAATATTCCAAAATACAAACTTTATTTATTTAAACAAAAATAACACAAAATAAATTATTTTATCTATTTATTTAATATTTTAATATTAAAAGTCAAGTATAAAGGGTATAAAATAATATAAAATAATGCTTATTTGAGGACCTATCAATGCATGAAGGAAAGAGATGGCATATGGATGGGTGACACTTGTCACTCATCCATTGGGCCTCCTTAAAATATCTGGGCCCACTAGCTGCCAAATGAGATCCGTCTCATAATTCGTGCAATAGTACTTTAGTACTTTCGTACTTCCGTGAACCGTAACTTCGCCGTTGAACGTCCGAATTCGACGTGCCACCTGTTTACGGATTTGTATCATCCCGATCTACGTAACGGTCCTCGGCCCTCGACCATCAGACCTCCCTGTCAAAAAGTCAACATTTTGCCCATTTTAACCATAATTACCAAAATGCCCCTAAACTTCTGAACGTCATAACTTCTTCCTCGAATGTCGGAATTAAACGTGCCACCTGTCTATGAACTCGTGACGTCACGAAATACGTCACGGTCATTGGTCAAAGTCCATTTGACAGCTAGAATGAAAAGTCAATGTTTTACCCACGACTAGGGGCAAAACGATAATTTTGCATCGTTCGTCCGATTTCGCCCTACTAATCACGGATTAACCTCACTAAAGATTAGTCACGAATCTAATCTAGGAATTCAGGATGGGTCGTTATAGTGTAATTATTTTTTTATATATTTATATAAGTTAAGTAAGATAACATTGAATTAAGTTGTATTTAAGATACATTATATAAAATTTCTATATTATTATCTTTAAGAAAATAATATACAAAAATTTGAATTTTTACCCCTTACCCTTGCTCATTAGAAACACATCAAACAATTTTGGACAAAATGCCATGAATAATATCATTTGAGGAGTTAAACCCTACCTCTAGTCCCTTGCCCTTATTTCTGCCATTATATATGCTCAAGGACTAAAGGTTTTCAAGATGGAGATCTAATACAAATAAGGGGAATCTATAAAATGGAATAAAGATTGCATTAGATCCTGTGAAAGAAAGAGAGATAAAATGCATGTGACATATAGAGAGCTAAATCTCGACATAACAACCACCTAGTAACCACTAACGACTATAAAAATCGATAGGGTGGATTCATAGTTGCATTTCCTCCACAAGATTCTTGGTGGCTGGCTTTTTTCCCGGAAAGCATGGCTTGAGGCAGGGAGATCCGATGTCTCTTTATCTTTTCGTGATTGCAATGGAGATATTTTCAGTTATGTTGAAGAACCTTATTTCTGCTAACCCCATATTCAGGCATCGAAGATGTGAGAAGGTATGTCTTTCCCACCTTGAATTTGTTGATGACTTGTTGTTACTTTCTTATGGTGATAAGTTTTTTGTTCGGATTTTAAAAATTGCGCTTGAAAATTTTTATGCGATGTCGGGCCTTGTACCCAATTTGAATAAAGTGAGATATTCTCTGCCGGTTTAAGTGTTTCTAGAAAGGACTGGGGCCTTCAATTTCTAGGCTTTGTTCCTGGTACCCTGCCTATTCGGTATTTAGGCTTCCCTCTTATTCCTTCTAGGTTGAACTCCTCTGATTGTGCTCCTTTGTTGGAAAGAGTTGCCACTCATATTCGTTGTTGGGAGCACTGAGTTTTATCCTTTGCTGGTCAGGTGGTGTTGATCAAGGCAATGTTTTGTAGTCTCCAAGTCTTTTGGGCTTCTCACATTTTCCTTCCTAAGAAGGTTCTTATGAATATTCCATGGATTATGCGTCGGTTTCTCTGGTCAGACAAGCTTGATGGTTCCTATTTGGCTAAGGTGGCCGGGCATGATGTTTTCTGCCCTAAAGAAGAAGAAGGACTCGGGTTCCGTTCTCTCTCTACTTGGAATAAGTCTCTTATGGCCCAGTATATTTGGTTCATTCTTTTGGATGCCTTCAGAAACTTATGGTTGGATTGGGTTAAAGCTTATTATATTAGGGATAGTGTTTTGGGGACATTCCCTCTTCATCTTCGTGTTTTTAGAATTGGCACAAGATTATATTACTCTGCCATTTGGTTAGACCGTATATCAAATATTTGGTGGGTAATGAGGCATCTATCTTTTTGTGGCATGACAATTGCTCTATCTTCAAACCATTGGCTGACTGCGGGGGGGAAAGGGGGGTGACTTGATTAGTGTCTCTGGCATCCATCAGAATGCTCGATTGTGTGAGGTTATTTCTAGTTCCTCTTGGAATTGGACAGCGCTCCGTAATGATTACTTACGAGCTATTCAACTAGCGTCTGATTCCATTGCCATATCTCCTCTTAACATTGATGATGTGGCATGGTCCTTGTCTCATAATGGTTCTTTTTCCTCTTCCTCTTTGTGGCAGGTGCTCAGGGTGCCTAGGCCTTTGAGTGGTTGGTCTAAACTTGTTTGGTTTACTGGTTCATTCCTTGTGCGTCGTTTGTCATATGGCTTGCTATTAGATTGAAGCTATCGAATTTTGATCGCATTGGGCATTTTACTGCGAGAACTAATCTTAATTGTGTCTTCTGTAATGGGATAGTGGAATCTCATGAGCATCTTCTTTTTTTTTTAATTGTCCGGTTACTGGAAGTATTTGGGAGGGGGAGGGGGCGGGGGCTATTCTGAGTAAGTGTGGGGTGTCGTGGCTATTCCCTCCTTGGCCTTCCTTCGTTGTTATGGCTGCGGCTAATTGGGGTGAATCCTCTTTAAAATCCGTGATTCTGAAGATCTTCCTCTCAGCTGCAATTTACGGGATTTGGAAGGAGCGTAATTCCCGTGTTTTTATGGCTAAGGTACTCTCGATTGATTCTATCATCTTTTCCATTATTAACTTGATCCATGGTCGACTTGATTCACTCAAGTTCCCCCCTTTTGTTTCTAATTTTTGTATTATGTGTAATTGGCATATTGAGTTGTAAGTTTGGCTAGCTTTGCAATCTTTGTTTCTTCTTTGTGGTTATTGTTTCTTGGCTTTACCTTATTTGTTTCTTCGATGGTATGACCCTTGGAGTTCTCTTTTTTTTTTAGTTGAATCTATTTACTTATTTAAAAAAAAACTATAAAAAAAGCGAAATGAGAGGAGCAAAGAAAACATATTATACGTTATCAATAAAACATGATGTCATTATTTGGAGGGTTAGTGAGGTCTAATCTCAAATAGGAGAAGAGTTCTAACCATTATTTGGTGGGCCAATATGCACTTTGGGCCGTAAAAAAGGAACCAATTCTCCCAATCCTAACCTAAACAACCTTTGATCAAAAAACCTAAACAATTATGTACTACTTACACGGCTCATACCCTAAGCCCAGTCAAGTACTCGGAATCCGGCCCACCAAACTAAACTCTAATTTCCTCGATGGATTGCGTCATCAATGGAGCGCCACCGATAACGAGCGGACGTGCTTGGTATGTGGCTACATATATGCACCACACACAGCAAGTAGCAACCACAATGCCGCCACGTAAACACCGCCCTGTTTGCTAATTCCTTCCTGATCCCCTATTGTATTATTACCTCAGTATCACCCTCGCAAGTCCCAACCCTAATTCACCCAAAGATGGAGCCGGCATTGGAGTGACACGTGGATTGAGCCTAGTCCCCCCACTCATCCACCACGTGGCACACATCGACCGGTGCACGCCTCTAAGCGAGCTAATTAAGTTGTCTTAATTAAAATTAAATTAAGAAACCCTGAATTAGCTTCGTAATGGTGGATGATTAGATGAATGAAATTATATGATCTTCCGCTCTTCAAGTCTTTATCAATTGGGTTCTTAATCCAAAACACTTCCCCACGTAAAACCAATTCACTTTATTTTATTTTTACCGTTTCTTCATTTTTTTTTTCTGCTGGAAATTAAAAATCAATGCCTTGTCGGAATTCTCAGAATAACAAATATTCAACTTCCACTTTGTTGTTTCTAGTGGTAAAATTGTGGGCAAAGGCATGCCTTTGTGTAGTTCTCTCAGCCTTCCTCATAATTTGCATCCCATTGGCCATTTCTAATCTTTGCGACTCTTCTTTTTTTCGTTGCTTTTTTGTGGGCATTTTTTCTCTGTAAGATTTTGTGTTTTTTCAGATTGTGCCCACAATTTAGGCTCCTCAAAGTGAAAATGTTGATGAATTACTTTTCGTACAAGGCTGCCAACATAACAGATGACACGAGTTTCAGGTATAATCATAATCGTCATCATCATTCATATGAACTTGTGAATACTCATGACGAGCTAATGGCCAAGGCTGTCGAGGATAAGCAAGAAAGCTTGGAGTTGGACCCATCGGAGGTTCCATGTTTGCATGAATCTGATTTTGATATAGCATATAAATTAATCTATTTACTGATTTATCATATTGCTTTAAATATTTTACATTTTTCATTAATTTAATTGGTTTTTTTTTTCTGATACCCTTCTAACAGACTACTTACTTACTACACCTATTTTTTGGGAGTCCGTTTAGGTGGTTTCAAATTTTAAATATTTATATTTGATTTTAATTTTAATATTTGTTTTGGTAAAGATCATTATTCCAAATAAATTTCATCCGAATTTCTTTTTACGAGTCATTTTAATCGTCTGAACTTTTTAGATATGTATGATATCTTTGCAAGATTATAGTGTATTTTATTTATCTTTTCAATTTTTTTTATTCCTATAATTAAAGTTATAGTGGATAAATTAGAGCGTGTTTGGATGAAGGATTTCTAATTTAATGAGAATTTACAAATTCCATAATTTACAATTTCCTGATTTGTAAATTCTAGTGTTTGGATATCAATTTTACAAATCATGGAAATTACGATTTCACTTATTTCAACTCATCATTTGAAAAATTATGTCCCTTAAGACATAATTAATTTCAACTCATCATTTGAGATCCTCAATTTCCTCCAGATTTTTTTCTGGAAATTTACCAAATCATTACTGATTAGTTTCTCAAACGAAGGAAAATTGATATTTCGCTCATCAAATGCTCATCTCACACCAAATGACTTATTTATTTCTTGGAGCCAAACACACCATTAATGACTTTTTTTCCTAAAGAAATTAATAATTATCTACCTATTACTTATCTTTGTATTCTATATTAATCCACTAATCTATTTCAGAATTTTTACACTTTCAAATTTATTTAATCTACCAAAAATAAAAATACTTACAAACAATTAAATTTCAAAAGGTAGATTGCAGATACAATTATATATGAAAAAAAAAAAACGATCTCAAGTAAATTAACTTACAAATTACTAGTCTTGTCACAATATATATATATATATATATATATTCTAAAAAATAAAATGGTACAGAACTTAAGCATGCTTGTAATTTAAAAAAAAAATAGACTAAAACAAATGATAATAAGGATGGAACAATAGTAAAAAAATTACGTGATTCTATATTTATTATAATGGACTAATTTATCACTTTGACTCTAATATGAATACCTATTTATAATTACTCCTTAATTTAATATATGTTTCTTTGTGTTATATTGTTTATTTGATAAATTTTTTATTTTTTATTTTTGTTGTGTGTGTAGTTCTACGATGTTCTGGCGTTCTGGAAGCACAAAGAGAAAGGAAATGAACTCTAATGAAACAATCCAATTGCATCTTGTAAGATTGTATAGCTTGTTTAGGACTTGGTCTCTTTCCTTTCGTTTTTTGACTATTGTGCATGCAGTCATAAATGTTTAATGGATCTCCATATTTTGTGTTTATTTTCCATTTTCGAGTAATCTAATTCGAAAATTTGGCTTTCTCAAAAGATATTCTATTAGAAAACAAAACCCTAGATCTAATTCATACCAGCTCATTTCCTTATTGTTAATTACTGGATTTTTTTCGTACAAAATTAGTAATCAATAATTTTCACCGTTTAATGATGTAATTTTTTATAGAAGTATAATAAAAACACAATTAAATAAGAATATTTATTCAATCATATTCACATTTATGAGTACAAAAAGAAATCCAATTTCAACAACATACAAAATACAAAAAATTACAAAGTTATATAAATTAAAGGAAGAATGACATAATTACTTAATGCTATGACCTGATGTTTTTCCCTTTTTATATTTTGTAACGTATTTCTAATAGTAGGTCTACATACCATTGCAAGTTAATCCAACTCTCGATCTAACAAAAGAGTATAATAACATGTAATATAAATTATATTACATGCTTCCATTAGATCGAGGATTGAGATCTCTCGCGCATTTTTGCTTGACTAATTGAACCTAATTACTTTGCTTGTTGAGGAAAAATACTTTGCTGCGGCAACCATGGTGGCTTCGGACCCTTTATCCGTCGGTATAGTGTTTTCCAGTCTTACATTGTCGGCTCTACCAGATGCCGATAGGAAGGAGAAGCATTTACCGATCATTTTACTCAGGAATGAGTTGCCCCCACTATCTCCCTTGCCCTTGCCCATCTTAGTCCCCGTATTGCCCATCTTGCCCTTGCAGTATATATCTATCAGAGAGCCACAAGAGTTGAATAACAATCCTCTGAGCTTAGTTTGGTCGATGTGTGTTTGATTTGTTTCTTGAGCAACATGAAACCCGTCATTGCCATTTTATAGTGCCAGGTTACTTGAAGGTTAATCCAGTTGAATTCAGCATAAATTTGACTGGCTTTGTTCGGAGGGAAGGGAAGGATCCCATCAATTTGGCAGATTGTGACGTTTTCTTGGTGGACAAGTGAAGTCTTTTATGACTCGTGGTTAAAAGCATTTGCATAATGAATTCTCAGGAGTCAAAGAAGCCACGGCTCGCTCGGTTTCAGCAAAGTCCACCATTGACCCAATGACCCGCTTGTATCATATCTTATATAAGGACCAGCCCAGACATCATGAAGATGAGCCAACGGGCCATTAGGAGGCTCCAAGGGGATCACGGAAACACAGTTATAGCGCATAGGCCATATTCGGCACCAATATATTTCTCTTCTGTACGTTTAGCCCATGACATCATTCGTATTACTGTTTCTGATCTTTTTCAAGAGATTTAATATTATTCTTTGAACATCATCATTTGTGTTACTGTTTTTGGTCTTTTATTACTTTGTGTAATGAACAGTTTTAAGGTTTTTTTTTCATAAAACAAAGCAATATTTTATGTTAATCTCGATCAAACATCGTTTGTATAAATCTAAAAAAATAATATAAAATAATAATCTAGGAACATTATTAAAAAAAATTGATGAGAGAGCCAACTCGATTTGAAATTAAGAGCTGATTTGATAAGTTGGAGGAAATAAATCGCACAAATTATAATGAAGGTGGGTGAAAGAAATGCTTATATACAAATGGAAATTTAAAAATAATCTTATATTAACAAAAAAGCAAAAGCGAAATAATTATCATCATTAGAGTTGGAAGGAATTTTGAAATGTTTAAAAGCTATCTTAATCATATTTCCTAACCTTTAAAATTGTATGTGCTTAGAATAATCATAATTTGCATGCCTTTATTGTAAGGGGTTGAATTTGAGTATTCTCTATACTTTCGACTCATCTTGGGTTCAATTCTTTTTTGTGACTCTTCTTATTATAACTATGAATATATTACGAAATAATAGGCTGTTATGGTTTACTACTAAATAATTCACTTTGAAAAAGAAAAAAATTGAATCACTAGAGCTGTTTTTTTTTTTTTTAATTAACAATAGAGAATTGAAAATGAAAGAGAATAAGCATCCCTTGGAACTAATTGATAATGCCCACGATTATAAAGAGATGCAGTAAACAAGTAGTCAATAAGTATCTCTTTATTCACTAATTTCATTTTAAAATTATTGAATGGCATATTGTTGTCTCAAGCTCTACATTTGCAAGGTTCTATGCCCATTTAAATATATTCCATATTACCCAAAATGTCATGATTTCAAAATAGACAAAATAAGGTAACGAATCTTTTGTTATATGGCTGATCTATTCTATTGATCTCCTCTCTTGGCTACTTTTTCTATTTTTTTTCAAAGTGGTGGTGGTGGCGGTGGGGAATCTAGATATGGCAGCGGCTACTGTTGTATGTTTAATTGTGGTGCTAGGGTTTTGAATATTTGGGTTTTTGTTATCGGGCTTGTTATCTCACTATGTGATTGTATGTTTATTTCCTTTAGTTGAGTCCTTTTTTTTATATGTTTCTGAAAATGTAATTGGACTCTTTTTTAGTGTTACACTCTTACAATTTGGTAAACAAAATGCTACCAATTGTCCCCAAAAAAATGTCCTTTTTTGTTTTTTTTTCTAAAAAGAAAGTTTTATATGCAATTGTATTATTTGATATTATCCAATCCAATTAAAGTTAAAGTGAAATAAAATATAAAGAGATCTATGAATAACTTTCACATAAAAACTAAAATTGAAGAACATACAATTTTTTCGTCTCATCAAAAGGAGTAGTTCTAAGTAGTATACAAAATGAAAGATAGTTCCAATTATGCTAACATGGGACATGAATCATGGCCTCATGGGATGTAGCTAGCTAGACAGGTCCCTTGAATTCAAAGGACCCCAATGCAACAATATTAATTAATGGATTGTAGAATTCTTCATGCGCTTTCTTAAACCACATCTGCAGAAGCCAAGTTGGAAGGGACTAGAATCCTCTAGTGATCTAAAAAAATCTCCACTATAAAAATTATTATATTCTAATTGTTCAATTAAATCTAACAATTAAAAATTGATTTAAATTGTTTCCTCATTTTTATTGAGATTAATGTATCTGTTTCTGATCATAAAGATTTTGTCAAATCATCCTTATGGAATTGCATAAGGGCTGATTCATTTGATTCGCGTGAATAGTACATGTGATTAGAGCGCAACCAAACACGGCCTTAAAACCCGGGTTCCGAATAAAAAAAAAGGATAAAAAGTCCCAGTTATCTGTCTGTCTCTCAGGCTCTGTCTCTGATTCCCTCTGAGAGTCTGAGACCACCCAACCCACTTCACCCTTAAAAGGTCGAATCCATGTGCGCCAACACCGCCCACCGGAAACACTGTGCTCCCTCCTTGACGGTGACACTGCTCAGCCAATCAGCTGATGACACTTGATGTGATCAAACTGGGAGAATCTCTCAGGGTTACGTGGCGGGATGCTATATATGGAGTGGAATTTTGTCTGTTGCATTTGTTTAGGGTACAAAATACACTCATCCAATGCATCGGGTGGCTGAGTGGCTGACCCACGGGTGTGGCTCTCTGCGTTATGGCCGTTTATGGTTTTCATTTTTAATGTTTCATTAGTAATTTGTCGGATATCTGAGAATCAATAAAACGACAAAATATGGCCGAATGAATGTCGCAGAAAATATACATCTAGTCACAAGTATGGAAGCACAGCAGTATGCATCTCAATAAAATTCAGTAATGAATAACATTAAGACTTAAGAGGTGTTCGTTTACAATTTAGTAAATACTTACGATGGATTTGTTTTGTTTTATATGCAGATCTATCATCATTACTACTAATTGAATCATCACGGTTAGGCTTTAATAATATAACTGCCTACAATATATTATACATTTTTTTTTATGCTGGGATTTTTTCTCATTAGATTTTTCTAGATTAAATTTTTTAACGAGTCAACACAAAGAATTTCCACATATTATAAGCTACAGTCCAATTAATTAAACTTGTACATTTTTTATGATTGTTAAATAAAACATCCCTTTAATTTAAAAAAAAAAATGAATAACATGGTAAAAAAATTATGATTTCGGTGGAATCGAATTTCAATCAAGATTTTGATTTATCTATCCTCACTAACAGTTGAACATTTATTCAAAACATCGTTATATCAATTCTTATATTATTTTGATTACATTAATTACCAATAAAGTGAATTAAAAGTAACTAATTTTCTATTTTCTCTTAATATAGGAATATAATTAAAAATTGGTCCAATTTCTCCACTTTTTATATATAAATTAATATTAAAAAAATTAATATAATATAAATATTGAATATTGACATATTTTAGAAGAATGGAATCAATTAAAATCCTAGAATGCCTGCAGGAGTAGTATGGCAGAAGGGCCCATAGAATCGTAGAAGAAGGCAGGCACGATCATGGTGGATAATATGACTACTTGTACTAAAAAAAAAATTATTTAAAAATAGGAAGATATGCGGTAGGATAATATCGACACGTCAGATAATAAAGTAATTATTATTAGATTCATAGTCACCGTCACCGTCACCTCCACGTGTAGAGTGCAGTCAGTGCAAGTGTTGCAAATTGAACGTTTAGTCCTCATAATCAGCAACCGTCCCTTCTCCTCCTCCCATGTGCCTCCTCGCAGGTACGTACGTACTCTCATTTCTTTAATCATAAACAATCAGATATTTATGCATTTCTTTAAAATATAGGCTTAAACTCATTATAAATATTAGGCTTATTAAATTAAATGTATCATAAATTCGTATTTTTATTACATTTTATATTATGAGTTTGTTATTCGCTCACTTGACTATCTGAACTCATCAAGTTGTGTCATTCAACTCTTTTTCCATCACTACAGTTTTCTTCAGCGTGAAAAAATCTATATGACACCTATGTGGATTAAAATACAATTAATTAACAAAGGGTAATTGTGTAATTTCTACAAAAAAAAATTCTTACAACCCATCACACTTTATTTCTCAATTTCTAATGAACAACACCTTCTCCAAAATACCACATCATCACCATAATCGATACCCGAAATGGTTATCCAATTTTCTTATCTCAATCATTAATTAATTATCTTCATATTTTCTTCCAATGTTGATTTGAAAACCCTAAAATTTTCTCCAATTTCCATTGAAGAAGTCTTGAAGCATAAGGATGATGTCTGAGTCGGTTAGAGTATATGATCAGTTCAAGCATAAGTATGATGTCTATGACGATCCTTGTCCCGGAAATACGACAAATTGTGGTAGTCGCGATCTATAGCATAAAGGGTAAGCGTCAGATGAGCAAACTAGACACACTTGAAATAAAAACGCTAGACATAAATATGCATTACCTCGTGATGAGTGATGCCTTGATTTTTCTGCATCGTGCAGTCTACGTAAAATTCAAGTTAGGGATTTTCAGAGATGAGGAAAACTAAAATGAGGTAAAATCAACATATATCCTATATATAATCCACAACCAACCTGAATCTTTTACTCTATCCTTGGATCGACGACCTCGATCCTTGATTATGTCCCTCTCAGCCCCCTCTCGTAGAAGCATGTGATATATGTCAAAGTGGTGATGTCTAAGATCTCGGAGATTTCGTCTCTCGAGTTCTTCGCCATTATCAGAAGCAGGTGATTTAGATCTCGGTCCTTGACATATATCTCGGAGACTTAGTTTCTCAAGTTCTTTGAAGCCTGAATTGTCTGCCAAGAACATTACTTGGATGAATTGCTTTCAACCCAAAAAAGGATCAATGAAGTCCGAGATGAAGATCTCAGAGATTTAGTCTCTAGAGCTCTTCGCCATTATCAACAGTTTTTCCAATTTAACCCATTGTTACCAAGTATCACATGCTTCTATCTAATTTTCTTATCTCAATCATCAATTAATTATCTTTAGATTTTCATCCAATTTTGATTTGAAAACCCTAAATTTTTCCCCAATCTTCAATTTTAGATTTTTTTTTCCTAATTTTCATTGAAGAAGTCCTGTTGTAATTGCTGGAGTATTGAGATTTGATGGAAGGAAAATTCGGAGCTCAAACAATTTCCTACTTGATTGAATAGATAAAATTATGGTGTTGATGATATAATTAATCATTTATATCAAAACAAAAAATAAATTTTCCAATCATTTTTTCACAGACTCTTACATGACAAATGTGTAAACCAACGTGTCAAAAATATCAAATTTACCCTTAATTTTCACGACCATTTAACATCAGTGACGGAAAAAAGTTGAGTGGCACAACTCGACGAGTTCAGACAATTGAGTGAGCGAATAACAAACTCATGGTGCAAAGTGTAACAAAAATACAAGTTCAATGTGCTTTTAATTAATAAGCCCAAATATTAATTGTCTTTATAAATTAACTTGAGGGGTCTATGAAAAATGAATTATATTATACACATTTGTTAATTGAAAAATAGTGATAATATTTATAAGTAAATTTTTTAATCACGCGTCGTATGTTTATTAAACGCAATTATACGGAGAAAATCTACTTAATTAAGTGCTGGTTTCACATGAGCCCTCCTCCATATATCGCCTTCCCCATGGGCCATCATTTCTTACACATACTCATAAATCCATTTAGAATAACTATTAAACATATATATATATATATATATATATATTATAAATATAAATTATTATAGTATTGCTCGAATTTATTATTTATTTTGGACAAAGTGATTCCTGGCCGATAATTTATACGCCGGCCCTACGTAGTAATAATTAGCTACAGCAGTTGATAATAATGTTAATAATGAGCCTATGGGTATGGTGAAGTGTCGTATTACTTGGTTTAATGTTGCTCTAATATCACCGTCCTTGGGTCCAAGGTAATTAACGCAACGTGACTATTTTATATATATATATATATGTTCAAATCTTTGTCCTTATCCAACTTGACAAGATCATCAATTTTGTTGTTAATATGTGCTTAAGCTGACAGTGATCATTTAGTCTCATTTTACGCAATACAATTCATTAATCATTTTTTTCATCACACCTTCACTAAAAACAACCCTCGTTCCTTCCATTCAACCGAAACTTATACTTCCATTTTTATTTTTGTTTTTAATATATAGAGCCATGGTAATTGGCAACTTGAGGGGAAAAAAAACAATCGTTTTCTTTTCTTTTTTATTATATAGAAAATGCTCAAATGTCAACCTTTTATGTATAAAACTATCTATTATTTACACATACATCTCAGGCAGTTTCTCATATTTATACAAATCCCTCTTCAAATTTTAACTATTGCACTCAGATTTCAAAACTCTTGCATATAATCTTTTCTATTTAAAATTTTATATATAATGACAAAATTACCGTTTCTCTTTAAAGTTATCACACAACCAAATATCTTTCCTCAATTTTTTATTTTTTAATAAAAAAAATCTGCCATTTTGAAAAAAATAAATAAATAACTATACCATTTTGTAATAATATTAAAAAAATTTAAAAATTCTCCCATTTGTGAAATAGCTTAATCTTTATAAAAAATTTGAGCACAAATTATAATTCAAGTTAATAATTATAAAAAAGGCAGAATTTTTTATAATTCACGTTAATTCAGCTTTTTAATTTGTTTTAATATTATTAAAAATGGAAGAATTTTTTTTATAAAAATAAAATAAACATTGAGGAAAGGTGTTTGATTGTGAGATAGTTTAATCTTTATTAAAAATTGTTACCCAAGGGTAAATTTATCATTATAAATAAAACTTTAAACATAAGGGGTTATGCACTATAATTTTGAAAACAGATGAAATATTTGTGTAATTGTTGAAATCTAATGCAATATTTGTATAAACACAAGAAACATCAGAGAATGTATATGTAAATAACCCATAAAACTACTAATTGTGTTGTCTCTACAAAATGTACTATTAATTGTGTTGGAACTTGGAACTCCCAGCTAATTTTATAGGCAGATGCCACTGAACACTCGCAAAAAGTTATTTTTTCGATGAAAATTAGACTTTAATTTTATTAAAATAAAAAAGAAAAAACCTAAAAGATATTTTTCCCGCAGTAAAAAGAAAAATTCCCACTTTTGTAATTAGTTACCCTATACTTGTATTATGTTATTCATTATTAGCGTATAGTGAGTAATTTAGGTTTTATTTTTAGTAAAGGGTATGTAAAATGTATAACTTTGTAACGACTCAGAAATTTGAAAAAATAAAAAATGATGATTTTGCCTCTAAAGGATAAATGGTTGACTTTTTGACTTGGATGTTTTTTAGACATTTTATGAGTATTGTTGCAAAGGTCTCAAACTCCCGAGTCTCTAAACAAGTAATATGACGAAATCGGAAATTGAGTAGTTTCGTCATGAAGCAAGATTGTATGGGGGCACTTTGGTAATATGTCATAAATGGTCTTTTGGTAGTTTTACAAGAGGACTAGGGAAGTCTAGAACCTTCTAGTTTCCTTCTCATATCAGTGGTGGATGATCGAAAGTGAAGAAAGTGTGACATAAAGGGAGGAAACCGAGAGATGAGGAGGAGAATGAGGAAAAAGAAATAGAGAAAGGAGAAGAAGAAGAAGATAAAAAAAAAAAAAAAGAAGGAAGGAGAGTAAAGGGAACCAGGGAAAGAAAAGGAATGATGAGGAGTCGAGGAAACCATAAGTGTCCATTTCAGGTTCCTAGCTCTAGACCATAAAGTCTTGGGAATAAGTAGTTGGGCATCTTCCTAAAAGTCAGGTGATCACTTAGAAACCAAATGAAACAAGTTTGGACGCATGTAAGGCCAACGAGGTGGTTGAGAAACCATGGCTGAATGTTTCAGGAGTCGAACCATGATATCAGGTAAGTATTTCCTTGTTTGGATATCACTGAGACTTTCCTTATGGTGAGTACATGCGAACGGACTATTGGAACGTCCGATTTGAAGGTAAAATGGTCGAGAAATGACTGGGTCACTTTTGCGGATCATGCGATTCGAAAATCAGACAAACTGATATGGACGATGACCTCTGTGATTGGCGCATGAACTTCACGTACAGCGAACTTTCGCCGGCGCGTGAGTGCGCGTGCGGCGTTTCGTGGAGGAACAATCAACATGAAAATGGTTTGTCTTGAAATTCTTTATTGGTATAATGTTTGAGTAAATTGGATACCATTTGAGCATGTTTTTGAATTTTCGATATTTTGTGTTTATGTTTTAAATTAACAATTAATATAAGGAAATTAAGGTTAATTTTGAACATTAAAAAGTCCTTAAAAGCAAATTATTTTATGAAAAGGAATTTGTAAAAAATTATTGAAAATTATTATTTGATTATTGTGTAATTGGTTTTCTAAGTAAGAAATCATAACTATTATGGGATCTTTATTACATGAGCATTATATGAACAATGAACATGGATAAAATTGGTAATATTTTTTGTCTAACAAGAGACGTTAGACATGAGCATAATTGACACGATTACCAAGGAAATTTAGGGACATATCCTGTCAAATTTCCTTCTTCATCTAATTACTACCGACTAATAGATTCATTATACTAACATCTAGTAGATTCATTACACTACCATCTAATATATTCATGCTCATTATGTGGTGAATTAAGTATAATACCAAAATTGCTAAAAAGTACACAACCAAAATTATTATTATTATTATTTTAAAAGAAGAAGAAAAGACCTGACATAATTACCAAGTGTAATTTTCCCGTTCTTTGCAAAGCTATTCTTCATTAAAGAATAACAGCTATTGGCCACCTTTTTATTTAAGTGATAATAGACTAAAAATTGCAGAACAAGGTATAAAATGGAATATTTTGTGTTTATCTTTTAATTCGACCTTGTAAAAAAAAACTGTTATTAGTATTTTGATAAAAGAAAATAATTATATGTGTGGATCGAAAATTTTAAGATAATAAATTTTTTATAAAATGACAAACTTAAATTAATGGAAATTAATTTCCCATAATTTTTTAAGTTTCTTATTTGGTTAACATAAAAGAAAAATGAAATTTAAATATGTAATTTAATTTTCATATATGAATGATAGTTATAAAAATGAAATTTAGAAAATGACACATTTAAAAATGAAATTCAGAAAATGACACATTTTTATACAAAATTTTAATTTTGGATTTGTGGCATCCAAATTCCTAGTTTTTTTTTTCTTGTTTTAAATTTTTATTTTTCCCTCATCCAAATGTACCATAAAGGGTAATTTTCACACTTTCGCACTTTTATGTATTTTTTATTATGCATCTACGTTATTTATAAAAAAAATATAAATGAGGCTGATTTTGACACTTCACAAATTATTTGAAGCACTTAATTTTTTGTTTCTAGTTTTTTCATGAATCAAACTTCCAAACTCACTCCCTATTTCTCAATTTACTTTATTTTATAAAATTTAAAATTCAATAACTTAATAGCCCAACTATAAAACATCACCAAACATTACTATTTACTACAATCTATGCATATTTCTTTCATATTGCAACAAATTTTTGATAATATACATATGCAGTAAAGTATTCATATAATTTAAGCATCTTAGACCTTATACTTTAGTAGCAGAAGTGTAGTATTCACAATGTCAAAATAAAAAGTGGAAGATATATGAAGCTGGAAACTAGGGTTGGGAAGAAAAAATAAAATTTTTACATAAATTAAAAAAGAGTAAATTTAGAAATTTTCTTTATAAAAAGTAATAAAATATCAAAATAAAAAATAAAATGCAATAAAAAATTTGTGCATTGCCAAAATTGACTCCCTAGATGAGTTGCATTTGTTGTTGACTCATGCACTAATTTTTCACAATATTTTGGGGGATGTTTAATTCTCGTTTTTTATTTTATAATTTTCTACAATATTGTGGACAACCCAATGGCACGCTTCATAACTTTCCCCAGCATCGAATCCACAAATTCTCAGAGTCATCTGACCAAAAAGGAAACAGTAAAATCTGAGATAAGGGCAAAACAAACCGTACGATCATCCTCGCCCCGTCAAACACACCGTAATAGTAGGCCCTACTATTTTTTCTTTTTCATTTCCAAAGCCCCAACGAATTCCTCAAAATTCAAATGCCTGAAATAATTTATCATTTTAACCCTTACATTTCCATGTCTCTTTATTTATGTACAAAATTTAATTATATAAAGGCAAAATATTTAATTTTAAGTACTCTAATTTAGAGTTATTTATATAAACACCTCTTAAGGTCTTTCCCTTTAAGTTTTAAATATTATACAAACAATCATTTAGATTTCAAAAATATTACACATAACTTATAAAATATGAAAAACAAATCTATAATCAAATGTAATATAAATCATGTAAATACTAAAATATCCTTATAATTATTTGAATATCTGATCATTCCAATTCTAAAAATATTCCTGTAAAATGTCACTTTTATCAATTCTTATGATAATGTCAGGTTTTAATTAATAATTGCTTAACAAATGAGTTTATGGGTAATGATTTTGGAACTCAAGAGGGTGTGTCTAAAACCTAAAGGAGTATTTGTTAAAATACAAAAATCTCAGGGGTGTTTGTATAAATAAAGTACTATAGTTTACACTTGACAAAACTTGTCCCTAAATTTCCTTTGAAATTTGGCCGATCCTGCTCTTGTTTGACAACTCCTGTCAAATAAGAGATATCACCATATTTATCCTTGTTCATTTCTTATTAAATTAACCAAATTAAATCCATCATTGTGGGTTACCGCCCACGTCCAACCCACTAACCTCGACAAGTTGTGGCATTGCCAGTTCTATCATAAGCAATTTTACTTTCATTATTATGCTTGCTACATCTTGCAACATCAATTGTATACCAAAGTTATTATAACTCTAACAATACATAATTATTCACATATTCCCTTTATTACCAAATTTTATATTGCTCAACATAATCATATAATAATTAAGGTATCACAATCCTTCTAATTATCCATTTCCACTTTACCTTAATCACCCTTCAATTATTCACATAACAGTACTCATAGTCTATCATTTTTCCTTATCATTTTTTTTCTAAATTTACCATTTATATTAACATTCAAATATAATCTCACACATGAACTGTAACGACCCGTCCCGAATTCCGGGATTAGATTAGTGACTAATCTTGATTAGTGAGGTTGATCGGTGATTAGTAGGGCGAAATCGGACAAAATGTGCAAAATGACCGTTTTGCCCCTAGTCGTGAGAAAAATGTTAACTTTTTGATAGGTTGTCAGGACCCACCCCGGTTTCACCCCGAAACCCGAGGTAAATCCTGCTCCCGTCTGACACCCCGACACAAAAACAGTCAGACGCAGGAGAAAGCACTCAATAAAAACCGAAGTTAGAGTTTACAGAGCATAGTACGAATACAATGAAATAAAAACCGATGACAATTACACGCACGCGGAAGAAA
Organism: Prinsepia uniflora; assembly: GCA_032719365.1. NCBI lineage: Eukaryota > Viridiplantae > Streptophyta > Magnoliopsida > Rosales > Rosaceae > Prinsepia > Prinsepia uniflora. The sequence continues at coordinate 69,720,610 of CM064871.1, forward strand.
AACTTAAACACTTTGGGATCCCGCTCGTCATTTCTATGCCTCAGACGCTGCCTCGACGCCGGAACCCCGCGCTAGCTCCACAACCTGGAGGGCAATTTAAAACAGAAGATGTGAGTGGACCATAATAAAAGAAAAGTTCTAAAACCATTTATCAGAAAACCGAGTTTAACCCTCCGTTTTGAAACCATATGCATAACCCAGTTATCAAAACAATAGGATCCAATACTCAGAAAACATCATAAGAAACAGAAACACTATAAAACAGTTATAGAAGTCATAGCATAGGAATCATAAAACCATATCATAAACCCTGAACGTCAAAATCATCATTTTCCGATCAAACCTGCTGGACCTATCCGAGTCTTTAAACTCCCGAGTCTTTAAACTCAACAGACCTCAATAATATTCGAGTCTTTAAACTCAATAGGCCTACGGGGGAAATATCAATATATCCGAGTCTTTAAACTCCCGAGTCTTTAAACTCAATCCGGGCCCGTCCCCCGTCAATCAATATCCGGGTCTTTAAACCCAATAACTAGATCCAGCAAATCCAATCCAAAACCATGTGTAAAACCATTCCCGAATTCACATCCAAACCCGAATCCGAAATCACCGGTCTGGCGCCCTTCCGGCATCCAGAACCGTCATTCCGAACCCAAATCCGGAAATTCACTTTTCAACTTGAAAACCAAATTCCGCTTTCCGAAATCCGATTCTCAAACCGAAAACCTTAATTATCGAAATCATGTTCCAAAATCCATTTATAGTCATTAGAAATCATTTATCATTTGAAATCCCAAAACTATAACATTATAATCATAAATCCACCTTTTATCGTAAAACGTGCCAAATACCGTATGTTCTCGAAAAAAACGTACAATTATGTAAAATCAAGATAGCATATTCCATAATCATAAAACCATATGTAAAACCATCAAACAATTATAGAAAAACAGTTATGCATGTTCGAGTTTAAGGAAAGGGTCCACTCACAGTACCGAGCCCTCAATCGCGTCCCGAACGTCCTGCACGTTCCTCGGCTTCCTCGGGAAATCCCGATCCTGTCAACAACCACCAAATTACGTCACTAACACGTCCACGAAGGTTCACCTAATTTTCCCCAAAAATCCCCGGGTCCTGAACGTACTAAACTGGGACCCTAAACCTTCACCCTCGCGAAACTGAACTCAAACGACGTCCGATTAACTCGAAACCACTTCCAATGGACTCAACACAACTCCTGGACCAAAACCATAGTTGACCGTTTTCCCCAGAACCGCCGCACGCGCCCCCACGCGCCGCCCAAAGTGGCTGCGCGTGGCCCTCACGCGCCTGTTACATTACTATCGTCAACCTCACGTCGACCCGGTTCACACCAGTGCTGCAACTCGGACCGGCGAGACCTGTTCTCTGCCGTCCGACCACCATTCCACCTCCTTTCTTCACCTAGAGCTTCGTCCAGCCCTACTCTATCCATCCGCGTCCTTGAATCACCGTAATTCAATCCGTAGCTCATCGACTCAAGCTCGAACCAGACGGCCCGAACTCCCCTGTTTGCCTTCCCGGCCACCCAGGTCACCTCCCGTCACGGTGGCAACCTAAAACTCTTCCTAGGACCATCCTAAACCTCACCCAACTCACCTGGAACGTCGACTCTACGCCAATCTTCACGACTTTCGGTTTGAAAGTCACGGCTAAAACAGAGCACGTAGAGCACTTGTCGTCGTGCTAACCGCCACCGTATACCCCCGTCACGGCAGCACAACCAGGAGATACCCAGGCCTCCCCTGAGTCACCTAGACCACCCTAGACTCAACGATTCTACCTCTAAGGCTACGACTTCCATTTTGAACTTCTACGGCTAAACAGAGCATCAGAATGGGGATGAGGGAATTACCTGCCTTCCGTCACCGTCGTGAGCTCCGCTGGGTGACTACGCCCAAACTACGCATTAAATTAAATACGTAATTCGAGTGTTATGCAATTTAAACCCTTTTTGTGTAGATGTAGTATTGGTAAATAGGGATCGTTCTTAACCGGGGAAATTAGGGAACATTAATAATGTGTTAGTGAGAAAGAGTAATGAATTAAAGAATTAAATAATAAAAGAATTAAATAATAAAAGAATTAACAAATTAAAGAATTAATTAATTAAAGAATTAAAGAATTAATTAATCAAAGAATAATAAACTAAAAGTATGAAAGAATAAAATAATAAAAGAATTAGAAGAATAAAAAGAATAAAAGAATAAAAGAATAAAAGAATAAAGAATAAAGATGAGGGGTTTTGAAAAGATTTGTAATCTAAACTAAAAACAACACTAACTAAGAATTAAAATGCAAATGTTCATGCTAATTGAAACTTACAAACCATAGAGTAGTTTCATAGACAAAACCCACACTTTTACGTAAGTAATTTCGAATTAACAATCACATTATTTAAACTACTCCTAAAAATAGACTTCTTTCTAACATTTTGCTCATAATAAACCAATCACGAAATCCTACCTTCATCATCTCAAATACTTACATATATCTTTCAATATTATAAATGCATCAACCATTAATGTGCGCCAAACATCAATATGCTTCAAACATTTACAACATGATTTACCTTAAGTTTATAATTAAATGCGCCGACAGCGATCAACATTTAATCTCTTCAATTCTACTCTAAGTGCACCGACAGCGGATAAAACACTTAACATCAAATTGAAGTTTAAGCACTAAAACATATGAAGTAAAAGAAATTCAAAAAGTAAAACACATGGAGATTGCATTCTTACTTACAAATGTTAGAAAGAAAATACCAAGAACAATAGTAAAGAAGAAATGAAAATAACATAAAAATAACATAAATTACGAATAAGAATTAAAAGAAAACTAATTAATAAGAAAATCTACAAGAAGTAAAAATGGTCCCCAAAAATGTCTCTCAAAAGAGAGAAACAAAAGAACTAACTAAGAACTAAGAACTAAGAACTAAGAAAGAAATGGAAGAATGAAACTAATTGGGGACTCCCTAATTACAAGAATTGAAACCCTATTTATAAGTGAAAAAAGCTATCAAAAATACATAAACAAATACAATAAAAAATGTTAAATAATGGAATGATGAGTAATAAAGATTAGTGATGATGTTTAGAAGTGGTTTGAGTTGTAAAGTTGCAAAATTGGGTTGGAAAGTGGAAGGAATTTGGTTGGAAGTTGGGTGGAAATTGGGTGGAAGCTGCTGGAAATAAATTCAGCAGAGAGCTGCTGAAAAGAGGAATGGAATTTTGGCTGGAGGCTGCTGAATGAAGGAACTGGAGCTCGGCGGGCTGCTGCTGAGACGGTGCCAGGGCGATCGACAAGCGCGCGCCGAATGGAGGAACAGCAGATCGGCCAGCGCCTGTCGACGGGTCCGCTGGGCTGGAGGAAGGACTGACGCGGGCTGGCGTGTTGGGCTGGTGGCTGTGCGGGCTGGGCCTGGCGTGCCTGGGCTTTTTCTTTCTTTTTATTTCTGCTGCTGGGCTGGCCTGCACAAACCGGAATGGGCTGGGCTGCTAAGGTTTTCTTTTTGGGCTGCAAAAATGGGCTGCAGCTAATTAATTTAAAATGTAAATTAGTTAATATTTTCACCAAATTTCGTCCATAATTTATTCGTTATAATTCTGATCGAGACGATTCTTTCGCCAAAATATTCCAAAATACAAACTTTATTTATTTAAACAAAAATAACACAAAATAAATTATTTTATCTATTTATTTAATATTTTAATATTAAAAGTCAAGTATAAAGGGTATAAAATAATATAAAATAATGCTTATTTGAGGACCTATCAAATACCCCCACACTTAAACTTTGGTAGTCCCTAGCAAATACTAAAATTAAACTACGAATTCAAAACAAGTAACCCTTAACCATTTGTCTCAATATTTCATAATTATAATCATGGCATAAAAGATTTTCACTTAAAGCATTTAAGCATATGGAATTCAAGAGTTAATACTTTGTAACAAAATGCTTCAACAAGTAAGATAATGAGTAAATATGGTGAATTGGATCTCAACATGAGTAAAACGAGTATGAATCAACTCACAAGGATATGCACTCATAAATTCACTCAATTTGTGAGGGTTTGTGTTTGCACTCAAGGTATGTGAGAAATACTCACATAATCGAAATGAAGTACTTTTGCAAAATCTCAAATAAACACCTCAAGATAAAAACAAAACATACTTGCACAAATGAACCAAAACCATAAGCTTACTCAAGTGATTGACTCCACTAATCAAAATTTCCCATCTTAAGGATCATAAGGTCTTTACGAAGGTTATAATGGGGCTAAGATTAGAGGCAAGGAAAATATAGGACAAGTGGTGCTTAATTCGTTCCAAGACTCAATAGACTCCCAAAACGTATCATAGCTTCCCAACCTTAGTGCAATGATGTCAGTAATCCATCCCTTCGAACATAGGCCTAATTTCATCTTGTTGGGCCTCGAATTCATTCTTTGTGTCGGATTTACCAATGTAAGAGACTTAACTCAAACATTACATAACCAAACCGTATTACCTTGATCGAGACTCAACTTTTTTTTTCTTTTTTTTCTTGCTTTTTTTTTTATCAAGGTAATAACATGTGTCAACAATACAACAAAGTTTGAGTCGGTAAATCCAAATAATTCACATAAAAGTCTTTTCAACATCATTATTTTCTCCTTACACAATCTTTATATCTTCAACCGAGTTTTTGGAACAAGGGTAAAAGATGTCTATACTAAGCTCAAGTGTTTAGATAATCATGGTGATGAAGGAAAGGCTTAATGTGGGCTCAAAATGGTTAAAACTAAGGGGGTCGCAACTCTTGCGCACAAAATAGGGAACATGGATGTTTGAATTTGTGGTGTTAACCCTAATGCCTTAATCATTTCCAAAATCAGAGAGTTTATTGACTGAAAATCTTTGAAAATCACATAGAATAAGTTCTAGTACTCTAGAGTTCATTAAAAGCTATGTCATGCAGTTATGAGGCATATGTATATCAATTTAAACAAAGAACTTATGAATCACTCATCAAAGATGTGTATAAAGTTCTAAAGCTCACATAAGGTTCATATGATTCATACTTATCTTATCATGCTCGTTTATGTGCCAATTTACATGCATTATCTTCAAGTTATAACACTTAATCACAAAATATTAACAAACAAATTCAAGTTGTAGTGATTATCTTTATGGCCATAACATATTCATTTTTGTTCATTTATATCATTGACAAGTTAAATGGAAACTTAAGACTCATAAAAACACTAAGTTAAAACAAAAAAAATTCAAGAAAACAATTTTTTTTTTTCATTTTTTTCACCTTTTTTTTTATAATTTTTTTTTTCAATTTTTTTTTTGTTTTTGTTTTTGAACAATTAAAATTGTAAACCATTCCCCCACACTTAAATTCTACATTGTCCTCAATGTAGGAAAATACGAAGTAATTAAACATAGAATCAAAGTAAGGAAGATGATTTACGAAAATAATAGGAAAACATTAAATAAACAAAATAAAAGAGAGTGAAGGGTAGAGGATAGCAAATCTGTATTGATGACTCCTTCACATCCCGGGAACACATTGGGTTGCCTCCCAACAAGCGCTTGAAGTTTAACGTCCATTCAGCCTAGACAGAGATGCAAGTTAGTTAGTCAGAGATGTACGTTAGTCAAGAATGCAAGTTAAATATGCAAATTGAAGTTAATGATGCAATTTGAGTTAAGAGATGTAAGTTAGAGGAAGAGTGCAATGCAAGTTAAACTAAATATGCAAGTTAAATGAAAGATGAAATGCAAGTTAGAATGAAAGATGCAAGTTAGTTAAACTAAAGATGCAAGTTAACTTTGTCATGACAAATAATGTAAATTAAGATATAAACAATATTTACATGTCGGGGGAAGTCAAAGATATATATGGTTCACATAGCCTTAAAGTTTAAATGGAGACTTATACGTCCGTGCGGCCCAAGTAAATATTTTGGATTAATTCAACTGTTTGGGCAAGTTCAAAGGTGACCAGGTTAGACAGAATACACATAAGAGGCAGGGCTAATTTCTTAGACCCAAAACCCGTTATGAGTACCGTCTCTTGTCCTAGACATCACCCTCGAAAATTTCTTACTCCAGAGGAATTAAGATGACTCAAGTGTTAACAATCACCGTGGGTGAGAGTTAACAAAAGAGTCTTCGCCGATAAAGATCAAAATCTAAATTTCGAAACACAAGTGATCTACATATAGCCGAGACTAATGCATGAATGCAAGAACTATTTACAAGTATGTTTTTTATGCACAATTTACAAATATAACATGATAATTTACGTATGAACAATTTATACAAGTATGAACAATTTATTTACAAGTATGGTTTTATTCACAAGTACTGATATTTACAAAACAATTTCTCATTAACAAACTAACATAAGTATAAGATTTATTTAACAATTTAGATTTACACTAACACAAAGTGAAGATAAATGAATATTTTTACGAATAAATGAAGAAAAAGAAATTTTTTATTTTTTATTAATTAATTTTTTTTTCTGAATTTAAAAATTAAATAAATGAAGAAAAAGAAATTTTTTAATTTTTAATTTTTTTACGAATTTTATGTTTTTTTTAATTACAAAAAAAAAATAAAAATAAGAAAAGTGAATATTTACCATAAGCATTTATGAACAATTAAAAAGAATGAACATTATGTACAAGTATGAACAAGAATAATATAACAAGTAAGAGAATTATAAACAAATATAAATGAAAATCTATTATGAACAAGTATGCATGTATACTATGAAATATAAAAGTTATGAAAAATTTATGAACAAGTATAAAAGGTAACAAGTAACATATATACAACATTTATTTACAAGTATGAATTAACACTAACATAAAGCTAAGATAAGATTTTTTTAAATTTTTTTAATTTAGAATTTTTTTTTAATTTAAATTTAAATTTTATCAAGACATAACCAAATAAATAATTACATAAGAATAAAATAAGTGTAAAAAAAAAGTTAATGGAATAAAAATTTAATGGAATAAAGTTAGTGGAATAAAAAGTTAATGGAATAAAGTTAGTGGAATAAAAAGTTAATGGAATAAAAAGTTAATGAAATAAAGTTAGTGGAATAAAAAGTTAATGGTATAAAGTTAGTGGAATAAAAAGTTAATGGAATAAAGTTAAAATTAATGGAATAAAGAAAAAGTTAATGGAATAAATTTAAAGTTATGAAATAAAGTTAAAGTTAATGGATTAAAGTGTAAAGAAAAAAAAATAAATAATAAAAGTAAGGAAAAGTGAATATGTACAATATGCATTTATGATAAGTACAAATAAACTTAAATTATGAACAAGTATGATAGAATTTTAAATTTACATAAACAATTTGAATATGAACAAATATATATATATAAAAAAATTATGAACATTTATGAACAAGTATATATTAGAAACTATGAATAAGTAAAGTATGAACATTCTAAACAAAAATAATAAGAATAAAAATAAGATGGATAAATAAAATATAAACAAGTAAGTAAAGGTTATAAACAAATATAATATTAACAAAAGTAAAATTTATAAACAAGTATAATATGCACAATTTATATACATACACTAACAAATTAAAAATGATTTTCAATTTCCCCGGCAACGGCGCCAAAAATTGACTATGCCCAAACTACGCATTAAATTAAATACGTAATTTGAGTATTGTTCAATTTAAACCCTTTTTGTGTAGATGTAGTATTGGTAAATAGGGATCGTTCTTAACCGGGGAAATTAGGGAACATTAATAATGTGTTAGTGGGAGATGAATAAAAGAATAATAAATTAAAGAATTAAATAATCAAAGAATTAAATAATCAAAGAATTAATAAATTAAAGAATAGATGAATAAGAGAATAAAGAAATAAGAGAATCAAAGAATAAAGAATTAAAGGAATAAAAGAATTAAAGAATTAAAAGAATAAAAGAATAAAAGAATTAAAGAATTAAAGAATAAAGAATAAAACAAATGCTCATGCTAATTGGAACTTACAAACCATAGAGTAGTTTCATAGACAAAACCCACACTTTTACGTAAGTAATTTCGAATTAACAATCACATTATTTAAACTACTCCTAAAAATAGACTTCTTTCTAACATTTTGCTCATAATAAACCAATCACGAAATCCTACCTTCATCATCTCAAATACTTACATATATCTTTCAATATTATAAATGCATCAACCATTAATGTGCGTCAAACATCAATATGCTTCAAACATTTACAACATGATTTACCTTAAGTTTATAATTAAATGCGCCGACAGCGATCAACATTTAATCTCTTCAATTCTACTCTAAGTGCACCGACAGCGGATAAAACACTTAACATCAAATTGAAGTTTAAGCACTAAAACATATGAAGTAAAAGAAATTCAAAAAGTAAAACACATGGAGATTGCATTCTTACTTACAAATGTTAGAAAGAAAATACCAAGAACAATAGTAAAGAAGAAATGAAAATAACATAAAAATAATATAAATTACGAATAAGAATTAAAAGAAAACTAATTAATAAGAAAATCTACAAGAAGTAAAAATGGTCCCCAAAAATGTCTCTCAAAAGAGAGAAACAAAAGAACTAACTAAGAACTAAGAACTAAGAACTAAGAAAGAAATGGAAGAATGAAACTAATTGGGGACTCCCTAATTACAAGAATTGAAACCCTATTTATAGGTGAAAAAAACTATCAAAAATACATAAACAAATACAATAAAAAATGTTAAATAATGGAATGATGAGTAATAAAGATTAGTGATGATGTTTAGAAGTGGTTTGAGTTGTAAAGTTGCAAAATTAGGTTGGAAAGTGGAAGGAATTTGGTTGGAAGTTGGGTGGAAATTGGGTGGAAGCTGCTGGAAATAAATTCAGCAGAGAGCTGCTGAAAAGAGGAATAGAATTTTGGCTGGAGGCTGCTGAATGAAGGAACTGGAGCTCGGCGGGCTGCTGCTGAGACGGTGCCTGGGCGATCGCCAAGCGCGCGCCGAATGGAGGAACAGCAGATCGGCCAGCGCCTGTCGACGGGTCCGCTGGGCTGGAGGAAGGACTGACGCGGGCTGGCGTGTTGGGCTGGTGGCTGTGCGGGCTGGGCCTGGCGTGCCTGGGCTTTTTCTTTCTTTTTATTTCTGCTGCTGGGCTGGCCTGCACAAACCGGAATGGGCTGGGCTGCTAAGGTTTTCTTTTTGGGCTGCAAAAATGGGCTGCAGCTAATTAATTTAAAATGTAAATTAGTTAATATTTTCACCAAATTTCGTCCATAATTTATTCGTTATAATTCTGATCGAGACGATTCTTTCGCCAAAATATTCCAAAATACAAACTTTATTTATTTAAACAAAAATAACACAAAATAAATTATTTTATCTATTTATTTAATATTTTAATATTAAAAGTCAAGTATAAAGGGTATAAAATAATATAAAATAATGCTTATTTGAGAACCTATCACTGGGCCTGGTGGACTCCTCGCACCTCTCACGACACCACCATGATCTCAGTAGCACCGTACACGGCCGCCACCGCCACGATTTCTCACAAACTCCCTGATTTCCTTCTTGTTTCCCCCCTGATTTTCCCGCAGCTTTCGACTCCCTCACACACAGCCACCACACCGTCAGCCTCTCTCACTGCTTCCCTCTCACTCCCTGCTCACTCTCACACACTCATAACTCACCAGCACCCTCGATCAACCCTTAATTCCTCCTCACAATCTCCCTCTGTTTCACTCTGGTTGAAGAACACGAACACACACACTTGCACGGGTGCACCCCAATTATTTGGGCCGTGCACACACACAAGATGTAACGCCCCGGACGTTCTGGAAATGTAATATTATAAATATTGAATAAAATGACATTTTTACCCCTGTGTTTGTGTGGTCAATTTGTTGACTTTTTGATTTGGAGGTCGAACGGACGTTGAGTGATGATCGTGACGTAGTTCGGGATGTCACGAGTTTATAGACAGGTGGCACGTCCGATTCGGACGCTCGGAGTGAAAGTTATGATGTTCGGAAGTTCAGGGGCATTATCGTAATTTGGGCGTTATAAGGGGAAAAAGTTGACTTTTTGTTTGATAATTGATATTCCTTTGACTCGAAGACCGTTATGTTCGTCTCGACGCCCCGAGTACAACGACAGGCAGCACGCTTGAAACGGACGTCGGATGACCGAGTTATGGGTCACGGATGTTGGAGGGCATTTTGGTAATTATTGCACAGAGGGGCATTTTGGTCATTTCACGGTGGTTACTGTTCACCACCGTGAAAAATAGAGTGCACGGCCGTGGGTCTTGTGCGTGCAATTGTTTATGGCTAGTGGAAGGGCTCAGACGTTTTGTTTATGTGGTTTTAGGCAGTGGAAGCAGGATTGAGTGACCTTGGTGCACGTTTGGGCAGAGTTCAGAGCACGGGAGAGTGAGGAATGGCTGTGGTCTCTGTGCTTGCGGGAAACCGTTTTCAGAGACTTCAGAGTGTCTCCCACGAGTTGCTGGCCGTTTGAATCGATTACTCTGAATGCCTTTGGGCTTAGATACTCATTTTGCGTCCTTCCTGCTGTGGAAAATCTGAGAGAGATTGTGAGAACCAGTGAAGAGCTATTTCGGGTTTCTGGGGGGGAAATCGCAGAGTTCAAATTCTAAGGGTCGAGGGATCAAACTAAACACACAGTGAGACTTCTTGGAGTGAAATAATCACTACGGTGCAGGAACTGAAGGGATTGGAGCCCGTTTCGCCCAGGAACCTGAGTTGCGGTTCAGAGGTGAACCAGTTGGAGGGAAAAAAAATTGAATTCGATTTCTGAGGCTTGTTGATCGAAACCAGGGGCCATTCTAGTCTTCTGGGAGCAAAAGGAAACCAACTACGTCGAATTCGAAGGACGACACTCACGAATTGGCCAAGAACGGAGTTCCCTGGTTCTTAGTACTTTCGAGCTTGAGGACGACGACATCCAGGTAACGGCGAGACCAATTGATGGTACCATTGTGTTCGTATAAGTCCCCTTAAGCTACTGGTGAAATTAATTTGAGAATGGAGTTAGTTTGGGTGAGTTCCAGAATGTCGATTTGTTCGACTGTTCGAGTTTGAGTTGGGTCGTTTGGGTACTAGTCGAGGTTAATCTTCAATACAGACCTAAAATTAAAGGATTAGAGAAGATAATAGGATCAAAAACGAGAGGAATTGATTGAGAATTGGGCTTGAACTGGTCGGGTTGAGTCGCGGGTAATAGACCCGTTTATCAGTTGATTCGGGTAAGGACGAAGGTACTGTAGCTTGGCGCGTGGCTTTCACGCGCAACCACTTTGGGCGGCGCGTGACGGCGCGTGTGACGTCAACTCCGATCACGGTCAACATGAGAATTAATCCTTTCAGTCTAACTAACATTTTATCTTTAGAGTTCGAATCGATCGAGAGTCATTCGGGATAATTTCGAGAGTCCGGAAGATTAAGTCTTTAAGTTTATTTTCGCCGAAAAATCCGGAAAAATTAGGAAAAATCCTACGAGTTATTTTGGGATGTTTGTAACCCTTCTTGTACGTTTTCACAGGCCCGGACACTTCCGAAGCTACGGAGGAGCGCGTGGGACGCGATTGACGCGTCCTAAGACTGTGAGTGGACTTTTTGATTTCTAAATTGGGCATGCATGACTATTTTGCTTATTTATCTCATGGTTTTACATATGATTTTATGATGGTGAGATGATATATCGGTTTTACATGTTTTCACATTTTTCGAGATATTTATCGTATTTCACGCATTTCGAGATTTCGGTTTTTGCCTATGCATGCGTGATGATTTTGATGAAGTACCTGGATATGAATATGCATGTTTCAGATTTATGATGTTTGATCATATTGTGAAGTAATTTTCGGAAATTGCATGTGTTGGAAATTGCATGTAACTTCGGACATAAGTCCTACTATGTTGTGATATGATTTCGGAATGATGTTGGAAAACGGTTGTGATGAATCATGGTTTATTGTGTTTTAAAAACGGTTTTGGGTTTAAAGACCCGGTTGATGGTTGGATCTGGTTTTGGGTTTAAAGACCCGGTATGTTGATGTTGGGGGCGGGCCCGAAAATTGAGTTTAAAGACTCGTGAGTTTAAAGACTCGATTATTATGATACCCCCGAGGCCTACTAATCGTGTTTTGAGTTTAAAGACTCGTTGATATCCCGGGAAGGCCTAATGTTGAGTTTAAAGACTCGGATGGATCCAACGACATAATCATGATTATTGATTTACGTTTTACTTAATTTGTGCAAATAATGTTTCAAAATGACGGTTTCTGGAATCTGGTATTATTAAATGGTTTTACATGAGTTATGACGATCCTTGTAACGTTTTTCATGTGTTTCGGAAAAAGAGTTTTCAAAAGTTTAATACACAATTTTGAATATTTGGTTATGCATGCGGATTACAAAACTGGAGGGCGAACCCGATTTCGGAAAAACTGTTTTTCCTGTTAAACTTATGTTTCGGTCCACTCACACCTTGTTGTTTTAAATTCCCTCCAGGTCGTGGTACAAGCGTGGGGGCAAGCGCCGAGGCAGAGGCGGAGGCATAAAGTTTTCCGTTGCGGAGTAGTTAGTTCACAGAGTAGGACTTGTTCTTTAATTTGTTTTGTAATATTGCTCTGTGAAACTGTGGACTAGACGTCCAGTCGGTTATAATCGTTTAATCTCCCTGGTCTGACAATGGGTGTGTGGTAATATTAATTAGTTTTCCGGTCTTTTGGATTCGATTGTCAGACTGGAGCAGGATGCTTCCCGATTATCGAGGCGATAATCGGGGTGGGTCCTGTCAAATTGGTATCAGAGCCTAGGTTTACGATTCGTGTCCGGCACTCGGGTGTGCCTTGATTATTGTACTAACTTATGCCTCTTTCAGAGAAGGACGACCGGCCATGCCTCCGCGACGCGAACCCCCTCCACGACCTAATGGCGATGCCGAGAGCGCTTCGATCGAGCGATCCCAGCGTCTTGGGGCTACGGTGTTTAGTGGTGGAGCGGATCCCGAGGATGCTCACCGTTGGATTTCTCGGATTGAGCGGATTTTTACTGTGATGCACTGTCCTCTTGAGGAGCGTGTGGTGTTGGCAACATTTCTACTTGTTGGATCTACTTATGAGTGGTGGTACACTCTGGAGTTGTCGGGTTGGGATGCCCGTACAGTGACTTGGGAGACCTTTCGTGAACGGTTTCTGGATAAGTATTATCCCCGTTCATTCCGTGATGCTGGGGAGACCGAGTTCCTGCAGCTCCAGCAGGGGAGCATGTCCGTAGCGGAGTATGAACAGAAATTTCAGATGCTAGCTCGTTTTGCTCCTACCTTTGTATCTACTGAGGCTGAGAAATGCCGTAGGTTCGAGCTTGGCCTACGGGGTGAGATACGAGCCATTGTGACGGCCGGAGCTTTTGCTACTCTCAGGGAGTTGTCTGATGCCGCGGTGCGGGTTGAGGCTAGTCTCCCGACACGTCCACAGTATTCTGGTGGTGGAAAACGTCGCGGGCGTTCATATTCTGGATCGTATGGTCAGGGAGCCTCGAAGAAGGGACGTTATGGTGGAGCCTCATCTGCAGGCAATGATCGTTATGGCAGGCCTGGTAACTATCAGGGTTCCGGATTCCGAGCGCCTAGGGCGCAGACTGCTCCGCAGGCGAGCGCGACTTCTGTTGCTTCCACGGGACGGCAGGGTGGTGGTTTTGTTCGAGATGCTTCCAGTGTCATCTGTTTCTTCTGTGGCGAGCGGGGCCACTATCGGAGGGACTGTCCATCTTTGCCACAGGGTGGTGGCGCAGGTCGGGGTGGAGCAGAGCAGGGACGGAGCACAGCTGCAGTTTCTGGGACTGGGAGTACTCGGGGAGGTGGCACCGGAGCGGCTAATGGACAGAGGGGTCGGGGCCGTGGGCGAGCAGCTGGACCACAGGCCCGAGTTTTTGCTGTTACGCAGCAGGAGGCCAGGGCAGCGCCTGGTGTTGTGACAGGTACACTCACGATCTTTGGACTTGATGTTTGTGCTTTAATTGATCCCGGAGCTACTCATTCATTTATTTCACGGGACTGTGAGTTGTTGGCGGGTAGAGAGGTGTCCGCACTGGACTGTGACATGGGAGTGAGTACGCCCACCGGAGATGTGTTTGTGGTGAATCAAGTGTTGCGGGAGTGCCCCGTAATGGTAGGTGATGTTGGTCTGGTGGCAGATTTGATACTCTTGGACTTGCATGACTTTGATGTCATCTTGGGTATGGATTGGTTGACGCTCCATCATGCCTCTATCGAATGTGTCGATAAGAGGGTTACTTTTCGGAGCCCGGGGTTACCGGAAACCACTTTTCAGGGAATTCAGCGAGCAACTCCTGTCGGAGTGATTTCTGCCCTGAAGGCAAGTAAGTTGTTGAGGAAGGGGTGCCAGGGATACTTAGCCCGAGTGATGGATTCACGAGCTGCACCATTGAGGGTGGAGGATATACCGATTGTACGGGAGTTCCCGGATGTCTTTCTGGGGGATCTACCGGGATTGCCACCGCATCGAGATGTTGAGTTCACTATTGATCTGGTTCCAGGAACGCAACCTATCTCTCAGACTCCGTATCGTATGGCGCCAGCCGAGTTGAAAGAACTGAAGGCGCAGTTACAAGAATTACTTGAGATGGGATTTATTCGACCGAGCGTATCCCCCTGGGGAGCCCCGGTGTTGTTTGTGAAGAAAAAGGATGGGAGTATGAGACTCTGCATCGATTACAGGCAACTGAATAAAGCAACAGTCAGGAACAAATACCCGTTGCCTAGGATCGATGATTTGTTCGATCAGCTGCGAGGAGCGCAGTACTTCTCCAAAATTGATCTACGTTCTGGGTATCATCAATTGCGGGTTAAGGATGAGGATGTACCCAAGACAGCCTTTAGGACCCGTTATGGTCATTATGAGTTCCTTGTGATGCCGTTTGGCTTGACCAACGCACCCGCAGCGTTTATGGATTTGATGAACCGAGTGTTGCAGCCTTACTTGGATCACTTTGTCATCGTGTTCATCGACGATATCCTGGTCTACTCGAGGAGTGCGGAAGCGCACGAGGAGCACTTAAGGATGGTGCTAGGTACCTTGAGGGAAAACCAGTTGTACGCGAAGCTCAGCAAATGTCAGTTTTGGTTGACGAACGTGAGTTTCTTGGGGCATGTGATCTCAACTGACGGGATCAGTGTGGATACTCAGAAAATTGAGGTAGTGGCGAAGTGGGAACAACCGAGGACCGTCACTGAAGTCGGAAGTTTCTTGGGTTTGGCTGGTTACTACAGGAGGTTTGTAGAGGGTTTCTCTACCATTGCTGCCCCGTTGACGCGACTGACGCGGAAGGGAGTCAAGTTTGAGTGGGATGACGAGCGAGCGTGGTTTTCGGGAGCTAAAGGAAAGGTTGACATCTGCTCCCATACTGACCTTTCCGGACGATAGTGGGGAATTTGAGGTGTACAGTGATGCATCCTTACAGGGTTTGGGATGTGTACTAATGCAGCATGGGAAAGTGATTGCCTATGCTTCGCGCTAGTTGAAACCGCATGAGCGCAATTACCCTACGCACGATTTGGAGTTAGCTGATGTTGTGCATGCATTGAAGATTTGGAGACATCACCTGTATGGTGCGACTTGCAGAATGTATACGGACCACAAGAGCCTGAAGTACTTGTTCACTCAGAAGGAGTTGAATGTGAGGCAGCGACGGTGGCTAGAGCTAATTAAGGACTATGATTGCACGGCTGCCACATGTCACCATCCACTCCATCCTGCCACATGGCTTAATCCCAGCCGTCCATCTGCCTTCTCTCTCTGCACAATTTCCAGAATATAAAAGACCAAACTGCCCCTCATTTTAACCCAATTTTACACTTTTGCCACTAACTTCCTAGACCCGTAGCTCACTCATCGTAAGTCCGATGAATACGTGCCACCTATCATCGAACTCAGGACAACGAGATCTACGTAACCATCCTCGGTCAACGCACCAAAACCCAATCGTCCAAAAAGTCAATGTTTCCCCTTCTTTTAACCAAATTACGGTTATGCCCTCAACCTTCCGAACATCATAACTTCCTCATCGGATGTCGGAATCGAGCGTGCCACCTATCTACGGATTCATGACGTCCTAAACTACGTCCTGGTCACTGGTCAACACCCATTTGACCACCCGAACAAAAGTCAATATTTTTTTTTGTCCGAACCAGGAGCAACATCGTCATTCTAAACTTACGGACCTATCAGGACCACCTAACCACCGATAAACCTCACTAATCCCACCTTAATCACTATCTTAATCCCGGTTCTCGGGACGGGTTGTTACATAGGGCGGTCAAATGGACTTTGACCGATGACCGTGACGTAGTTCGGGACGTCACGAGTTCATAGACAGGTGGCACATTCGATTTCGACATTCGAGGAGAAAGTTATGATGTCCGGAAGTCGAGGGGCATTTTGGTATTTTGGCAGAATTGGGGCCAAATGTTGACTTTTGACCCGGGAGGTCCGATGGACGAGGGCCAAGGACCGTTACGTAGGTCTCGTAGATACGAATCTGTAGACAGGCGGCATGCCGAAATCGGAGATTCGACGACGAAGTTATGGTCACGGGAACGAAATCGTTTAACCAAACGAACCGAGGTTTTGATTAAAATAATATTAAAATTAGTGAACAGTAATTGATGAATCTGGACCCTCGGATGAGTGCCAAGTGTCACTCATCCCCACACTCCCTAAAATCTGGATCATGTCTCCACTCAACATTTAAATATAAATTATTTTCCTCTTTTTAATACCAGTCGTCCATCTCACTCCCCTGATTGCATCTGGACCGTCCATCTCATCTCTCCATTTCCTTCATCTTCTGATCAGACCCATCTCTCTCTCACTCTGTTACAATTTCCCACCCGAAAACACTTACCCACACACACCACTCATTTGAACAATCCACATGAACCACCTCACCAATCTCTTCTGTGATGGTGTGTGTGAGAGACTAGCTAAACGGTGAGGGTTGAGAAACGACAGGAGACGACGGGAGACGGCGAGGTTGATGACGGAGAAGAAAAACAGAGAGGTCCGAAACTCAAAAATTGGAAAGTCGGTGTAGGCTGGTGTTTGATCGTTTTGGAAGGGTGAAGGGAGTTCCTGGGGTCAAACTGGGCATGGTGGTGGCCACGGCGGCGAGGTAAGCCCCAAACCCGTGAGTTGTTTTCAGGTAAAAACATGGCAGGGTGGGTTTTACTGTCTTTCAATCGATTTGGTGATTAGGATGATGATCTTGAGGATGAAGCGAGTCTGTGGGGATCATTTTCCAAGGGAATGGTGGTCGGAGCTGAGAGCAGTCAACGAAGGAGTTTTGGCCGTGAGTTTCTCGATCAAGGAGGTACGATCTAGACATAATTCCTTGTTTTTGATCCCACAGAACCCTTAGTTGAACTTGGACGATCTTGTAGGTGGAAACCCTGTTAAAAATGATCGAGGAATTGCTGAGAACCAATCGGGTCGACCCGCGGGTCACGGCGACCCGGTTGCAAGACCCGTCCAAGGCTTGACGATGATGAACAGTACCCCCGCGCGTGGGTTTCACGCGCAGGGGGTTCAACCGGCGCATGGGGGAGCGTGTAAGGTATTCTGGGGAAACTTCCAACATGACTTTTAATCTATTCAATGTAACGAACATTTTGGGATTGGTTTCGTGTCGATCGAACACCGTTTCGATATTGTTCGGGACGTCCGAATGTTTTAAATCGAGTTTAAAAATAGTTAAAAATTCGGAAAAATTACGGGACTTTAATAGGATGTTATTGAAGAGGTTAGTGACCCTCTAATGTGATTTAGACAGGATTGGGAGTCCCGGTGATAGTGGTGTGGCCCGGGAAGGCCTATAACACGCGTATCAAGGCGTATCGTAAAACGGTCTGTGAGTGGACTTTGGTTTTATAAATTCTATGCATGCTTAACTGTTTTATATGGATTATGATTGTGATTGTATGATGTTGATTTGGATATTGGTAAATTATACGGTTTCACGTATTTCGAGGCGATTTACATGCTTGCACGTAAATCGAGATTTTTCCGGTTTTACACGGATTTTCCATACTTATGACTTGGATATAATATGATGAAATGATTTTGAAATTGGAAAGATGAACTCGGGCTTGAGGCCCAATTATTTTGGAAACCTCGGACTTGGAGTCCATTTTAGTTAATGAAATCGGGCCGGGGCCCCAGTTGCTTATGAAATCGGCCAGGGGCCCCGTTGTTACGAAATCGGGTTGAGACCCATTTGAGTTATATTATCGGGTCAGGGGCCCAGTTGATTTACGAATTAGGGTCATGCTCCCAGTGGTTTATAAAATCGGGCCGTGGGCCTAGTGGTTACAAAATCGGGCATGAGGCCCAGTTGGGTTATAAATGTGATGTCGGGTCTGGGACCCTATGTTAATAAATGTGATTTCGGGTCTGGGACCCTATGTTTAATAAATGTGATTTCGGGTCAGGGATCCTAAATGGAATTGTGATGTTTTATGGAGATTTGGGGCAGGGCCCATTGTAATGTTGTGAAATGATTTAATAAAACTGTTTTCCATATACCATCTGGATACAAGGATATATGATGGTCTCCTCCAAATGTTTGGGACACTGGGGAAGTCACGGTGCATTGCCTGCGAGGGGTCATCATACGGAGTTACCAGACCGTATAGTGACTCAGGAGCAGGATTGCTACGATTGACGTCCCATCTGTGATGTCAAAGATATTGACCCGGATAGACCTCGGACAGCACGCGTCGCTTATTATACAGTGAGATATGACGTTTGGGACGTCAAGCGTCTGGGACACTAAGCATCTGGGATCCTGGAGATGGTAATGTGGTAAATATGGATTAATGAATCTATGAAATGGCTTTTCGGTTGGATTTGTGTTTATGTGGTAAAAATGGATTATTGGTTGATGAAATGGTATTTCGGGTCGGGGACCCTAAATGGTTTTGGAATTATGGATTTATATTTATGGATTTGGGCGGTGACCCACATGGTTTTGGTTGTATGAATGTGGTATTCCACAGTTTTGGGCTGAGTTCCCACACTTGGTTTTGAGTTACGGTTTTTGGGCTAAGGCCCTAATGGCTTGGTTGAACAAACGCTTTGATTACTGGTTTTCGTGGCATGCATACGTTTTTATTGGAGGGCATAAATGTCTTATAACTGTGTTTAATGAACTTAATGATTTTCGTCCACTCACAGCTTTTATTGGTTTTAATGCCCTTCAGGTTGATCACGGATGCGACTGCAGCAGAGACTGAGACATTGCACGCCTCCTCCATCGATCCTTGCGCACTCTGGAAGCCCCATTTGGGCAGTGACTCTTGGTTATCCCTTGTCTGACACCCCTTGTTGGACGGGAGCATGGCACATTCCACGGTAATCCCGGGGGGATTGAGATGGGTCCTGTCATGAACCTTTTTACCATATCCTTTGTATATATTCACCATCTTCTCACATTAAAATTCATCATAATTCATCTATATATTTCATTTAAAATTCCAAATATTATTGTAATCAAGTTTCTTAATTTTCCCAATTTTAATCTTGGATTAAAATATAAACTCATAACATTGGATATCCAAAACTATACTCAAATGATGTCCAATTAACTCACAAATTGCACCATTAAACTCGAAAGTTAAGAACAACCAACTTTCATGTTGACCACAACCTTAGCTGCCGCTGCACGCGCCGACAGAAGCTCATTGCGTGGTGGTCGCGCGCTAGTCATAATGGTCATCGTCCAGACCCCTTTGTCTAGTTTTCGGGTCGTTCGACCCACGATGGTGACCTGGTCGTATCTCGACCATTTTACGTCCAAATTGGAAGTTACAATAGTCCACTCGCATGTACTAAACCTAAGGAGAGTCTTTGTGACATCCAAACACGAGAAATACTCACCTGATAATCTGGTCCGACCCCTGGGAAGATTCGGCCATGGCTTCTCAACCTTCTCATTGGCCTTGCATGCGTCCCAGCTCGTTTCTTCTAGTCTCAAAGTGATCACGGGATATGTAGAAAAATGCCTAACTACTTATTCCCAGGCTTTACAGTCTCGAGCTAGGGAAATTGTAAGGCTAGGAAACCTGAAATACATGCTTACAATTTCCCTAGCTCTTCATCATCGTATGTCCTACATTTTTTGGTTTCCTCTTCTCACCTCCCCTTTTCCTCTCTATCTTCTTTATCATTTTTCTCTCTCTTTCTTCCTGGTCGTCCCCCTCATCTCTCGATTTCCTTTCTTTATCTCATTATTTTCTTCTCTTTTGGCCAACCACCACCGAATTGCCTCCTCACACAAACACACTCTTATTTAAAGTGGATTAAGTCGGTGGAAGGAAAAAAGGAGGGAGAAATTGAGAGCATTCTAGAATAGTCTAGGTTCCTCTTCTAAAATGACCAAAATTGCCAAAATACCCCCATTTTGTTTAGACCTAAAATACACCTACTTTGTTTAAGCCCAAAGTTGTTAAAATCCAAAACCATCAGCCCAGACCCATTTTAACCTGAAAATTTAAAGCCCAAACCCACGATATCTCTCTCCTTCCTTTTTTTTTTTTTTTTTTACGGAATCTCCTTCCTCTCCTTAAGAGCCCTCTCAAATTCTCTTAGCTTCTCACAAACTCAGATGGAAATAGACACCCACCAGCACTCCCCTCGAAATTTGACGGAACCACATACCCTCACAATCGTCGAGCACATGAGTATAATGCTTTATCTACATCTCCCTTTGTCCCCCTCTCAATTTCTCTTCTCCCCTTCTCTCTCTGAGTAGCTAAAATAGAGGCATTAAAACCCACAACCACCCCACCCTCGAAATACGGCGGAACTACCCTCACCATCACCACCACTTTTAGCCTAGTGAGGAGACGAGTCAAACCCAGTAATTTTCCACCATCGACTCTCGTCGTGACGTGAGCATCAAGGAGAAATTCAAGTTGGCGACACCGAGTTTCTTATACGAATTTCGCCACACGAAGACGATGGAGAAACATATAAAGGAGAGCCACCAAACTGATCGCCACCACGTACGAAATCGACTCACTTCTTCACCTAGTCACGACCCAACCCATTACCATCGTTGAACTCATCGGCGTCTCATTTATTTTCTGGTTTTGAATAATTAGTTTTCAATTTCAGTTTCTTCAATATAGTAATAAGATTTCAATATATGAAATTGCTGTAAAAATGATGAACTAGGTGGAATTTAGGTTGAAATCGGAGTTTGATATTTAAATGAGTGATGAATGAATAAGGATGAAAAAAATGATGGATGATGGATGAATCGGAGGAGGATGATAACGAGGACAACCGGTTATACATTTTTTCCCTACTTATTTTTATAACGATAATTCTACTTATTTTGTAACTGTTGAAGGTTGATTTAATAAATCCAACAATGGAGAACCGCCTTGCACAGTTGCACTTAATCCGACGCCGTGCGGTAGAAATTCTGCATACTATTATTCGACTCTCAATCCAAATTTTATTGTGATGATTAAATTATTATTATCAATTACTATATATTTTGTCATGTACAGACCCGATGTCATCCGTAGATCAAATCGGCACAGAAACTGTGAAAACTAATATATTTACTTAAAATGAAAAATAAAAAAATTCTATCCGAGGCCGCAACCAATATGACGGTGACAAATGCCATCTAATCACCCAGTCCCTTATCTCCACGTCACCACGACCCATTGCTCCCTAACAGGATCAAGAAGACCAATTACATCATACGGCCCACGGTTCCCTAGGAGTTCCACGATCCAGCGGCTCAGATTTCGTGTTCTAGAGTCTTCGAATCAAGCCAGAGATTCAGAGAGAGAAAAAAGAGGAGAGAGGGTGATTATCTTCTAACCATGGTTGGTTTGTTAACCCAACTTCCCGCGATGGGTTAAAGAGCGTACGAGGGGGAAGAGACTGCTCTCAGAGAGAAGGCAAACACAAAAGATAGAGACTCATAGAGCAAGAAGAAGAAGACGAGCGAAAACTCGAGAGGGTTTTGTGAGTCAACTTTGAAGACACTCTCCCATTGTATACAGCCCTCTGCGACTCGGTCCATTAAGCCTTTGATTCTCTTAGTCAAATTTTAAAAGGTGCTTAAGGTTCAAAAGTTATAGTTTTAGCGGCCGTGTTCATTTCGCAGCGGTTCGGTTGTTAATTTCCTCAGATCTCGCATTCCGGTGAGTCTCTGCCTCTGATTACGCTCTTCTCTAGCTCAGCAATGTTCAGATTTTGTTCTTCATTGTTGGTTCCTGTTGATGGTTATGGTATTATCATCAATGTTATCTTATTGTTCGTATTTACTAATAGATGCATTTTAGGTTCCAGCGTCTTCGATCTGGGGCTCAAAAAGCCCCAAGTCGATTTTACAGGGATTAGTATCCGTTTCAGTGACTCGGATTTAAAGCCTGTTACGTTTTGGTACTAATGAGTCAGTAAGGGAGTTTCAAATTAAAGTCTGTCAATGATCTATCTGGATGGTCGAGATGTAGATGAAACGAATATCTTGGTCCTCGAAAACTGTTAAGAGTGCATAATATCTATAATTCCTGCATTTGGTGTGCAATCTAGGTATCAAATTAATGAATTAGTGTAGATACTGATATATGTGCAGTTTGTGGATTCTTTGAGTTTATCTTAATGTATTTGATATTCAGTAATTGATCTGCCATCTGTATTCGACCCACTCTCTGGGTCTTTTGGATCTTCCTATGAAGAATTAGTTGATTTAATGTTGCCTGTTACATTTTGCTGCAGATTCTTCATTATTTTCGGTAAAGCATGGCATTGTCTTCTCTCTCTATGTGGCATTGAGTTAGAGCACTACTTTCGCAGTCTCCATTCACTTCTCTGGTTTTTTTTTACTCTGAGAATCTTTGGGATTTGAAAGTATTTCTCTTTATCAATTGATGATCGTTTTGGAATCGTATTTCCACTTGGTCTCTATTCGGCGGCTCTGGAGCTTGGCAGATTTTGGGGAGGGGAGAAGCTCTCTTCCACTTCCGCCTCTTGTGCCCGCCCCTTAAATTTTCACTTCTCTTTGTTTAATGTCTCGTAAACTGGATAGCCCTGTACAGACCCAGATGGCGGTGGCATTATTTAGCAACCCACTCAGCGGAGAGTACCACGGAAGTAAGAGGATGGAAGGGAAGCAGCCCACAGGCAGGAGGAGAGTTTTTGTACAAACTGAAAGCGGGTGTGTCCTGGGGATGGAATTAGAGCGTTGTGATAATGTCCATACTGTGAAGAGGAGATTGCAGATTGCGCTCAATGTCCCAACAGATGAGAGCTCATTGACATTTGGGGATATGGTATTGAAGAATGATCTTAGTGCTGTTCGGAATGATTCCCCCCTTCTTCTCACAAGGAACCTTATGCATAGAAGCTCATCAACTCCATGTCTCTCACCTACTGGGAGGGATCTACAGCAGAGAGATCGGAGTGGGCCTATAGAGATATTAGGGAATTCTGATCGGTTTGCTAGAACGAAGCAAGTGGTTAAGGACATGGTGAAGGCCATTAGGATGGGGGTTGATCCAATTCCTGTTCATAGTGGGCTTGGAGGTGCATACTATTTTAGGAACAGCAGAGGTGAGAGTGTTTCAATAGTGAAGCCAACTGATGAAGAACCTTTTGCGCCTAATAACCCAAAAGGCTTTGTTGGTAAAGCTCTGGGGCAACCTGGTTTGAAGCGTTCAGTTCGGGTTGGGGAGACTGGGTTCAGAGAAGTTGCGGCTTTCCTGCTTGACAAAGACCACTTTGCAAATGTGCCCCCTACTGCCTTGGTGAAGATCACTCACTCAATCTTTAACATAAACGATGGGGTGAATGGGACCAAGGCTCCTCAGAAGAAGCTGGTCAGCAAGATTGCATCTTGCCAGCAATTCATACAACATGATTTTGATGCCAGTGATCATGGGACCTCCAGCTTTCCAGTAGCATCTGTGCATCGTATAGGGATATTAGACATTAGGATTTTTAACACAGACAGGCATGCAGGGAATCTCTTGGTTAAGAAACTTGATGGTGTCGGGATGTTTGGTCAAGTGGATCTCATTCCAATTGACCATGGCCTTTGTTTGCCTGAAACTTTGGAGGACCCGTACCTTGAGTGGATTCATTGGCCTCAGGCTTCTATTCCATTCTCAGAAGATGAGCTTGAGTACATAGAAAGACTTGATCCCCTTGAGGACTGTGACATGCTGCGAAGGGAGCTTCCTATGATTCGAGAGGCTTGTCTCAGGGTTCTGGTTCTCTGTACCATTTTCCTCAAGGAGTCTGCTGCATATGGTCTCTGTCTTGCTGAAATAGGTGAGATGATGAGTAGGGAATTTCGTAGCGGCGAGGAGGAACCCAGTGAACTTGAGGTAATTTGTATGGAGGCAAGGAGGATGGTAGCAGAGAGGGAGGAGGTGTTGTCCCCCAAAGCTGACTTGGGAGATCAGGAGTTCCTATTTGACATAGACTGTGAGGATGCGGAGTTAGACTATACCTTAAAGCTTACAGCAGATGATTATGTGAGCAGGCCACCTTTTCAATTTGGAAATGGGAGTGGGCATGGCCGTTCTCTTCTCTCTAAACTGGAAGAAAGCATTGAGGAGGAAGAGAACAGTGAAGCGGAAGAGCAAGAGGCACTCGCAAGTCTGCCAACAACCCCTGAAAAGATCCCAAGCGTTTCCAAGGTTTCTATGTCGCTGAAGAACAGTGTCTTGGGTGAGAAGAGCCACCTGCAATACATGGGATCAAAAGCAGAAAATGGATACTTGGCAAATACATCATCCGGACACTGGAGTGCAAATGAGCGACTTCCTGCAAGCACTAGCTTTGTGAAGCTTGCTGACATGAGCGATGATGAGTGGACCTTGTTCCTAGACAAGTTCCGAGATCTGCTCTACCCAGCATTTGCTAAACGCAAGTCAATTACCCTAGGTCAGAGGCTGAGGCAGAGGCTTGGCACGTCGTGCCAGTTTTGAGGTTGAGGCAGCAAGGCCGGCCCGGTGCTATATGAGATGAGATAGAGGCTAGTAGGCTACTGAAGATGAACAATAAGAAGTTTAGTAGGTATGTTCGATGTCGGGAGTGAAGGATTGTTTACTTTGTTAAAGATAGATTTCGAGTTAATGTTTTATCCCATGGAAGGTGTTTGTAGTGATGAGTGACTCTAGTTGGAGGAGCTGCTGTACATATTCTTGGCATCATCTGAGCCCGGAGCTGAGTAGAATTCCTTTTATTTCTTCTTGTTTTTATTTTTTTTTTCTTTTCATTTTTTGTTTTCTTTTTGTTCCTTTCACTCCTTCCTTATGACTTGTTTGATAAATAATCTTGTAGAATGAAACCAAGAAAAAAGTTTATGTAAATAGTGGAACTCTGCTTCTCCCCCTTGTTTCAAGTGGCTTGCTTTTTCGCTGAGAAAGTTGGTTTTTTTTTTTCTAATGCATTTGACGGGGTTGAATTTCGCCGCTGATATTTCATTTTAAAAGTCCTTTTCTTCTTCTTTGCTGGTCTTTTGTGGGTACATAGGTGAAAGCTTTGGATAAGACGTCCGTTCTGTTCTTTTATCCGTGCGAATCATCTGGCTGTCATCCACTCATAATTTGGCGGTGTCCATAATTTCTCGCCGTCTCAATTCAAGTGATTAAATCGTGGTTGTTGAAATGAAATTGTACGGGTGAAAGGAATACAGAAAAAATTTGGCGATGCTGACATAGAAAAGGTCCCACGAATAATTGGAGTGTTTTTTATTCGTATTTGGTCAGTAGAAGATTTGTTTTGGCCTGCCTTTCGCTCCACGTTTAAACTCGAGAAAACATATTCAAATTCGAATAGAAGAATAATAACTGTTTTAGCCCACTTAATTACGCGCACTGACCTCAATTACTCAATTAGTGGTGGGCCTTGGCTTTTCACTCTCAACAAGGTTCGTTTTGGTGTCTGTCCACAAAGATCGTAGATGGGCATTGTAATTGTTTGGTGAGGTTCTTCAACTAACAATCTTCGTGGAGAGTCAAAGGGTTTCCCATTTATCTGATGCAAATGTTGTTTGCTCAACCAATCAACTTGGCTGGAGTCGACATTAGCATTACAGTTTATTAGTAATTTTTATCAATTATCATAAAAATGATATCTATATTTTCAATACGGATAGTATCCATAATTCAATATCGTTGAATAAGAAAAATTACCTAATAGAAATTCACATGGGCGGAGAGGGCAATGAAATTAGGTGGCTGGCAGTCTAATCTTGAAATTGAAGTGAATGAATATTATTATAATTGTTGGCATTTGGCACTAGCTTGGGGTGATGGGGTCATCTTCTTGTTCTTCTTCTGGGTTGGGAACTTGGGATGGCTTTAGGCTTTAGGCTTTACGTGCAAGACAAAATGATATACATTAGCAAATATCAAGTGAAAAGAGACAGACAAAAACGTGGGAGTGGGACATGTCTACTTGTCTCCTCACACTTATTACAACCAATTGAAGCAAGTGGTTTTGGGATGACCAGTCAAATTCTAACTTCAACTATAATATTCTTCCGCAATAAAACCATGGAACACTTTAGGTTTGGAATCCTTTTCATGTTAATTATATTCCATATTATAATATGAACCCTAATATTACAAAAGCCTTCACCAGCCATCGCTGTTGATTAGTAGAGTATGGATTGGAAATAGAAAGTCTATCAAAGATTATTGTACTCAAGTAATCAGCTAGGTCAAATATGACCGAAAAATTATTCAACCTAAGTCCCTAGTTCTCGTCGCGTGATGAGAGTGCGATGTTGAGACTTGAGAAAGGCCCCGGGATGAAAGGGAAAACCCGAGAAGAAGACAAGCCAAAACGGCTATGAGATTGAGCAAACGACGAAGAACGACCAGATAGAAAATTGCCCGACTCCATTGGTTTACCTTAAGTACTAGTCTGCGTCGCGTACACCGAGGTTTGACACAGAGGGGACGAGAGAACAGGAAACCAGAAAGGAGAGGGCGGGGGGTTGCACAGAAATGAAGGAGAAGAGAAGGGTGAGAGGAAGGTAAGAGAGGACAGCCACCGATCCTACCTAGGGCCGATGGTAGCTAGAGTTCAAGTTTTCTCTTTCCTTTTTTTTTCGCAGGAGAGACACATGAGCACTTGAAACTTTTTGCTATATAACATTAGGGGTTTCCATTTTCATCACTATATACAATTTTTGTAGAAGAAATTTGCTTCCCTTGAAATATATACTTGAATTATACAATAAACTCAAAATGTCCAACGCTTGTCATTCTTTTTTTCTTCCCTTTAATATGATTAATGTGTTGCACCAACCAAGTTCATATTTACAACAAAAGTTGACTCCATAAGAAATGAAAGAAGCAATTACAAGAAAAATAAGAACAAACTCAAAACAAAATCCAACTTGATATCCCATTTGTGCATATAAGTTATGGAAAGGAACCCAATTATTAAGTTTATACATTAATTAAACAATACGAGATAAATATTATTGAGGGTTAATTAGATTAGATATGTCTCCAAGGCCTTTCTGCGAGGCTTACACATTCATTGTACCTGTAACAATCCACGAGATGATCTATTGTCAACCCAGCAGCTTGCATGAAGGAATACACAATCACCGGTCCCACATAACGAAATCCACGTTTGATCAAGTCCTTGCTCATCGCCTCCGCTTTAGGGCTCCTCAGAGGCACATTTCTAGGGTATCTGAACCGGTTGATCACCGGTTTGTGATTCACCGACCCCCACATGTAGCTGCTAAATGATCCAAACTCCCTCACAATCTGCATTCGTTCATTTCGAAAATATGATACCGGATTTGGTACAATTATGACTAGGCAAGTTATTGGTTCGAAATTCGGTCCAAATAAAAAACCGAACAAAGCCCATTGGGCTGGTTTAGGTTTATTTGCTAATTTTATCCGGCTATGCAGAAAACCGAAACAAGTTGGTTATGAGTTACATTTGATTTGCAGTTTGAAAAATAAAGAGTACAATACTTATATTTCACTTTGGTGGTATATCCTTATACCACATTTTAAATTTATCTAATTGTCTTTGTATATATATCATAATCAGAACCATTCATTATCTAGATTATAATACTAAGATCATCTTAATAAAAAGTCAACAAGATTTGAGGTTTTTTAGTTATTCATATATATCAACTAAATAGACGGTTCATCGTGAGAATCTTAATCTTAACAAAATTATTAATTTATTTGATACATATGAATACTTAAATAACTTCCAATTTTATTATTTTTTTACAGAGATGATCTTGAAATTATTATGAACGGTTCCGACTATGATATATGTATAAAGACAATTCGATAAATCGAAAATGTTCCACGAGGAGATACCATCAAAATGGGATGCAAGTATTTTTTTCCAATAAAAAATGGGCATAATCAAACTTGAACAAAACACTTAAATAAATTTACTTCATTACTTGATATTATTGTTACATAGTACGTATTGCAATCAGTATATGATTACATGGATATTTATTTGGTGAATAATAATTTTAATGAGATTATAATAGACAAAAATGAAATAAAATGACAATTTTTTTTTATCCAAAATCCATTCAAAATTTTGGGTTGAAAAAAATATTGAGTTATAAATTTGGTCAAATATTAATATGTAGTAGCCCAATTGAAATCGAACAAACCAGTTTAATCGTATTATCAAACCGAATAGTTAAAATTAATTGAGATGATTCGGTTTAGATTATGAAAAATAAAAAATAATAGAACACAGATTGATTAGTAGTTTGAACAAAAATCGACCCAACCTAATTCTTACCAACATAAATGACCACCAAAATGAATAAATTAATTTTATGACTTGCCTTCAATATGCATTTGGCATTGTCAATAATGCATCTAACTTTGCAATCTGCCAACATTATTGCATTGTTGGAGACTATTTCTGCAATCTCTTTCTCCTCCATTTTCGCAACTTTGTTTGGATCAAATCCGAAAAATGCTTCCCTACATTACAAACTAAATCATAATTCAATAGCTCGTGAAAATAGTAATACTCAGATTTTCATGTCTTACCTAAAAAGCTCCCTTCTTTTCACAATCTCTGTCCAATTGTGATCCATCAACATACCAGACAATGCAAGAAGCTCAAACAATTGACTGCGTACATAAAGATAAATTAAAACTTACAAAATTAAACATCTTAATTATAATCCTTCTTTAATAAGCTCGAATAAATTCAGCCGAACTTACTTGTCATCATATGCCGGAACTCCCCAGCACTCGTCGTGAAACGTTACATAAACTTTATCTGCACATTCAAAGGGTACCTTCATGATCAAGGCATCTCTGCATATATAATCTTTTTTTTGGAAGATATATTTTAATTTGTGCATAATTGTATATATATATATATATATATATATATATATATATATTCTATTATTGTTAAAATGTCAACAACTTGGTAGTGATGGAAGCTTGATGACTTTTCTTGTTCATGATAATGTTTACAATTATTTTCTTTAGATTCCACACACCAACCACTTAGCTACTTCCAACATTTTTTATCTTATTTTGTTTCTCATTGGTTGCCTGGAAATCAAGATCATGCAAGAACAATTTCTGATATTTTGATGAAAGAATTAGACTTACCACTATTTTTTGTTATCCAATTGCACCTTTTTAGCTCCCCATCATTAGCAATCACATCCTGAGTCTGATGAATCTGCTGCTGCAAAACTTTAGCAACTGGGAAATGATTATACTCTCTCCTTTGAGGTGGTGCAATGAATCGGAGTGCGGCGGAGATCTTCTGGTCCATTGTGGAGGTAAAATCAGTGAGAGAAGAGTCAAATGAGTTTTCAGACAATGAGAATGATAAAGATGATGAAGAAAGAGATAGAGATGAAGTGCTCTTGTGAAGCCCAATTGGGTAGATCCTCTTCATCTTTTTAGGGCTGGTCTTCTCTTTCTGTGTCATAACTTTGTTCTTCTCCAAAAGTACATGTCTTCTGATCACATCTGCTTTAGACATGTTGAAGCTAGATCGCTTTTTCCAAAACGACAAGGGCAACAAAGGATTAGAGGAGCATACCGATACTTTCCTCTCTTTCCGAAACTAATAATTAATAACTTAGCTTAAATATCGGGTAGATGCGTTGAAATGGGATGAGATTTTATAAGAAGAGTTTTGTGCTTGGGTTGGTTGGTGGCGTGTGAGTTTCATGCATAAGTGTGTGTCACCATTTCCTTCGACAAGGGAAGATAATACACTAATAATCCTTTAAAGGGTTTCTTTGAAATTATTGATCCCATGATTTATAAAGATCACCTGACATGTTTAATGGTTATTCCCATCAACAAAATTAATGTGAAAGAAGGAAGCAAGAAAAAGTATAATTTAATAAATGAAATTGTTTGACTTAAGGTGCTACCCTCATATATATATGCATAATATTTCACATATGAGCTTACGTTTTATTTCACCATCATTTTATTATTGAAATTTAGCTTATTAATGTCTGAATTTACTTGAGGTAATTAAATTGATAGCGATATTGTTTTCTTTTTTCCTTCATGGGATTTATTAAAGTTTCTAAATTATCAAATAGGGTTTGTTACTTAGCCGACAACTATCTCACCTTAGCATACCATGAAGCTTCCATATATTCCATGTCAACAAGTATTTCTGGTTTCAATTCTCAGCAAAGGGAAAAATTAACATGGTTTTCTTAAAAAAAATAAAAATAGAGTCCACCCATAAGCTTAGCCCCCTATCCATATTAATAAAATATCTGCTAAAAAAATTACAAGGTATATATGGTGCAATTGGCAAATTGTCGTCCGCAAATGATGGATTTATGCACCCTGAGTGAAGTTTAGTACCATCCTTAAAGTGTAGACACACCTTGTAATATTTAGTGAAAATTGACTTGAGGTGATCAGACAGTGAATTCATATAAAAAAGCAGATGATTGGATATATTACGCGTGCACACACACATACACACAATAATACACACATATCCAATGAACATTGTTAATTATAGTTGTGGTGTTTGTTTCACCGCCGTGTGTGTGATGAAGGGTCAGTATATATATGATTCTTAGGTTCTACTCATCATCAACCCTAAAGGCTTCTATAGGATTGAGGCATACTTGTTGCCAGCCCAGAAAAAGATATCCCATCTATCAATATCATGCTAATCTATTTTGATTACCACCCTTAATAATTCCTAGTCTCTGTAATCTTCTATATGTCTACTTCTCTTGTCAAAAATATTTCTTTCTTCTTCTTGGTTTCCTGGTGACAACACATATATGCTAGTGATGCAGCTAGCTTAGCTTCCACTAACATATATTTGAAGTGGCAACATAACATATTCCAAGAACTTGCGGGGATATAAAATGTAGTTGCTTCTAACAAAGTTACTTCTCGTTTTAATTTTCGTCTAAGTTTTCCAATTCCATGTAGGATTTGGAGTGGGACTTATTATCCTTAGTTTTCGAATTTTTTTAGATTGTTAGGATTCAGTATTATTTCTGGTTGAACTTAGTACGGTAGGCATAGATATCCAAGAAACAGTCAAACAAAATTTAAAAAATAAAAAATTAAATAGCTCATCACACCTATAAAAAGATAACGGTAAAATTCCATAGAAAGATAAGTCAGTTTTCTATAGAATTTCGGTTCATGATTTCGACGTCCTCAAAGGAAGTTACCGGCAGACTTTGTATACATTTATCACCATCTTGCTTACACTTTTCCTCCATTTTTCTTCATCCATCAATATTATACCTACATTATACATGGAAAATTAAAACAAAAATCAATTTAAAATAAAAATCAAATGATTTTATTTGGATGAAAAATGATAGTTAATTATAGTATGAAGAAGGATATAATCCTATCATAACAAAACTTACAAATCAATACGACGATATTAACATAAATAGAAACCATACAAATAACTAAAAAACTCATATTTTTAAAAGTACGCATAAATTAAAATGTAACTTGACTATTATGGTATTATATGGTAGCTTCGGGATTATTTTTGTAAAATTGGAGTCCAACATACATAATTCCCCTATGCCAATATTAGAGCCTCACTCATCATGCATTCTTTGGTTTGTGTTTACATCCGAAAAAATTCCCTTTGTGTCAAGACCAATGGCTCGAAGGGAATCAAATGCCAAAAGCAAATAAGAGGCTAGCCCAGACGACTTTTGAGTGTAGAGAAGAAAAAAGTATGAGCGGTGCTGACAACAAGAAAAAAATAGAGGCAAAGGGGAAGTTTCCAACGGGAAAAACAACAGCATGGGACTCTCGCAGGGCTCAACTTGGCAACTTGATCAGCTTCCTCATAGGGCTAGCAATGGGTCATGTAGTGTCGGTTTCGTGTTGTGTCATGAACTCTGTTTTACCCAAATATGCCCAACCTAAACCCCACTCGTTTAATAATCGTGTCAAGAATGTCTAACTTGAACCCCGACCTGTTAATGACCCGCGTAACCTGTGTAACCTATTTAATAAATAGGTCGTACTCAGACCCAATTAACCTATAACCCATTTGACCCGTTTAACCTGTTTAACATGTTTAATCTATTTAAATTATAGGATTTAATAAGTATTTATGTAGGTAAATGGGTAGATATATGAGTTAGTAATGCCACGTTATTAAATGGGTCAATATATATGTCTATATACAGGTTAGCCTGTTAACCCGAAATCTAGTCATTTATTAAACGAGTTAACATGTCATTATACGGGTTAAAAAGTTGACCTGAAACTCACCCGTTTATTAAACGTGTCATAACAGGTTGACTCGAAAATGACCCAAAATTTTAATCGTGTGGGTTAACCCAGATAAATTTTGTGCGTATTTCGAGTTGTGTCAAAAATTGCCACCCTTACTTCCTCATCACCAATAAAATGAGAAGAACTCAGCTTCTCAAAGGATCGACAATCAACCAATCAAACTCAGTACATTGATGTCCATCAATTTCCGAACCTATGAACACCCTTAACCAAGATTTCATGGTTTAAGGCTAGCCCTTGTGGCAAAAACTGTTTCTTTCGATTTAGAAAACCAAGATGCAGCTTCTCTTCTCACCTCCTCGATGCATTTATGAAACTGCCTAATTGTCTTTCTGACCGTTCCAGCAGCAATATCATAATGGTTAGCCTCATTTTCCTGCAATAACCTTCTTTCTGACTAAACATTGTCATAAGAGTTAACCTCATTCTGACTGCCAATTCATGGATTGTCGTTAAGGCTTGCAGAAATTACCTTTCTTTCTAACTAAACATTGTCATAAGGGTTGATTATATTGAATGCTGGCTCACGAAAAGTCATCCCGACTACCGACTCACAGAAGGTCATCCCTATTATTGGTTCACGAAAAGTCATCTCGACTGCCAGTTCATGGCCTATCATTAAGGTGCTCAAACCTCCTTTTCGATGTCTTTCTGTCTCAATTGAGTGTTCTGCCATCTCATGGCATGATTTCAGACTGATAATTATTTTAGTTGATTTCTAGAATTTCATACTTGATATAGGCTTGAATACGAAATAAATAATTTATTTTTTGTACTTGTAATTTCAGTTGTTATTCAATTTCAATTCTAGTACTTTTACATTTCTTTACTTGTACTTCCATTTCCATTTCAATACAAACCGGATTTTCTTAAATAATAATTGGTACTCGGGATACACCATCCAAGTGTAGTTCATGAATTGCCAAGTCGGGATACCATCTCTGTGCATCGATTCGTTTACTTTGATTCCAACTTGAAGAAACCTGGAACCACTAACCATCAACGTCTCCAACTTTCTGAAATAACTCTTTAAATTTGGACTACACTAGAAAGAAAATTGTTAAAGTCCTTGAAAAAGGCATATAAAAGAACAACGCAGGAAAATCTTGTCTGTCTACCTCACTATCGCTTTGATAAGAAGAAAGGTTATGGGGCAAAAAAATGGAACCCATTTACACTGTTTAGTAGCAGTTTCTACTAGTGGCATGCTTACACTTGAGTTGAAAGGCCTATTTGTTTCCTGGTCTAACCATTCAAAGATCGACCATGGCTAAAGACCCATCATACACAACCCATCCAACATCACTCTCTACATTTTACCAACAAGAAGAGACCCTACAAATTGTCCGTCTCCCTTGACAAGACCCGTCCCAAATGTACTTTGATAACCGTGCTTGGTCTTGCTCCCATCTGATAAGTCAACTGAAATTCCAAAAACACCCTTAACACTTGCGAGACAAGGGATAGTCACATTGACTCCCACTCATGCCTTCGCCTCTTGATCCGCCCCGATCTTCATGTCACAGCCTGGAGGGTCAATAAAACATCAAAGGTGTGAGTGGACAAAAATAATATCGTTTGAAAACACATTTGAGGAAAATCAATCTTACCCTCCAGTTTCGCAAACATGCATGCATATCATAATACATGTGTAATAGTGTGAAATCAAATCAAGTATAACCAGTGGACCGGTAAAATCAAAACATGTTTCTAAATTCCCATGACCTATGTTTTTCCAAAACTCATGTTCACCAACCAAATCATGATTTAAAATATCTGGACAACCATATGAATAAATCACAATTATAACCAATGATATCCAAGTAAGTCAATGCTACACGTGCAAACTCGGGAGTCTCATATTCGAGTACATCCCCAGGATCTACGACGTCTGGGGTGATATCATCTCCAGGATCTACGACGTCTGGGTGATATCATAATCTCACACTCTTGAGACTGAGCCTCCCTCAGAGCTACTCATCTCCAGATAGTGTATCGTGACTACTCCGAGATCTACGACGTTCGGAGGAGATAACCATATGACAGAGGATGGTATATGTGGAACAATCACCAAATCCAGTAAACTCATTTTAAAACCATTTGTGTCTCAAATCGAGTCAAAACATTTCAGTTGGGCCTATGCATGAGACATAGCTTTCACAAGCGGTTTCCACAAAACCATCATAAAACAGTGTGCATAACTCATTTCAAAAGTCTAGATTTCACCAAATCAACCATACCAAATCAGTATTCAAATCACATTAAATCACAATCTTTCTTTCAAATTCACATGGACTCACATTCTGAGTATTTCCAACAGGGTCTCAAGCCCAAGACATCATTTCATAAATCCGAAAACTAGAAATTTAGTCGTGTATTCACATTTGACTCCAATCCAGTTCAAAATAATTATCCAATTGGGTCTCACGCCCGAAATATCATTTTCATGCAAATTCGTAAAGTCGCTCATAAATCGATAATTAAATCCACAAAATCATCAAGTAAGGATATCAAATCATCATTCAAATCATTTCAACTCAAATCACACGATAAAGAATTTAAAACATTTATGCATGCATCACAGTTATATTTTGGGCAAAATACGTATGCAAAACATTTATGCATGCATCACAGTTATGCATGCATGCATTACAGTTATGCATGCATCACAGTTATGCAAATCCGAGGTGAACGTTTTTTCGTTATTTCCAGGAATCACCAATCCTGTTAAAAACCACTATTAAAGGTCACTAACAACCCTAAATAACCTCACAATACAATCCCCTAATTTACGAGATTCAAATACGTATTTAAAAATGTATACATACGATTTGGACACATAGAACTATACCGAAATGGTGTCCGATTGACTCGAAACCTGCGCCAAAATGTTCGTTACATCGATTACATTAAAGGTCATGTTGACCATACCTCAGGAATTGTGCCCACGCGCCTTCACGCGTGTGAAACCAACGCGCCCGCTACAGTGAATGCTACAGTGTCGTCTTCCTCACCCATTTTCTACAAAACGGGTTATTCGGCTCGGTTTCCAACTCGCTTCAATTCCGTTCAATTTCAAGCATTTTCTCGATTCTAATCAATTAGAAATCACCATAGGATCTTCCTAAATTTTTTTTCATGCTCAATTTAATAGCGTTTTATCTCCAATTACTCGAATTTCAACTCAAAATTTCGAAGTGGTCACAGGTCTGTTCTGGGTTCATTCCTATTGCAATTTCTTCATTTTTGGGATGGTTTGAATCGTAAGAGTCTTAGGAAGCATAAACGGAGTTCAATTCCATCAATCCACAGCTAATAATTCAAATTCAAATCTCCAATTTTTCGAATTTTCCTAGGTTGGGTTTCAGGTTTTCATTCCTTTTTCCCTTTCTTTTCTCTCGAATTTTCGCTTTTAGTTCTCTCCTAATTCCTCTGTTCTTTGGGTCCTTACGAGTAGCTGGTTTAATGATCAAAATCAAAGGTGAGTTTGGTTGTTCAAGTCTTTTATTTTCTCAACTTCCTCTTCGACCCAAATTCGAACAACTCACTAATTCACAAGCACACACACACGACCACATGTTTCCAACAATCCAATTCCCATGGTGACAGATGTCACCTATCTGCAAAACACGCTGACTCATCCAAAATCAACAAAAGACCATTTTGCCCTTCCTTTCATAAATTACCAAAATGCCCTTGGCCTTCTTAGACCCATAACTTTCACATCCGAGCTTCATTCTTGATGTGCCACCTGTCTACGAACTTAGTGCTTCGAGACCTACACAACGATCCTTACGGAAAGTCCAAAAAGTATCCAAAAAAAAGAGTCAACGTTTGACCAATTATCCAAGAGTAAAATCGTTATTTCTGTTTCAAATTCTTGAAATATCTTTTTTCGGATTTCTGGGTCATCACATTCCTCGCTTCGCAGACTATGGTCTGCACGGAGATTCAGTAAGGGTTGCCTCGGGACATTCGACTCCTATAACGAAAAAAACATTTTGAGTAAGAACATAATCTGGCACGCCCAATGGAACTCTTTTTTTAGTGCGTGCACAAGTTCAAGTATACTCAGTGACACTGAGATGCTAAAGGGAGATTTCCAAAGGATTTTTCTCAAGAGACGGTTCCTGAGTCACTAACCACGCAAACTGACATAGAGCCACCACATGATGGGATATTAGAAGATATTTCTAGCCGAGTTATGGATAAGGAGGAACTTGCAGGTTTCTTCTAGAAAATCATGGCTCGCATCAATTTACAGATTGAAACTCTAAATCACCAGGCTTAGGAGCTTTTTAACCGCGTTACGACTTCAAACAAGAACACTAATGTTCCACCACCAGAGACCCCAAAATCAGACAGAGGTAAGAGTCTTATGGAGTTAAGAGCATCAGTTCTTGATGTAACGACCCGTCCCGGAAATCGGGATTAGATTAATGGTTAATGACAGATTAGTGAAGTTAATCGGTGATTAGTTGGACGCTTTCAGAATTGGGCGAACGGTTGACTTTTGGTTTGAGTAGTCAACCGAACTTTGACCGATGACTGTGACGTAGTTCGAGATGTTACGAGTTCATAGACTGGTGGCACGTCCGATTCTGACATCCGAGGAGGAAGTTGTGATGTTCGGAAGTTCAAGGGTAATTTGGTAATTTGGTTAAAAAGGGGCAATTTGTTAATTTTTCATACGACATACGGTTTTGGCACATATTTCGAGATTCTGACTTATTTGCACCTTTTACGAGTTTCCGATTTGTATTATGATTTGATCATGATTTTGATGATTTGATTTTGGGATTTGAAATATGATTTGATTTCAATGATTTATAACGGATTTTGGAAAGTGATTTCAGGCTCGAAGCCTTGTTCATGTGATTTCGATAAACAAGATTTCAGTTTTGGAATCGAATTTTGAAAAGATGATTCTGATTCAGTTTTGAAACTTAGAAAGAGAAATTCTGGATTTGGGTTCGGGATGGTGGTTCCGGATGCTAGCTTATGGAATCATTGTTGCGAATTCGAATATGAATTTTCTATGGTTTTCACTTGGTTTTGGGTTTAAAGACCCGTTGAAAAATGGTTTTGGGTTTAAAGACCGGAAAAAGAAAATGGCTGGATCTGATTTTGAGTTTAAAGACTCGGTTGATTGACGGGGGAGGGCCCTGGATTGATATGTTTTGAGTTTAAAGACTCGGTATATGTTTTGAGTTTAAAGACTCGGTATATATTTTGAGTTTGAAGACTCGGTTATTGTGATATCCCCCTAGGCCTGTTGATTGTGTTTTGAGTTTAAAGACTCGTTGATATCCCGGGAAGGCCTGATTATGTACATGGTTTTGAGTTTAAAGACTCGGGCGCACTTGAGATCCAACAACTCAATTGATTGATGTTTTTCACTAGTTTTTCAATGGTTTCCAGATGTTTTGGGTAATGGCCCGGATGATTTGGTTTTGATGAGTTTTGGGCTGAGTTCCCGTACTTGATGAGGATTTATGATTTTGGATTGAGGCCCTGGATTTGAGGAAAGGAAATGATTCTGGTTTTCAATAATGGTTTTCTTATATCGTATATGGAATGGTTTTATGGAATGAGTTTTATATGCATGCATTGGTTTTTAAATGGAGGGTATAAATGTCTTTCTGATAATTGTTTTTTGAAATTACGATTTATTTTTGTCCACTCACAGTCTTTTTATGTTTTCGATACCCTATAGGTTGTTGCGGTGCGGGCTGTTGGGAGAGAGAGAGACGGAGACATTACACATGTGATTCACAGTAGATTCTGCGCGCTCTGGGAAGTCCGGAACTTATGGACGGTTCGGTTGAAAATCCCTTGTCCGGCTTACGTGTTACATGGAGGTTAGACGTCTTTAGCCTTCGTGTCACACGTAAGTTAGACGGGAGCATGACTTAACCCTAAATCCTAGGGGATTGAGGGTGGGTCGTGTCACTTGAGCCCCTATTTCAGATGCCAGCCTTCCCAAGAGGATTAGGATTTGAGAGCCCAGAAACAAGCAAAGTTCACTAGGACTTTTCAATCTTTGATTCCATGGTGTTTTCTAGGAACCAGCCAGCTAATGGTCGAGGAGAAATCAAACCCACAATTCAATTGAAGAGCAAAAAGAAACTAAACAGCTCGAGAAAACCTGATCTTGATAATGTAGGGTGATGAAGAGTTTCTCCCTGATAGAAGACCATCCCTCGCAATGGATCATTAGACCCTCATGAAAGAAATGAAAGAGCTAAGGCGTCTAATAATAGGTCAATAAACACCTTCTAGGAGAATAAACGTCCCGACCTATAGAAAGCCTTATCCAACTTATATAGATCAAGACAATCCTTTTCCCAGAAACTTCAAGCCGCCAACATTTACACTCTTTAGTGGAAGTGTCTTAAGAAGAAAAGTGAGCAATCCCATATCGCTCTGGGAGGGAAAGATGAAGTGTCTTATATGTGTGGGCTAGTATATTCCTAGAACAAGGAATTTTGGGAACTCACTAACTTTGAATTCCATTGGAACTTCAAAGTTAAGCGAGATTAGACTGGAGCAATCTCATGATGGGTGACTTATTGGAAAGTTGCACATAAATTCTCCGAAACGAAACCGCGAAGGCTCGGTCGAAAATGAATAATATCATGCTAGGGGAAACTGGTCGTGACAGGTAACCCCGTAAAAGTGGATTTAGGTCGGCCAATTTAAGAAGTTATGAACTTGGATAAGATTGATGATATCCCTTGTCTGACAAAAGTTGTTAGACGGGCGCAGGATTGGTTATTTTTTTAAAAGAATTTTGAGATCGGTCCTGTCACATGCACTTTCACGCGCTGGCAGGAGCCCACACGCCCCCCCACGCACGTCACTGTTCCAGACGTGCGACTCATACGTGCATGAATATTTTCCTAGAATATTTCGTTAGATTGTCATTAGTTGACCGTAAAAACTAGATGTTGACTAATGATGTTGATCATTGACCATTGACTCTCCATCGCCAGAGCTTCACCGGAGACGGTGATCGAATTGTCGCCGTCAATGGTGGCCAGAATATGGGATTTTTGCCGAAAAAATCCCAGAATCCGACGAACTGACATGATCTATCCTAATCTCCCTCGGGATTAACGTGGGATGACCTTGCTCCCGTCTGACACGAAGTGTCAGACAAGGGATATTTCCGACCTTTGCCCTCTCGGGCTATCAGAGTACGCCAGGATCTGGAGGAGGTATGTGATATCTCGGTCTCTCCTACATTCTACATCCGCTGTCAACCTGAAGGGTAGTCAAAACATTAAAAGCTGTGAGTGGACAAAACAAGAGTTTATAAAAAAAAAAATTTAACGAAGACATTTGTACCCTTCACTAAAAAGCATGCATGCATTCGAAAACCATTTATCAAACCGTTCATTAGGGCCTTAGCCCAAAATATTAAATGAAATTAAATACACGGGTCACTGCCCAAATCCATACGGGACTCGGCCCAAAACCTGTGCACATCACATATCATATATCGTACACATCACATATCATATATCATATATACATATAATTCACACAACTAATCCTGTCACAGTTTCCAAAGCTACGCGCGTGCTACCCGGGGTCTCAAACCCAAGTCTCTCAGAGTCCAAGGCCAATGTCCATAGACCAATGACCCGTCCTGAGGTTACGATCCATGCCTTCCCGAGAGTAAGGAACCCAATTGGGGGGCGACTCCACTCAGTCGGTGCTCCGTGACTACTCCGGGGTCCACTCAGGCCAACGACCCTCCCCGGAGGAGATAGTACAAGTAAAGGAAGGTATATGAATACATATATATACATAACATAAACATTCATGCCCGGTCCTCCAGAACCGTCATGATATATAACATCCATTTAAGGGTTCATGCCCGGTTCCCATAAATCGTCATGTACCACAATAACCTTTCCAAGGTTCATGCCGGTTCCCATAAACCTCCATGAACTTGGAAATCCATCTAGGGTCCCTGACCCAAAATCATTAATGTAAAACAACTGGGTCTCGTGCCTGAACATATGACATCAGTTGGGCATCGTGCCTGATATCTAAGGGTCATTCACGACTCCGATTGTAGTGATGCGTGCAACCATCCATCCAGGATCGCCCTCAATCCTGGTATGTCACCGTGAATGAATCAACCGACGCGACCACCACAAGATCATGGTGCACTCATCACCGATCGATATCCTGAACCTTCAGTACTCCGAAGTCGAGCCTCCATCGGCTACCCGACCACAGATCGTGCATCGTGACCTCTTCGGAAGGAACACATCCCAATCCGGAGGCGAGCGTCATATCGTCTGTAGCCGTACACATAGCACCCGTCACGACCACGATTTAGACCCGAAGGCCATCAATAGGGTCATATACCCGAGACAAAACTAAATGGGTCTCATACCCGAGTTTATCCATTTGAAATCCAAAACCATTTCATTTAGACCATCAAAGAAATACAGACCCGTATAGGCACCGTATAAGGCTGAAACCTCGAAATACGTGCCTATACGTAACCACAACAAAATGCACTAATGGCATCGCCAAACATGTATTAAAACATATAATAAACATTTATGCATGCACCAATTTAGAAAACAAGGTCCACTCACAGACCGTCCGAGCTGCCGCCTCGATATGCGTGCCATACGGCTCTCCCAAGCCAATCACTGTCATCAGGACTCCCAAACCTGTCCAAATCGTAATAGAAGGTTACTAACTACTTAATTAACCTCCCACTAAAGCCCCGTAAGTTTTTGGAATTTTTAACTATTTTTAATCCCTATCCGAAACCTTCCGATGCCCCGAACATTATCTAGACGGTGTCCGATCGACACGAAATCGGTCCTAAAATGTTCGTTACATCGAATAGAAGATTTCATGTGTTGGAACCACCCTCAAAGGATGATTCAGGCGCCCCTAGAAGAAACTGCACATGGGCCTCACGCGCCTGTGAACAGTGCGTCATCTTCAACCTTTGGGCCGGTTCATACCGGCCGGTTTGGTCTGTTTCCTGCAACTGGACCGGCGTGACCGGTCCAGGGTTCTATCCTCCTCATTTTGGTCCATTTTCAATCCAATTCAATCCTAAAATTCCTATTTTTGTCCTAGGAACCTAAACCAATTAACTAGAACTCCTAAAACCCAAGGAATCCAACCGGTCCAACATTTTCTTCACGGCCCAGTTTTTCTAAAACTCACCCACGGCTTCACAGCCGTCTAAAAACTCCCAAAAACATCCTAACACCATCCTAATGACCTATTTAACATAATAAAACCATCCAAATCGACCCATAACAACAGAAATTGAAAATGATGGAAATCAGTTAAAACCGATACATGTGCACGGTTTTCTCCTCCCCTCCGCCGTCCGCGGCGGTTTTGGCCGTCCAGCAACCTCATCCCAGTCCTCAGTCATCCTCTGTCTCAGCCTCAGTTTGGACAAATGTAAGGGGAATGGTTTGGGTTGCACAGAGGAGAGAAAATGGTGAGATCGGGTTTGAGTTTTGTGTGGGATGGTTTGCACGATTAAGGGATGGTATGCATGTATGGGATCATAATGAACAATGGATGAGTGACACTTGTCACTCATCCATTGGGCCATTCTAAAATATCTGGCCCACTTAAGGACAAAAGC
Source organism: Prinsepia uniflora (assembly GCA_032719365.1). NCBI lineage: Eukaryota > Viridiplantae > Streptophyta > Magnoliopsida > Rosales > Rosaceae > Prinsepia > Prinsepia uniflora. The sequence goes on from CM064871.1 coordinate 69,763,207, forward strand.
TAAGTTGTTTCGTAAAACGTCCAATAGTGCCCCAAAACTTCCTTGAACCGTAACTTCGCCGTCGAACGTCCGAATTTGACGTGCCACCTGTCTACGGATTCGTATCATCCCGATCTACGTAACGGTCCTTGGTCCTCGTCCATCGGACCTCCCGGGTAAAAAGTCAACTATTTACCCCTTTTAACCAAAATTATCAAATTGCCCCTTAACTTCCGAACGTCATAACTTCTTCCTCGAATGTCAAAATTTAACGTGCCACCTGTCTATGAACTCGTGACGTCCCAAACTACGTCACGGTCATCGGTCAAAGTCCATTTGACAGCCTGAACGAAAAGTCAACGTTTGGCCACGCCTAAGGGTAAAACGGTCATTTTGCATTGTTCGTCTGAAAGTACCCACTAATCACCGATTAACCTCACTAATCGTGATTAGTTACTAATCTAATCTTGGAATTCGGGACGGGTCGTTACACGAACGCTATCTCTCTTAGTTTTCACCCAATTCCAACATGCAATTAAGCAATATGAACCTACTATGAAAATCTACATAGAAGTTTAAAAATCTACATATTTAGCTCGCTATGCCGTTGGGAAGACCTCAATTCTACAAATTTTGACCGTTGTTAGCACCACTGTGTCCTTCACACCAGAAACCACATGCAATCAAGTTAAATTTAAGCTCACAACTAGGTGGTTACAATGGTCTAATTCAAAATCTTTGAGATTACCTGAAAATCCACCAAATCCTAACGGGTCAAAGTCGGGTCTGCAACGAGTTCTCGAGTCGACGGTCGTCATCGCGATTCTACGCCTTGAAATGGACATGCAGACGCATTATGATCAAGTTCTCTTTAAGAAGAATAGATTGGTACCAATTTCGAGTCCAGGGATTACCTTCAATGCTCTCTCCATTTTTGGTTCGTTCCCGGGTCAGATGTGGGTCTACCACGATAGTCTCTCCTATGGTGGTCGTCGACAGTGGAGACAGAGAGGGCCGAATTCGTCAGTCGTGAGCTGTGTTTCGATGGCTGGATCGTCGTAGGGAATTCGAAGCGGTGCTACGACCGTCACGGTCTCTCCTCGATTAGTCGATAGTGAAGGTTCAATCGAGGTAAAAAACGCCTTGTCGTGGCAATCACAGTGCGAAGGTTCAAATGGTGCTACACCGTTATCTCTAAATGAGGTATGGGTTTGAGGGGTGTTCACAGTGGTCGTCAAAGAGGAAGGTTTCGAGAGTGTGGGTGTTACAATTCCAATTTATCCAAGGGAGAGTGAGTACAGAGACTCAAAGAAATTCTAGATTTGGGCCTTGGGCTAAGTATTAGGAATTTAGGCCTCCCAACATGGTCTTAAGGTTGTAATAAGGGGGTTATGACCATTTGAGGTGTGTGTGTGTGTGTGATAACGCTCAAATTACGAATTAAATTAAACACGTAATTTAAGTATTATGTAATTTAAACCTTTTTTGGGTAATTGTAGTATTGGTAATAGGAATCGTTCTTAACCGGGGAAATTAGGGAACATTAATAATGTGTTAGTGAGAAAGAATAATGAATAAAAGAATAATGAATAAAATAATAAATTAATTAAAGAATAAATGAATAAAAAAATAAAAAATTAAAGAATTAAAGGGGTGGTTTGAAAAGATTTGTAATCTAAACTTCATTTTAACTAATAATTAAATTAACAATTAACAATTACAATAATTAAACTACTCCTAAAATAGATTTCTTTAAAACACAATTTTTACCAACACTTTACATTTTGCTCATATTGAACCAATCACAAAATTATACCTTCATCATCTCAAGTACATGCATACGTTTTTCATTATTATAAATGCATCAACCATTAATGTGCGTCAAACATGTCAGGACCGGTCCTAAATGTAAGGACCCGAACTTTCGTAAATATTATTTTATTGTAAAATGACCATTTTGCCCCTAAGAGGAGGGGGAAAGTTGACTTTTGCCCCGGGAAATATTTAGGACTTTGATCCATGACCGTGACGTAGTTTAGGACGTCACGAGTCCATAGGCAGGTGGCATGTCGAAAACGGACGTACGGCGAAAAAGTTATGGTCACGGAAGTAAAATCGATTAACCGAACGAACCGAGGTTTGATTTAAAATAATATTATAATAATAGAATCTGATTTAAAAATCAAATCAATTTGGACCCTTGGATGAGTGACAAGTGTCACTCATCCCACACATTCCCTAAAACCTGGATCTTGGTTGGCTACTTGTTTTAATATTTATTTCCCTCCTAAAATCCTAACCATCCATTCTAAACCTCAGATTGAATCTGGACCCTTGATCTCATCTCCCTTTTTCTTTTAATTGATCAGACCTCACTCTCTCACTTTCATTTTCTCTCAAGCCGTGAACACGGCTCATTCCCTTCCCTGCACAAACACACCCACCAGATGACCACCCTCTACCTTGCTCCACCTCCAGGCGACGGCCAGCCACCATCACCCACCACCAGTCACCAGCCACTACCACCACAGGACTTCCACCCCTGTCTGCACGACCCGAAACCCTCCAGACCCGAAAGGAAACAAACCAGCCCCAAACTTCTGACCGTCCAAACCTCCACACCATAACTCGAACCAACATAGGGTTAGGTTAACTAGGACGGCAGGAAGACTGAGAAGTGGATAGGGCGGCCTACGGCGGCGACACGGCGGCGGTGAGTCAGAAAACCCGAGAGGTATGTTTTCCTTCCCTGTTTCGAAACGACCCATTTTTAACGTTAGAGTTCATTCTTCACTTCTGGGACATGTTCTAGGAACTTAGACGACCAGCTTGGACCGGTTTTCGTGGCCGGAATCAGGGTGACTCGCCGGAGAAGACTGACACGACCCATCCCAATCCCCCCGGGATTAGTGCGGGATGACCCTGCTCCCGTCTGACACAAAGTGTCAGACAAGGGATATTTTCGACCTTTGCCCTCCCGGGCTATCAGAGTACGCCAGGATCCGGAGGAGGTATGTGATATCTCGGTCTCTGTTATAGTCCACAATTTGATGTCAACCTGAAGGGCAGTCAAAACATTAAAAGCTGTGAGTGGACAAAACCAAAAGTTTATAAAAACATTTCCATAAAGACATTTGTACCCTTCACTAAAAAGCATGCATGCATAGTAAAACCATTTATCCAATCATATATGTTTAAACATCCATAATTAGGGTCTAAGTCCCCAAATTCTGTAAATACAAGTCATACGGGCTCCTGCCCAAAACCCTTTACAGAAAACCATAACACAATGAACATACGTAGGATCTCAACCCAAATCCATTTATCATTATAAACACAATTTCCCAAAACCAATTGAAATCATGTTTATCCATTATATTCATATCCAGAACCTGTCACGGTGAAATAGAGCTACGCGCGTGCTAACCGGGGTCTCAAACCCAAGTCTCTCTAGGGTCCACCCAGGTCAATGTCCGTAGATCAATGACCCTCCCTGGAGGTAACGAACCATGCCCATCTTGAGAGTAAGGGACCCAACTGGGGGGGCGACTCCACTCAGTCAGTGCTCCGTGACTACTCCGGGGTCCACCCAGGCCAACGACCCTCCCTGGAGGAGACAATCATATATAAAGGATGAAGTATGAAAAACTTTTGAAATCGTTATTTAAATCTTTCCAGGATTCATGCCCGGCCCCCATAAGCCGTCATGACCCGTAAATCCATTTCAAGGGTTCATGCCGGTTCCCATAAACCGTCATGACCCGTAAAAACCATTTGTAACACATAACTGGGTGCTAGGCCCGAATCCACATAGAAACTGGACCTCAAGTCCGAATCGTAAACCAACTGGGCCTCCAGCCCGATTCCGTAAATCAAATGGGTTTCGAACCCGAGTTTACCTTTTCAAATCCAAAATCATTTCATTAAGCCATTTCCAAAACCATAAGAATGGAAAATCAGAGTAAAACCAGAAAACCTCGATTTACGTGCTTGCACGTAAATCGCTTCGAAATACGTGAAATCATATAATTCACAAATATCTAAATCAACATTATCAAATCACATTCATTATCCTTTTGGAAATCCAAAACCATTTCATTCAGACCAATAAAGACATACAACCCCGTATAGGCACCGTATAGGGCTGAAACCTCGAAATACGTGCCTATATGTAACCACACATCCAAATGCACTCATGGCATCACAAATAAGTATTTAAAACATATAATAAACATTTATGCATGCACCAATTTAGAAAACAAGGTCCACTCACAGACCGTCCGAGCTGCCGCTTCGATTTGCGTGCCATACGGCTCCCCGAGCCGATCACCATCACCGGGACTCCCAAACCTGTCCAAATTCATTTAGAGGGTTACTAACTACTTATATAACCCCTCACTAAAGCCCCGTAATTTTCCGGAATTTCTAACTATTTTTAAAATCGATCCTAAACCTTCCGATGCCCCGAAACATATCGAGACGGTGTCCGATCGACTCGAAACCAGTCCCAAAATGTTCGTTACATCGAATAGATGATTTCGTATGTTGGACACATCCCCAAAAACCCTAGCACGCGCCCACATGCGCCCCTAGAAGTTGCCTGCGCGTGGGCCTCACGCGCCTCTACAGTACCGTCTTCTTCCTCGCGCAGCCGGTCTGAACCGACGGTCCGGTTTTTCCTGCAAATCCGGTCCGGCTGGACCGGCGTGACCGGTCCAAGCGTTTTCCCGTCTCAATTTGGTTCGATTCAACCCCAATTCAATCCTATAAATCTTAGTTTAATCCTAGAAACCTAAATCCATTACTTAAAACATAAAAAACCATCAAAATCTCAAGGTTTAATTTTGAACCTCACGGTTCATTTTTCCTGATCAGCCTACACGGCTGCTCAGCCCAAACCGCCACCAAAAACCTTCCTATTACTTTTCTAACAACCTAAAAACCAATTCCTAATCACTCAAAACGATCCATAATGCAAGAAATTAAAAATAGGAGAAAAAATGGGTTTATCGGGCTTACCGTGCCTTGCCCCTCCGCCGTCCACGGCGGCGCCGTTCCTGGCCGGTCACCAACCACCTCAGTCCTCCTCTCACTCCCTGGTCCTCACAGGCTTGATAAAATGGGGTTTGGATTGGATTGGTTTGAATGATGAGATCGGGTGGAATGGTTTGAAATGGAAAGAAATGATCGATGATGTAAATGCATGAATGTAGGCTAGTGGACAGTGGATGAGTGACACTTGTCACTCATCCATTGGTTGCTGAAAAGTAACTGGGCCTACTAAAGACAAACGGTCCTCGTAAAACATGTCGTCATGAATAGTAACTTGGAACTTCCGTGAACCGTAACTTCGCCGTCGAACGTCCGAATTCGACGTGCCGCCTGTCTACGAATTCATATCGTCCTTATCTACGTAACTGTCTTCGGCCCTCGGCCATCGGACCTCCCGGTCAAAAAGTCAACATTTGACCCTTTTTAACCATAATTACCAAAATGCCCCTAAACTTCCGAACGTCATAACTTCCTCCTCGAACGTTGGAATTGAACGTGCCACCTGTCTATGAACTCGTGACGTCACGAACTACGTCACGATCATCGGTCAAAGTCCATTTGACTGCCCGATCAAAAAGTTAACGTTTTGCCCACGCCCAGGGGCAAAACGGTCATTTCGCATCGTTCGCCCGACTTCGCTCAACTAATCACCGATTAACCTCACTAATCATAATTAGTCACTAATCTAATCTAGGAATTTGGGACGGGTCGTTATAAAGACGACCAGAACTTGCAACCAGTTTTCCCTTTGAATTTCAGGAAGCTTCTTCATCTCTAAACTTGGTTTTGATTCCACAGAGCTGTAGAGTAGGTTTTGTAGAGTCTATAGGGCCAAGTCTGATCGAAAATGGTGGCCGGGAAGGAGATCTGTGATCGGGTCAAGCCGTGGGTCAACGGCGACCCGATTACTGTAGCTGATAACGTCATCATGCTGACATCAGCAGTGACGTTATGATGACATCATCATGTCAGAAACAGTCAGACCAGGGACCAATTAGCATGTGACACGTGTCCTCTGACACGGTCAGTGCTGACGTCAGCATTTACTGTAGCAGAGTTGACCAACCTTTGACAAGGTGTAAGACCTATGTCCTGGAGGGAACGGTGAACAATCCCACATTCCTGCGAGGGGGGAATGGTCTGGAAAGGGAATGGTGGTGTGCCTTAAAGGTGTAGGCACACACCTATCTAGCATGAGGCCTTTTGGGAGCTCAGTGGCTTTGGTGGGGATTGGAACCCCAAAGTTAAGCGAATTGAGGCTGGTGCAATTCCATATGGGTGACCCCCTGGGAAGTTGCACCGTGAGCTCCCGAAAACAAAACCGTGAGGGCAAGGGCAAGGATGCCCAAAGCGGACAATATCGTGCTAGATGAATCGGGACCTGACAGAAGAGGGTCGGGTCCTGACAATTTGGTATCAGAGCCAGACCCCGACCGGGAAGTGTGCCAGCAAGGACGTTGGGCCCTAAGGGGGGTGGATTGTAAGACCCGTGTCCTGCAGGGAACGGTGAACAATCCCACATTCCTGCGAGGGGGGAATGGTCTGGGAAGGGAATGGTGGTGTGCCTTAAAGGTGTAGGCACACACCTATCTAGCATGAGGCCTTTTGGAAGCTCAGTGGCTTTGGGGGGGATTGGAACCCCAAAGTTAAGCGAATTGAGGTTGGTGCAATTCCATATGGGTGACCCCTTGGGAAGTTGCACCGTGAGCTCCCGAAAACAAAACCGTGAGGGCAAGGGCAAGGAGGCCCAAAGCGGACAATATCGTGCTAGATGAATCGGGACCTGACAGAAGAGGGTCGGGTCCTGACACAAGGCGCGTGGGGGCGCGTGTGAATAGTAAATTTTGTGGGACCAATACCATTTTCAAGGTTTCGACGATACGAATCCAATGGCGGTGGTTTCGTGTCAATCGGAGATCGTTAGGTTGGTCAATTTAGGGTTTGAAGCCTTGGGAAGCGTGTTCGGACGGCTTTCCCGGGCCGGTTTCCGTCTAGGGTTTCTTGGTTGATTAGTAGGGACTTATAGTGACCCTAACGTATGATTTGGACATGATAGGAATCGTACAATACCACTTGGACATGGTTATACGCTCGGATTTGTAGCGGGATTATACTGTGAGTGGGCCTTTGATTTCACTAAACCTTGGCATGCATAACTGTTTTCCTTTATATATATATATATGTGATTCAAGAAAAATTATCTGATTATCTTGAATTATGATTTTGGAACGTATTACAATGTTTGGGCTTGAGACCCGTCTGGCTAGTTTATGCACTGTTTTGAGTCATATATATGTATATGGATTTCGATGATTATCTTTAGTACCGCACTGTATAGATCTACCCTAGTGATACTGTCTCCTCCGGATGAGGGTACCCCAGAGTGGTCATGGCGCATTGCCAGCGAGGAGTCATTCTACAGAGGGACTGGACCGTAGAGTGGCTCAGGAGCAGGATTGTTATTATTGGACATCTGGGACGTCAGGCATCTAGGATGCAATACCCGGACTGAGTTCAGGATTTAGACTAGGGATTGAGACCCCGGGTGGCACGCGTAGCCTTGGGACTGTGACCTTATTGGACGTCTGGGACGTCAGACATCTGGGATGTCAGGGTTGGGATGTATAGTGCAGTGACTGAGGTTATTATTATGTTTATATTATTCTGCTTATGTTTATATGATATGATATTATGGTTTTGATACTGATGCATGCATGTTCGGAAAACGGAGGGGTAAAACTATATGTTTTCGATATGATGAACTATTTTATAAACTTTGAGTTTCGGCCCACTCACCCTTATTATTTTACTAACCCCTCCAAGTCGTGCTACTGAGGAAGAAGAGGATCTCGAGGAAGAGGCATAGGTTTACGTTGCGCACCTGAACCCTACTGCTGGGTAGGTTGGCACGTAGAATGTCTAGAGTCGTGCTCAATAACCTGTATTTGGAAATTATCCCTTGTCTGACACTATTTGTATGTGGATGTTTGTATGACTTAAATTTGGATATTTATGCTTTTGAGTTCCTTTAAGGGTAATTTTGGTATTGTGAGATCGGGTGTCAGACGGGAGCAGGGCACATCCCGGGTGGTCCTAGGAGGATCGAGGTGGGTCCTGTCACCAAATCCCCCGGGATTAACGTGGGATGTGCCTACTCCTGTCTGACATGAAGTGTTAGACTAGAGATAATTTCCTTCCTAGCCCACTCGGGACTATCAGAGAGTGCCAGGATCCAGAGGAGGAGTATGATATCTCAGTCTCTGCTACAGTCCGAATCCGCTATCAACCTGAAGGGTATTAAAACATCAAAGCTGTGAGTGGACAAAACAAATAATTTTATAAAAACATTTTCACGAAAGGACATTTATGCCCTTCACTAAAAAGCATGCATGCATTCAAAAACCATTTATCAAATCGTTCATTAGGACCTTGGCCCAAAATCTAAAGCAAGTGGGAACTCAACCCAAATCCGACACACGCGTGGGTCTCAGCCCAAACCCGACTCAGTGAAAACTCATACAAGTATGTATATATATATATATATATATCCCATCCTTGGCATCCCATATGCCCAATCTATAACCCGTCACGATATATCCATCAGTGTGCACACTACTCGGGGTCTTACTCCGAGTCTACCTCCAGGATCTACGACATCTCGTAGGAATCGTCCAAAATCCAGGATCTACGACGTCTAGAGGACGGTCTACGAACCCAGTCTGAGACTACACTATATCTCTCACTCCTAGAATGTGCTCCTTCTTGGAGTCACTCATTCCAGGTAGTGGATCGTGACTCTCCAGGATCATCGGCGTCTGGAGGAGACCAATACACCCATAAAGGAGGGTATATACATACTAGTATGAAAAACCACAATCGGGACTCACGCCTTTTATCACAAGTCAACTGGGCCTCTAGCCCGATTTCACAGTTTAACTGGGTCTCAAGCTCGAACTCAAAATCAACTAGGCACCGAGCCCGATATCTCAGGGCCAGTCATGATTCCGATCATCGTAATGCGTGCAACCATCAGTCCTGGATTGCTCTCAATCCTTATATGTCGTCGTGAACATATCAACCACCGCGACCACCTTTAGATTATGGTGCACACATCACCGATTAATCTCCTAAACTGCCAGCACTCCGAAGTCGAGCCTCTAGAGGCTGCTCGACAACGGGACGTGTATCGTGACCTCTCCGGAAGGAACACATCCCTAGTCCGGAGGCGAGCGTCGTATCGTCCGTCGCCGTGCACACAGCACTCGGAGCGACCATGACTCAGACCCGTAGGTCATCAATAGGGACATGGGCTCGAAACAAAACAAAATGGGTCTCATGCCCGGTTTTCATTTCTAAATCCAAAACCATTTCATTAAACTGAAATCACAAACATGTATAAGCACCGTATAAAACTGAATACCTCGAAATACGTGCAAATACGTAAACACACACAAATGCACTCATGGAATCACAAAACATGTTCATAAATACATATAAACCATTTATGCATGCATCGATTCATAAAAGAAAGTCCACTCACAGACCGTCCGAACTACCACCTCGATAAGCGCGCCATACGTCTTCCCGGGCTAATCACCGTCTCTGGGGCTCCCAAACCTGTCGAAATTATTTTAGAGGGTTACTAACTACTTAAATAATCCCTCATAAAAGCCCCCTAATTTTTCGGGATTTTTAACTATTTTTAAACCCGATCTTAAAACTTCGGACATCCCAAACTATATCGAGACGATGTCCGATCGACTCGAAACCAGTCCCAAAATGTTTGTTATATCGAATAGATGATTTCACATGTTGGAACCATCCCCAAAATCCTCCCCACGTGCCGTCACGCGCCGCCTGAAGGCCCTGCGCGTGGGCTTCACGCACCTGCACGGTCACCCCTAACCTCTAGCTAATTAGCCAGTCCGGTCCAACCCTTGTAATTCGGTTCAGGATCCTACCTCCGACAATTTTCGTCCTTTTTCTTCCAATCCAATACCAATCTTCCTATCTCAACCCTAGCAACCTAACCATGTAATTAGAACGAAGGAAAACCCCTCGGAACCTCCCTATTCAAAACCTTCTTTCACGGTCCATTTTTTCAATTCTTTCCCTAGACTGTACAACCACCATCCACCACCCAAAACTATCCCTAAACCTTCCTACAAACTCAATAAACACTCCCCAATCGACAAACACAGCCTCTAACGTCCAAATAACAATATTGAATTTTGAACGTAAAACTGTACCTACGCAGTTTGCCTTCTCTCCGCCGTCCACGGCGGCTCAGGCCGCATCCAGCCACCATCCTCATCATTCACGACCTCAATCTATGTCTCTCAAGGCCCTCAGTAGATCAAGAAGAGGAGGGGGTGGTTTATGGTGAGGGTTCAAATGAGATTGGGTAAAAACCTGTTGAAATTGTAAATGGGGATATTCATGTATCTATTTAAGGGAAGCAATGGATGTGTGACACTTGTCACTCATCCATTGGCCTGGGGAAAAGATCTGGGCTCCACTTAGGACAAAAGTCCACTTTTACCTGTAAAATGTGCCGTCGTAAATAGTTGAACTTCCGTGAATCGTAACTTCTCCGTCGAACGTCTGATTTCGACGTGTCGCATATCTACGGACTCGTACCATCCCGATCTACATCATTGTCATCCGCCTTCGGCCATTGGACCTTCCTGGTCAAAAGTCAACTTTTTATCCTCATTTAGGGGCAAATCTCGTAATTTCGCCCTAAACGTTCGATAATCCTCGGCTAATCCCCGATTAGCCTCGCTAATCCGTCAATAATTCTTAATTAATCCCGATAATTCGAGACGGGTCCTTACAAAACATCAATATGCGTCAAACACTTACAATATGATTCATCTTAAGTTTGTGATTAAATGCACCGACAGGAGCCGACATTAAAATCTCTTCAATCAAATACTAAGTGCACCGACATCGGCCGACATTTAGCATCAAATTGAAGTATGAAGCACTAAAACTTATGAAATAAATGAAATTTAGAAAGTAAAATACATGGAGATTGCATTCATATTCTCAAACATTTAGAAGACATAAAATTGTATCTAAATGAGAAGTCAAAGAAGTTAAAAGAAAAATCTAAGAACAAAGATTAAAAGAAAACATAAGAATAAAATTAAAAGAAGTTACAAATGGTCCCCAAAATAATGAATCTAGAAAGAGAAAAAGATGAACTAAACATGGAACTACAAAAGGGAGAAAATGAACTAACTAAAGAGAAGAAAGGGGAAAAATGGGGACTCATGTTACATGAAATGGCCTCCTTATTTATAGAGGGAGTGTCAAAATTCAAATAAAAAATACAAAAATAAAATAAAATAATGAAATGATGAACAATGATGAAAAATGATGATTTTGGGGCTGGTTGGAGCTGGAAAATGGCTGAAATTGCCAAAAAATCTGCAAAAGGGGAGCAGTTGAGCAGCAGGATGGGAGACTGGATTTCCGGCAGTTGGTGGCTGAAATGGGAGTAGATAAGCAGCGTTTCAGGCGCTGAAAAGGGAGAGTGGGCTTCGGCAGGCGCTGCAGGTGGAACATTTGAGGGATTCGGTAGCCGCGCGCTGAAGTGGAGAAGGGTAATTCGGTGGGCGCGCATCGAAATCCTTGCGGGCTGGGAAGGAGACACGCTGGGCTGGGCCGTCGTGCAGGCGATGGGTCTGGGCTTCGCGAAGGAATTGGGTTGGGCTTCTTGGGCCGACTGTAGACCTGTGGGCTGGAGCAAGGATGGGCTGCTAGATAAATAGATTTGGGCTTGGATTTCAAATATAACTTTGGGCTGCAAGAATTTTTAATTTTAAAAATGAATTTATATAATTTCACCGAATTTCGTCCTTAATTTATTCGTTCGAACTCCGATCGAGACGATTCTTTCGCCAAAACGCTCCAAATTCCAAAATTTATTTATTTCTCCAAAAATCCCACAAAATATATTATTTTCTCCAATTGTTTATTATTTTAATATTAAAAGTTAAGTATAAAGGGTATAAAATAATATAAAATAATGCTTAATTAACGACCTATTAGTGTGTGTGTGTGTGTGTGTGAGCTTTTGATTTGGGCCTGGATTATTTTAGGCCTAAGAAATTAATCTAATTTAGCAAAAAAAAAAAAAAAACCCCTCCAATCCCACTCCTAAAAAATAGCCCACCAATGAAGAAATCTAGGTCCAACAATGTTCGTAAGGACAAAAATGTAATTTTACACTTTTTTTTTCCTAAATTCGATACGGGATGTATCAATCTACCCCCTTAGGGAAATTTCATCCGTGAAATTTGATAAACGTCAATCAAAGGTACAACCCACAACCGTTGTCCGAAAATCGTTCGCTGCTACCACAACCAAACGTTCAACGTCCCCCAAGGTCTAGCGGATGAAAGTTTCACCCATGTGGTTCATCAATTCACTATTTTTCACGCTACTGGTGTATTCCCTCAGTTACAACAAGCAATTGAATATACGTCGTCCCTCAGCGATAAAACAAATAAGATGCTTGCTGAATAATTTTCTGGATGTCTTGTATAGATTTCTCTGTTAACAATTCGTCTTTTCCCAGAAAGATACTGAACCCACAAAAGTAGGTTGATTTTCCTTCACTTACAATTTCAAGTAGGTCAAACATTAGGAAGACCTTGATGTCTCGAAGTTCTCGGAATATAACTCGCTCTGAAGTAGTCAAGTTCAACGTCTTCGACATTCCAACTAGCAAGAAGTTAATAATTCCTCTAGTATTTTCTGATGGTAGTGGCAAACCTCAAAACGTAAGGTTTAGTGGGGTTCAAGCAATCCATCCAGCTAATACGATCTACGAAATGATCCTCCCATACTATGGTTTAAGGCGTACAACTAGTAGAGGATAACTAATCTCGGATGGCTTCGAGGTTCGAAAAGCGACCCAATATAATTCTTCATTAAATCAGTGGTCTAGGTTGGGATTAGGAATGAGTAAGTTTGATTAGTTTCTAGCTAAAAGAATAACACAACCCAAACATACGTCCATCGGGTTCTCCAAGTAACTAACTAAGCTAAAGAATCTATCCAGTCCAAAGGTCCAACACACGGATATGGAAAACACTAAGTACTAAGTATGATTTAATTTGATCCTTAGGAAAGAAGGGTAGTGTAACACGCCTCAAGTAAAAAATTCGTAGCTAACGGTCCCTCCAGCTTCTCCTAAAGGTCAACAAGTCTGGATTATCCCCTTAACAAGGAAATATCGAATACCGTGATGGTCCCCTTAAAATATGTATGTCCAAATTGGTGTAAAACTCTTAACGACCACTATACGAAGCAGAGTAAACTCTCGGAAGGGTGAGGGCGGGGTAACGACGCTGAAATCTTTACCTTTCCATAAGTGATGGCTTCCATCGCGAAGGTGCCTAAATGCTCGTTCAAATCCTGAAGAGCAGGGATCTGTTCGAACGGATAGGCGTGTCACTCTACTACTCAAGTGGCGTCTGGAGAATACATGAGTGAGGTTATTTACGAAAGAGTTTAAGCAATTGCTGGGGAAGAAGTGGAGTAATGAAGTGAAATGAAACTCTTCGACTCAAGGTCAAAGTATGGGTCAAACACACCCGAATAAAGATTCACAGCTTGACTAGGGAATAAAACTCACCATTAACAACTAGTGAAGATGTGGCTGTAAAAGGTCCAAGCGACAACGCGAGTAGTGACAAAAAAAATTCTTCCAGGCAAGGTGTCACGACCCATCCCAATCCCCCCGGGATTAACACGGGATGTGCCATGCTCCCGTCTGACACGAATTCGTGTCAGACAAGGGATAGTTCAAAACCTTCAGCCCGATCGGCTTTCAGAGCGCGCCAAGATCCAGTGGAGGTGTCAGGACCCACCCCGGTTTCACCCCGAACCCGAAATCACTGGTCCGATGCCTTTCCGGCATCCAGAACCGTCATTCGGAACCCAAATCCGGAATCCACTTTCCAATTTTACAATCAAATTCCGCTTTCCGAAAATCATTTAATCACCAAATCATTTAACCTCACTAATCACACCTTAATCACTCTACTAATCCCGGCTCTCGGGACGGGTTGTTACAAGAGGAGTGTGACGTCTCGGTCTCTACCACAGTTCGCATCCATGATCAACCTGAAGGGCATTAAAAACATCGAAAGCTGTGAGTGGACGAAAAATAAATGAGTTTGTAAAAATATATTTCATAAAGACACTTATGCCCTTCACTAAAAAGCATGCATGCATACAAAACCATTTATCCAATTAACCATCATTAGGGTCTCAACCCAAATTCCATAAATCCAAGTCATACGTGGGAACTTAGTCCAAAACTATAGAATATCAAAATCCGTAATTCATTTCAATCATATGTGGGAACTCAGCCCAAAACCATAAATCCGAGTATGTGGGTTATTGCCCAAATCCACTTACTATTCACAAAACACAATTTCAAAAATCCAAGAAATCATGTTTACCAAATATCATATAACCAATCCTATCACAGTTTCCAAAGCTACGCGCGTGCTACCCGGGGTCTTAAATTCCAAGTCTCCCTAGGGTCCACCCAGGTCAATGTCCGCATATCAATGACCCCCCCTGTGGGTTATAATCCATATATGCCTTCCTGAGAATAAGTTACCCCACGGGGGCGACTCCACTCAATTAGTGCTCTGTGACTACTCCGGGGTCCACCCAGGCCAACGACCCTCCCCAGAGGAGACAATCCATAAATATAAAAATGGTATATGAAAAACCATTTCGTAATCATTCTTAAAAACCTTTCAAACCTTTCAAAGGATTCATGCCCGGTCCCTATAAACCGTCATGAAACTAGAAATCCATGTTTCCAAATCCAAATTCAGTTAGGGTCTCCGAACCCGAAATCACATTTATAAACCGTAACTGGAACTCATGCCCGATATCATAACTAATTAGGCCTCAAGCCCTATAATGTAAACCAACTGGGCCTCAAGCCCGATTTCGTAAACCAACTAGGCCTCAAGCCCGATGCCTTATTAAATCAAATGGACTCGAAGTCTGATAGTTCATAAATCAAATGGGTCTCATGCCTGATTCCATATTTTCAAATCCGAAATCAATTCACGAACCAATTGGGCCTCTGGCCCGATAACATAACTAAATGGACTTCAAGTCCGGGGATTTCCCAAAACAAATGGGTGTTGTGCCCAAGTTTACCTTTTCAAATCCAAAACCATTTCATGAAACCATTACCAAAACCATAAGCACGAATAACCACATCGTAAAGCCATAAACCTCGATATACGTGCAAATACGTAAATTGCCTCGAAATACGTGTAATCATGTAAATTACCAATCCATAATCATCATGATAGAAATCATATCTATAAAACATATAAAACATTTATTCATGCATCACAATTTAGAAATCAAGGTCCATTCACAGACCGTCCTAGCTGCCGCCTCGATATGCGTGCCATTAGCCTTCCTATGCTAATCACCGTCACCGGGACTCCCAAACCTGTCCAAATCACACTAGAGGGTTACTAACTACCTTATTAACCTCTCATTGAAGGTTTGTAATTTTCTCGAATTTTTAATTATATTTAAACTCGATCCTAAACCTTCGGACGTCCCGAACTATATCGAAACGATGTCCGATCGACACGAAACCAGTCCCAAAATGTTCGTTACATCGAATAGATTATTTTACATGCTGAAGTCATCCCCAAAAAATGCTTCGCGCGCCCCCACGCGCTTGTACAATGTCATCCCTAATCTTAGGCATCACCATTTGGCCCAAAAGCCCATGGGATTTTGGGGGCCCGATAAGCCCGATGGACAAAAGCCCGAGCCGACCCGCTATGGGCCTTGGGCCAGCCCGGCCCTAGAGTTAGCGGGCTGGGCTTGGGCTTATGGTGTACAAACCCGATAGGCCCGAGCCCGATAAAGCCCGATAAGCCCAGCCCGACCCGCCCGTAATAAACCCGGCCCATAAGCCCGAAAATATAAAATATTTATTATTTAGAAGTTTATACTCAACCCATTCTTAATACTAATATTTCAACCCAATCCCAAATCTCAGCCCCAAGTCCACCTAATTTATTTTAAAAAACCCAATACTCAATACTCAATACCTAATACCCAATACAAACCCTAACCGCTCCTCCACCTACTTAATAAGCCCAACGTTTTTAGACCCTTGAGTATTTTATTTTAATGAGACCACATTTTTTCACCCTTGTCTATTTTTTTTCATTATTAATATTTTTTTGTAATTTTAAAATTTGAGACATAATTTATTGCAAAAGCCCACGTACGCCCAATCCAAGTGGGCTTAATAAGCCCGACCCGAAAAGCCCGATATAAACCCGGCCCGATAAAAGCCCGTGGGCTCTTTTTTATGTCATTAAGCCCGCCCGGCCCGGCCCGCAAATTTAAAAATTATTTAATAAGCCCGACCCGGCCCAATGCCGAAGCCTACCTAATCTTTTGCAGACCCGGTCTGGACCAGCTCGGCCCAATCGAACCGGCGTTCACAGTTCAACACCATTTCTCTCTCATTTCTCATCCATTTTCATCCATTCTAATCCCTATAGCTTTTTCTCAAACTTAGGAACTTGTTCATGTGATTAAAACAACGAAAAACGACACAAAACCTTACCTTCTCGATTTGATCTTCACGGCCCAAAATCCAGTCGCCGTCCAGGGCGTTTGCACCATCCTCAGCCTGCATTTCCAATCCTTACCATCCCATATGAGCACCAGAAATCCATTTCCGTCATTAAAACCAACCAACAACGTTTGAAACTCAATCTGCCAATTTTGAAAACAAACGGGTTCTCGGGTCTGACTTACCTCCGTCGTGGATCGTCGTGTCTCGTCGTCCATCAGTCACTCTGGTCACTCCCTCACTCACGGTCTCTCACACGAACACAAAGATGGATATGGTAGTGAGGTGATATGTGTTGTGTGTTTGTTTGTTTAGAGGGAAATGAAGATGGTGCTCGGGTTTTATAGAATGAAAAATGAAGACGATAGCTAATGGTGATAATCAGATGAGAGAGAAAGATGGAGGGTGGAGATGAGAGGAAAACAGATGAGATGAAGATGGAGGGTGGAGATGAGGGAAATTATAAAATAATTAAAATAATAATATTTTAAAACTTAGATCCACTTTTTAGGGAAGCCACCAATGGGATGAGTGACACTCGTCACTCATCCAAGGGCCCCACGATTAACTAATCTCCCAATCAGATTTAATTAATATTTTATTCGGATCTCGAGACGTAAATTCCTGATTTCGATCCCGTGACCATAACTTCTCTGTTCGACGTCCGATTTCGACTTGCCGCTTGTCTACGAACTCGTGACGTCCCGATCTATGTCATGGTCATCGGTCCTCGTACATTTGACTCCCCGAGTCAAAAGTCAACATTTTACCCACAACTAAGGGTAAAACGGTCATTTTGCGTTGTCTGTCCGATTTCGCTCAAGTAATCACCGAATAATCTCACAAATCCTTCATTAGTCACTAATCTAATCTCCGAATTCGGGACTGGTCGTTACACTAGGGCCCTTTTAGCTGGAGTAGAAGTTCTTGTCAGTTAATCCAACTTCCAAACAGAGTTTTAGTACAACAACCTTGACCTAAGTTAACGTTCAATTGTAAATATGCAACCAAGTCCGTATTAGCCCATAATGCAAGTTACCATAGTAGTAGAACCATAAAGTTTGCTCGTCGTTCAACTAGCCTTACAAAAGGTTTGCAGAACATGGCCAAAATTTATCAAGTTAAGTAGCTTGACCATCTAAAATGTCAGGATCCGACCCTCCTCGGTCCGGACCAGAATCTAGCATGATATTGTCCGCTTTGGGCCTCCTCGCCCTCATGATTTTGTTTTCGGGAGCTCACGGTGCAACTTCCTTGGGGGGTCACCCATAATGGAATTGCACTAGCCTCAAGTCACTTAACTTTGGAGTTTCAACCAAACCCAAAGCCACTGAGCTCCCAAATGGCCTCATACTAGATAGGTATGTGCCTACACATTTAAGGCACACCACCATTCCCCTCCTAGATCATTCCCCTCGCAGGAATGTGGGATCGTTCACCGTTCCCTCCAAGACACGGGCTTTTACAATCCACCCCCCTTAGGGCTCAGTGTCCTTACTGTCACACTTCCCGGTCGGGGTTTAGCTCTGATACCATTCTGTCAGGACCCGACCCTCCTCAGTCAGAACTCGACTCTAACACGATATTGTCCGCTTTGGGTTTCCTTGCCCTCAATTTTGTTTTCGGGAGTTCAGGGTGCAACTTCTCAGGGGGTCACCCATCATGGAATTGTACTAGTCTCAACTCGCTTAACTTTGGAGTTCCAACCAAACCCAAAGCCACTGAGCTCCCAAAAGGTCTTGTGCAAGATAGGAGTGTGCTTACACATTTAAGGCACACCACCATTCCCTTCCCAGACCATTCCCCTCGTAGGAATGTGGGATCGTTCACCGTTTCCTATAGGACATGGGCTCTTACAATTCACCCCTTAGGGCCCAGCGTCCTCGCTAGCACACTTCCCAATCGGGGTGTGGCTCTGATACCATTCTGTCAGGACCCGACCCTCCTCAGTGAGGACCCGACTCAAGCACGATATTGTCCGCTTTGGGCCTCATTTCCCTCACGGTTTTGTTTTTGGGAGCTCACGGTGCAACTTCGCAGGGGGGTCACCCATCATGGAATTGCACCATCCTCAACTCGCTTAACTTTGGAGTTCCAACCGAACCCAAAGCCACTAAGCTCCCAAAAGGCCTCGTGCTAAATAGGTGTGTGCCTACACTTTTAAGGCACACCATCATTCCCCTCACAGGAATGTGTGATCGTTCACTGTCCCCTCCAGGACACGGGTCTTACAATCCACCCCCTTAAGGCCCAGCGTCCTCGCTGGCACACCCGGTTGGGGTCTGGCTTTGTTATCATTCTGTCAAAACCGATCCTCCTCGGCCAGGACCCGACTCTAGCACGATATTGTCCACTTTGGGTCTTCTCGCCCTCACAGTTTTGTTTTCGGGAGCTCACGGTGCAACTTCACTAGGGGTCACCCATCACGGAATTGCACTAGTCTCAACTAGCTTAACTTTGGAGTTCCAACCAAACCCAAAGCCACTGAGCTCCCAAAAGGCCTCGTACTAGATAGGTGTGTGCCTACAGATTTAAGGCACACCACCATTCCCCTCCCAGACCATTCCCCTCGTAGGAATGTGGGATCGTTCACCGTTCCTTCCAAGACACGGGTTTTTACAATCCACCCCCTTAGGGCCCAGCGTCCTCGCTGATACACTTCCCAGTCAGGGTTTGGCTCTGATACCATTCTGTCAGGACCCAACCCTCCTCGGTCAGGACCCGACTTTAGCATGATATTGTCCGCTTTGGGCCTCCTCGCCCTTACGGTGTTGTTTTCGGGAGCTCACGATGCAACTTCCTAAGGGGTCACCCATCATGGAATTGCATTAGCATCAACTCGCTTAACTTTGGAGTTCCAACCAAACCCAAAGAGACTGAGCTCCCAAAAGGCCTCGTACTAGATAGGTGTGTGCTTATACATTTAAGGCACACCACCATTCCCCTCCCAGACCATTCCCCTCATAGGAATGTGGGATCGTTCACCGTTTCCTCCAGGACACGGGCTTTTACAATCTAAAAGTAGTTTTCGTCGACACCTAATGCTTGTCAAAAGGTCAACTTCAACTAAAAGGGTACAACTCAAGGCAGGTTCCTACGTAACAAAAGATGGTCGTGAGTCAACATTTGATTTAAGATCGTCCTGTCGAAAGGTACATTTAGGGATGAGGTAAAATCGCTTCTCATGACGCGGAATAAGAAAATCATGCTTGTACTCAGAATTAAAGGAGGATTAAGTACATCACCGTAACCTAATGACTAGGAGTGTAAGAGAATGGATAGAATTTGGATCCAAACCAACCTGGTCCAACACGCACGGTAAGAATCCCAATAAGCAACCTAATTTAATGTACTAGTTTGAACAAGCTGAAGTATCAAATCCTAAGGTAGGGTTCGTAACAACCGTAAGGCGACTTGCACAAATAGGGCATCCAAGAAATAAAATTAAACAATTCAAAATCAAAAATGCCCAAAACTTGAAAACTCTCCCAAAAGTCAAAGTTGCCAACACAAAAATAATTGTTTCTGAAAATAGAAGTTAAAACTCAATGATTTCAAAATTTCCTCTCCTAAAATGTTCGTTTATAAAAAGAATGGATGAGTCTCAGACTTGTCTAAATCACAACGACATATAGGTCACCTGAAGAGGGAGGAAAAACCGTAGTGTCAAAATCGAGTACGTGAAACGAGGCACAAGTGCCAAAACATGAAATTAGGTTAAGTACCTTTAAAAAAGTTTATTAAATCGACGGGGAGATAAAATTTATCGATACTAAACTACTCTCAAAGGTTAAAAGTAGTAACTAGAAACGACTCCAAAATTGTGGTCTAAAATATTTTAAGCAAAAGTGACGGATAAGGAGTGTGACCCCCGGTTGTAGAAATGCATGGTTTGGTAAAATAGAAAACTGAGTCGTAAAAAGAAAATTTAGCAACCAAGTTAGGTGAATGTAAATGGCGCCAAGATTTATCACATCATAATATATGCTACAATCACATCACTAGTATTTTATTAAGTAAACCCAAAGTTTTGTTTAGAGAAATAAATCGTCACAATGATGAAAATCATACAAAAAGGTAAACGTCGCTAGTAACCTAGTAGTAAAACAAAAGCAATGGTAGTTAGGCTAAATTATTTGTAGAGATTTTGATAACTCGTTTAAAACGCTTGGAGAGGCAATGACCCAATTTGAAATGATTCTCAAAACAAAAGCGTATCAAGTAATAGACATTTAGACCAAGTAACTTGAAATGTTTCTAAGGTCTGTACCACGAAAGTTTGGATCATACAACTACAAACGATGATAGGGTTCTCGATCTAATGGTACAACGACCACAAGCCCTAGAGAACAAATAAGGGTGCAATTAAGAAATTTGTCTCGCAAACTGTTGGGAGGTCCACAACGATTAGACAATATAAAACCCACGATAGATTACACGGTCTTGGTCTCAAGGTAAAAGTATCTCGGACACAAAAAATGAGAAATAATCCGCACAGTAGCGGTCAAGGCGTCGTAAATCCAAGAAGAAGATTACTTGCGAAAAACCCTCGCAAGAAACCCCAGAGAAAGTTTCAAAATCCTAAAGAGGACGACCTCATTAATAGATTCAATCGTAGCGATTCCTGAATACTACAATTAACAAATTCAACTTCAGTACCCAAGATTGTTCCAAAACTTTTTCCGCAAGACAATTCGTCAAACGAGTCCATTGATTGGTCGTGCATTCAACACAAATATCATTGAATAGCTCGTTCACACTACCAATACAAGCCCCATGCTCATAAGCACCGCTCGAACGTGAAATTCGACAGAAGAAAGTCTACTAAATTTTGTAACTAAAGGCAACAAGAGTTAAGACGAACTCCCATCTACTCATGGGAATTTGTGGTCAAACCTTGAACGAATTACAACTAACATCAAAAGGCGTAACTAACGACTCAAGGAGTGACTCTGACACGAGAAATCAGTTGTATACAAGCCCCATGCTCATAAGCAACTCCCGAATGTAAAATTCAACGGAAGGAAGTCTACTAAATTTCATAACTAAAGGCAACAAGAGTTAAGACGAACTCACATCTACTCATGGGAACTTATGGTCAAACCTTGAACGAATTACAACTAACATAAAAAGGCATAACTAACGACTCAATGAGTGACTCTTACACCAGAAATCGGTTGTATAATCATCAAGTGTACGAAAACTAATGACACGTCCTAGAACCATGCTCTGATACCAAATTAGCACACCCTGATCCAGAAAGTTCGTAAGGACACGAGAATCGAGGCGTGCTGGCTGACATCTAGACTGTGACGTCTAGATGATGAAAACCATTTAATTTAAAACGTTGCGTTTTGGGGAGGTCAGGTGAAACCTAACCAGTGAAAACTGATCACAATTTCACCCATCAACTAAAGCACAGAGCATGCACGAAATTTAATGATCATACACAATACACTACCTGTCATTACCCGATTGTTCTGTTGGTTCACTCCATGCCCGAGAGTGAGTGTGAGCGTATCAATTGTCACGACCCGACCCATCTAGCATGATATTGTCTGCTTTAGGCCCAAACCTCACGGTTTTGTTTCTGGAACTCACGTGTAACTTCCCAGTAAGTCACCCATCTTAGGATTGCACCAGCTCAAACTCGCTTAACTTTGGAGTTCCCAAGGAATCCAAAGCCAATGAGCTCCCAAAAAGCCTCATGCTAGATAGATACGAAAACTAATGACACGTCCTAGAACCATGCTCTGATACCAAATTAACACCATAAGGACACAAGAATCGAGGCGTGCTGGCTGACACTTGGACGGTGACGTCTAGATGATGAAAACCATTTAATTTAAAACGTTGCGTTTTGGGAAGGTCGGGTGAAACCTAACTGGTGAAAACTGATCACAATTTCACCCAACAACGAAAGCACAGAGCATGCACAAAATTTGATGATCATACACAATACACTACCTGTCATTACCCGATTATTCCGTTGGTTCACTCCAAGCCCGAGAGTGAGTGTGAGCGTATCAATTGTCACGACCCGACCCATCTAGCACGATATTGTCCGTTTTGGGCCCAACCCTCACAGTTTTGTTTCTAGGAACTCACGTGCAACTTCCCAATAGGTCACCCATCCGTTTTTTTCTTGGAACTCATGTGCAACTTCCCAGTAGGTCACCCATCCGGGGATTGCACCAGCCCAAACTCGCTTAACTTTGGAGTTCCCAAGGAAACCAAAGTCAGTGAGCTCCCAAAAGGCCTCATGCTAGATAGATACGTGCCTACACATATAAGACACTTCACATTTCCCTCCCCAATCGATGTGGGATTATTCACCATTCTTTCCAAGACACAGGTCTTACATCAATCGCGTCTCCTTGAATTGCGTGTGCACTAACAAAACCTGAGGGGTTTAAAAACAAAGGGTGAGTAGATCCAATTTCTTATTTCAGTGTATAACCATTATCAGTAAACAAACTTTAACCCCTCATTTAATCCCAAAACCCAATACAGTTATCTAAAAACTTGCACGTAATACGAGATATGATAAAATAAAATTTAATAATAGTTTAAAAAACACATCCAGATGAGTCATGCATAAATCATAAATATGTCACCATGTCAACCCACTAAAACTTGCTCTCAAGTAGCTTGAGTCTCATACTCGTAACAAATATTGGGTATCTTGCTCGCCTTTCTCGACCACGTGAAGGACTTGGTGCAATGCACCGTCACCTCGAGTCTCCTATAGCTTGGGGACATGATTGGCGCTTTTAACTAGTATAACGAGTAGTTCGGGGACAGGACTGGCGCTTTTAACTAGTATAGCAAGTAGCATGAGTGAACGATCAAGTGGAGGACTGGTATGTGGCCTACAGACGGGTACTAGATACCAGCGACTCCTTAGTGGGTTTTAACACTCTATCTCATCAATGCCTCGGGGACTAATATGCAATGACACATGTGACTTGATAAAGTACAACTATGCATAACCTTTGTATCATAGAATACCAGAAGATCCAAGTAAGCATCTTAAACCAATCATCGCAATCTAATACCGCAATTAGATAATATAATAACTCATGCATGCTCGATGAATAATATAAGCATAAATATCATAAAAAGGGCGAGTAAAAAGCATTATAAAATCAGTTTAGGGAAAAGGGTCCACACATACATTAGTCAGGGAGTCGAAATCACCTGACATGCCAAGCTAACACAAACTCTAAGTACATTCAGCCCTAGGCAACCACCCACAAAGGTCACAATTACTTACAAATCAACACACAAGTTACAGCTCTCAAGGGTAGCCTAAAACGGATCTTATACATACTTAATAAGGACCTAGACATGATTAATAGCGCCTAATACCTCAGAAAACAGTGCTCACATACTGTCGAGACGAAAAAACAGCGTCTATATGGTGCCGAGAGCCGAAAAATAGCTCCACACGCCATTTGGGGTTGGAAAACGACCTCACACGCCTTTACGGGCTGTAAAACAGCCCTACGTGCCGCCACACATCGACCTGAGCTCGAAAAAGTGGCACACGTGCTGCCATGCACTAGCAGGAGCCCATACGTGTTGGCCACGCGCGTCACTGTTCCACACGTGTGGCTCACACGTGCAAGAACATTCCACATAATATTTCATTAGATTGTCATTAGTGGACTGTTAAGACTAATGGTTAACTAACAATGTTGACTGTTAACCGTTGACTCACTGTCACCGGAGCTTCGCCGGAGAATGCGATTGGATCACCGCCGTCGACGGTGGCTAGAATATGAGATTTTCACAGGAAAAACCCCAGAATGTGACAAAGGCTATCTGTCTCAGTTTTCACCCAAATCCAACATGGAATTAACCAATCTGAACCTACTTAGAGTGGGGATTACAATAATCTACATAGAAGTTTAAGAATTTACCTATTTAGCTCACTATGTCGAGGAGAAGACCTCGGTTCTACAAATTCCGACCTCCGTCAGCACCACTGTGTCCCTCACACCAGAAACCACATGCAATCAGGTTAAATTGAAGCTCACGACAAGGTGGTTTTAATGGTATAATTCAAAAGCTTTGAGATTACTTGAAAATCCCCCAAATCCTAAAGAATCAAAGTTGGGTCTGTAACGGGTTCTTGGGTCGACAATCGTTGTCACGATTCCACGCCTCAAAATGGTCATGCATACACATTAGGATCAAGTTCTCATCAAGACGAATAGATTGGTATCAATTTGAGTCCAGGGATTACCTTCAACATTCTCTCTATTTTCGAGTCGTTCTCGGGTCAGAAGAGGGTCTGTCGTGATAGTCTCTGCTATGGTGGTCGTCGACAGTAGAGATATAGAGGTTCGAATTCATCATCCCATGTCACGACCGTGAGCGGTGTTTTGCTAGTTGGTTTGTCGTAGGGAATTTGATGAGGTTCCAGGATCGTCACGGTCTCTCGTCGATTAGTCGATGATGGAAGTTCAATCGAGGTCGAAAATGCCTTGATGTGGCAGTCATAGTGCGAAGGTTCAAAGGGTGCTACACCGTTGTCTCTAAATGCGGTATGGTTTTGAGGGGTGTTCACAGTGGTCGTCAAAGAGGGAGGTTTCGAGAGTGTGGGTGCTTCAGTTCCTATTTTTCCAAGGGACAGTGAGTACAGAGACTCAAAGAAAATTCCAAATTTTGGCATTAGGAGAAGTATTAGGAATTGGGGCCTCCCAACATGGTCTCAACGTTGTAACAAAGGGGGTTATGGCCATTTGAGGGGTGTGTGTATGTACGAACTTTTGATTTGGGCTTGGGTTATTTTGGGCTTAGGAAATTAATCTGAGCTAGCAAAACAAATACTTCAATCCCACTCCTAACAAATAGCCCACCAACGAAGAAATCTAGGCCGAACAATGTTTGCAGGGACAAAAAGGTAATTTTACACTTTTGTTTTCTAAATTCGCTACGGGATGTATCATTTTTTTCTTCTTCCTTTTCCTTTTTCTTCCCCCATTTTCCTTCCTTTTAGTTTTTCTTCTCAGGTCTAACCCAACACACACAAAACGTGCACACATATATACACACGTCCACAAAGTCGATTCACACAATGGATAAGAGGGGAGGGGGGTTGAAGGGATAAGGACACTTGTCACCATCCCTCAAAATAAGCAAAATATCTTTACTTGTAAAATTACCAAAATGCCCTTGGTAATTCTAGACCCGTAAAACATTTGTCCGATCTACGATTCCAACATGCCGCTTGTCTACAGACTCAAGAATCCGAGGTGAACTTATCGGTCTTCACGAATAGTCCAAAAGTACTCGAAGAAAAAAAGTCAAATTTTGACCAATAAGGGAAAAATCATAAATTTCTTTTTTAAATTTCCAAAATTACCTTTTTCTGAATTTCCAAGTCGTTACATATATGTTTGATTGCTATACAAATCCTCCATACCTTGTGAAATTAATAAAAAGCTTCAATATTGGCTTTTGGATATGAATACAGTTTGGCCCCTTCCTTCTTTAGAAAAGGATTGAAAGATGATGTGACTGAGTGTATTGGGCAGTGGCTTTCAAATTAATCTGGATCAATGGGCGATTACCGGCTGTAGTCTGGTGGAAGGCAATTGTACATGAAATGTTAAAAAAAGAGTAATTATTAATTTTATTGGTAAATAAAAGATGAATTATTTTTTGACAAAACATAAAAGGAAAAACTAAATAGAAGTACCCAAACTATGAGAACGGTTTTAAATTCGTATCCCAACTGTAAAAATTGGATTTTAAGTGCTCAAACTATGACCATAAACAAATCAGTAATTCCGTTAAGTTTTCCATCCAATTTTCCATTAAAGGTACACGTAACAAATAAAAGATCCAATCAGCTTGTGAGGTGACCAAAATTAGAAGGGCATTTCGTCATAATATTAAAATAACCTAATTCATCATCTTCTTCCCTTCTTTAGCTTCCCCAATTCATCAGCTTCATCAGCCATATCAATCATTATCTCATCTTCCCCTTCATCAACCATCATCCATAAATCCAAATCTAAAGACCCATAAATTATAATTTAATAAAGAGAGATAAAACTAATTTAAAATAATAACAAAAACAACATTTATGAAAGAAAAATTTTACCTAGAATCTTCAAGCCTCAAATCTAAAATTCCAGAACACATACACTCACCGTCTCCTCTAATCTCACCACTAGCATTGCCAACACTCAGTATCAGTCATTCCTTAGTCTCAACTCAACCGATTCAACCATCAAAACCATCTGCACCATGACTCACTACCCTAACTGGCGCATCACCTTTATTTCAGACCTCAACGTTGCCGCCTCTCACGAAACCTTACCCATAAGCCGTTTTCGTTCCTCTCTCTCTCTCTCTCTCTCGCGCGCGCGGCGCCAACACTGCGACCGTCAACAGTGGTGGAAAGGGCACTTCCTCCAGCTAGACAGGTTTGTCACTGTGTAGGAGGGAGGCGGTCAGACTCCACCTGACGTCGACACTCTCGAAGGAATTAATGAAAGTTTGAAGTGCAGTTAGAAACATAACCACTCATGTTGTCGGCGTTTGATTATCAGCCGCCCCAAGTAGGTGGTGACGGCCTCAAAATTGGGTTCCGGTTTCGCTGCTTGAGGTCCAATAATTCATTGACAATAAACCAGGCTGCTACCATCGCCATACCTAGGGGACGTCAATTTTAGGAGTTGACGGAGCCGCGACCACATTTTGTACTCGATCAAGGTTTCTTAGGGTTTCACTTTTGGGGCAGAAACCGAGAGACGGCGACCGACCTGGAGTGGAACCCGAAGCTGGGCGACAACGAACCAGACTCGGTCATCTACGTACAAACCGAAGCTTCTTTCCCAAACTCTAAAAGCTCTCGCAACGACCTATCCGCTGATTCCGGATCCCCAACAAATGGCGAGAGCCCTGGATTGAACGGTATCGACGACAACCCATCCTTCCCAAAATAACATAGAAATGTTGCCACCGTCGACTTCGTACTCGAACGCATGGGTTCGGGTACCCATGCTTTCCCCGTCCATCACAATCGCATAACACTTCGACCCAAAATTACTCGAATTTCTCGAAGAAACGAGAAGATAGCATAGCGTGAAAGTGAGCACGATTGTAACCGAAGTGAGAATTAAGAAGCTTGATCTGGGGTTGTACTTGGAGTTACGAGAGAAGAGATTGGATCGGGCGCTGGGTAGGATTTGGAGCTTAACCGGGTCCATATTGCTGCTGCCGTCCTCGTTGTTGGTAGGTTTCGAATTGACCCCTTTACGGTATTCACTCGTTGATAACCAGTGTTGTGAAAGGAGATGGAGAATCATATGAATATTGCGGATAATTGATAATAACAATTAGAGTGTGATTGGACGAAGGATTTCTAATTCTGAGAGTTTACAAAATTTCATAA
Source organism: Prinsepia uniflora (assembly GCA_032719365.1). Lineage (NCBI taxonomy): Eukaryota > Viridiplantae > Streptophyta > Magnoliopsida > Rosales > Rosaceae > Prinsepia > Prinsepia uniflora. The sequence goes on from CM064871.1 coordinate 69,791,310, forward strand.
TTTGTAATTTCATATTTACAATTTCTATGATTTGTAAATTCTAATGTTTGAATATTAATGTTAAAAATCATGAAAATTAAAATTTCACTATTTCAACTTGGAAAATTCGGTCTCTTGAGACATCATTTCAACTTATCATTTGGTACATCCAAATTATTTGTTTCTATTTTTTTGGAATTTGTAAATTTCACTTTTTATTATCCAAATAAAGAAATTAGTGCGTATGAATTTTAAAATTCTAACTTTTTATCAAATCATTTATTATTTTCCGTTATCCAAACACACTCTTAGGGATTGTTTTTTTTTTTTTTCCAGGTTTTCTTTGATTTTGAGTTACTGGGCTAGTGGATACTATTTCTGAGTTTTTTGGGTTAGATTAATGAGATGGGAAGATTGATTCCTAGGAAATAGATCTGATGTTATGATGATGATCATGAAGATGGAGGTGTGGATTTGCAGAATGGAAAAAAAAGGATAAAAAAGAAGAAGAAATGAAAAAGGGAATTGGTGATAAAATATTGACAAGACAAAAATGCCTTTTTAATTTTGGTCACCTCACAAACTGAATAGAATAAAAAGTTGTTACGTGTACTTTCAACATAAACTTGGATGGAAAACCTAACAGAGGTATGATATGTTAATGGTTATATAGTTTGGGCACTTAAAAATCCAATTTCAGTTCTTCAAACAAATGCTATATTGTTTATGGGAAATTAAAAAAAAAATCACATTTAAAACAAAACTAATAAACAATTTGTATCTACGATATGCAATGGATACTCAATAGGGAACTTAATTGGGTGGGGTATTAAAAATTCTATAATCAAAGGTTATAGAATGACTTCGTATTCAACGACTTGGTAAGTAAAGGAATTTTTCTTTTACATAATGGACTCATATTACCCTAAAAATTTAAAATACAGGATTAATTTTATCCCTCCATTGAATTAACAGGATATGGTAAATCCTAAAAAAAAAAAAAATCACACATTTTTTATATATTGATGAGTCCCATATGGCACAAGAAACCAAGAATGCATTCATTATGAACAACAAAATTCAAATAATAGGATGTACTTACATTAGGCCTCGTCATTGGGCCGGATCGGGCAAGCCAGGCCCAAAATTCTTGGGCTTGGGTCGGGCCAGGCCAGGCCTATTTCATAATTTAAAAAATACCGGGCCGGGTCGGGTGGGCTTGATCGTAAATGTGAAAGCCCATGCCCTTTGTCGGGCCGGGTTTGGGCCGAGCTTTTATCGGGCTTTACGGGTCGGGCCTACTAAGCCCACTGGCCGGGCCTACTAAGCCCATTTGTACCTACCTAATTGTAAAAAAAAAAAAAAGTAAGTTTAGCTTAAATATTATTATCGAATATTGAAATAAGCTAAGGAGGGGTACTATTGGATTTGGAGAATTGACTTAACTTTTCGACCATAAAGCCGAGATAGGATAAGGAAGTCGATAAGAGAGTCAGAGACCTAGTGAGTTTTTTTGAATTTAGGGTTAGGGTTTGGTTTGGGCATTGGGCTTTTAAATGACACTAGGTTGAGATTTGGTTGGAGTTTTGGATTTTGGTTATGACAGTAGTAACAAGATTGGAATGGGTATCAATTCTTAATTTATAATTATTTTATATTTTCGGGCTTATGGGTCGGGTTTACCTAGGTGGGTCGGGCTGGGCTTACCGGGCTTTATCGGGCTCGGGCCTATCGGGCCTAGCGGGCTTGAATACCCTAAGCCCAAGTCCAGCCCGTCAACATGCGGGCCGGGCCGGCCCACGGCCCATATCGGGTCCGGTCGGGCTTTTTGTCATCGGGCCTATCGGGTACCCATAAGCCCGTGGGCTTCTGGGCCAAATGATGAGGGCTAACTTACATTATTAACTCATACATAGAGTCCTATGTCCTCCATGGAGTTTTCAGGGACTGTAAACCCTAAAAGGTAAACATTATTCTGGCAACCGGAAATAAAACAGATATAATTAATCCCATTTTCTCCATCACACAAACATTGAAATAAAACAGATTACAACCGAAAACACCCTGACATGACCCATCCCGATCCCCCATAGGACCACCCGGGGATGTGCCCTGCTCCCGTCTGACAACAACCCTAAAGAAACCTGAGAATACCCTTAACGAGTTTTAAATTCAAATAAAGTTAAACATAACCAAATTAGGGTTCCACCTTGTCAGACTAGGGATAATGCACTACAAAATGTGAGCACAAATGTCAGTTTACAAAAATGGTGTTCAACCTACCCAGAACGGGTTTTCAGGTGCGCAACGATAAAAAACTATGCCCCGGCCTCCGAATCAGCCTTTACCTCGGTGTCACGACCTGGAGGGATCGAGAAAACAATGAAAGTGCGAGTGGGCTGAAAATAAACAATAGTTCAAAATCATTTATAAGATAAGAAAATACTGTTTTACCTATCTGTGTTCAAACATGCATGCATTCGAATCAAAACATAGGGAATCATAACTTAAACGTAAAATCCTATAATCACATGCAATAGAATATATATATATATATATATATATATCCATCATAATAGTGCATCGTATATCCCGAGCCCGACATCTCAGATATCTGACGTCCCAAGCCTCCAATAAAGTCACGGTCCTTAGGTTACGCGTGCCGCTCGGGGTCTCACTCCGAGCCCTTCCCCGAACCCAGACCGGCGTATGACATCCTAGATGTCTAAAGCAATCCTCATTCTGAGCCTCTCTACGGTTTCTCACGTAGAGCGGCCCCATGCAAGCAATGCGCCGTGACCACTCTAGGTACCAAGTGTCTGGAGGAGACAACAATCCAAAAGGTCGGTATGTACAGTGCAATAGTATAACCAATGAAGTTCCTGTTTTATTCCAAAACCAAACCATAATATGCAGACGGGTCTCATGCCCAAAACAACGTAATATGTATAAATCATCCATGAATAATATCCAGTAGATCAAATCCAATCATATAGTAATATAGTGAAAACTGTTATGCATGCAATCTATTTAGAAATCAAAAACTCACTCACACACGGTCCTCGCTGTGCAATCGAACTATCTAAACCTGTTCCGAAGCAAAGTCACAGTCTCTAGCCTGTCCAAAACATACCCCAAACGTCACTAACGGACTCTACAAGTTCATACATAAACCCCATGAATATTCCCAGCCCAGAAAGGCGTCCCGAACACGTTTCCCGAGGCTTTAAACCCCAATTTGACCTATCAAATGATCTCGATTGACCCGAAACCACCACTATTGGATCCGAATAGTCAAAGCCTTAAAAATGGTATTGGTCTCACCTTGAAATTCGTGCCATGCGCCCCCACGCGCGGGTCAAAGTCAAAGTCAACGCTGACGTCACTACCGATATCAGCCTGACGACATCTGACACGTTCCACGTGCCAGCAGCTGGTTGGTCCACGTTACTAACATGTTAGTGACACTTCACACCCTCTGATTGGTCCACGTCACTAACATGTCAGTGTTGACTGGGTACTAACATGTGACACGTGTCATCCTGCTACTGGGCCATGTTTCTGACAGTTTGACAGAGTGATGACATCAGCTGATGATGTCATTGTCCCTGACCTTCAGCCGGATCCCTGTAAACTGGTTTCCCAGACCCGCAACCCTACCCGGTCCTAAAACCCTTATTCCTCAACCATTTTAACTCCTGTTTCTTCCTACTGATTTGTCTTATCCCCCTTAATCAATCTAAGTGATAAAAAACATAAAAAACGAACTAAATCATAAATTTGAATCGATGAATAGTAGCCCGTAAGTACCTCCGTCATTTTCTCTCAACTCCGGCCACCTCCTGCCTCGAAACCAATTTCCCTGAGATCGCCTTGGTCCCTAGAACACATTAGGGTCCATTAAATCGATCAACCAACGTTGAAAACCCAACATCCATTTTTGGGCCAAAATACGATTTCGAGTTCTTACCTTCCCCGCCGTGTCTCCGCCATGCACAGCCCCACCGTCGTCCTTGTCTTCTCACTCTGGTCTTACTCACTCACACACTCCAACAAATGAACGGTGGAGATGATGGAGAAATAGACATATGGAGGTTATGGTGTTTATGTGTTTTGGGTTGGGTGGTTTCGGTCTGCACAGAGAACAATTGAGAGGAAACGAGGGGATGCATGAATCAAAACAGATCCAAATGCATGAGAGGATGGGCCAATGGGATGGGTGACACTTGTCACTCATCCATTGATCCCACTAGATATTTTGGCCAATTGGATAAGAACAACTGCACATTCGTCTCGTTTTGCGTGAATATTGTCGATTTGTTTTCGTGATCCACAACTTTTCCGTCTGACGCCCGATTTCGACGTGCCACTCGTCTACGGACTTGTGACGTCCCGATCTACGTCATGGTCATTGGTCAAAGTCCAAAAGGTAACTCGAGACAAAAGTTAACATTTCCCCCACTAGGGGCAAAATGGTCATTTTACATTAAATTTCCAAAATTACAAAGTTAATACGGTTCGGGTTGTTACACACCCTTACTTTCTAGAATAACCTAGTGGTTTTCTAACCTCACGGAAGGCCATTGATGAACGCATGCATCAACTTTGAGTCTCCTACGAACTGTTGGTCTACGGTTTTTCCAAGCTTCGACTTGAGAATTTTGCTCAGCGTGATGGATTTCCCCAACTGGAACGTTTATAGTTTTTTTTTAAGGTGAGTTTTACTCTTCAGTATATTGGAGTACACCATTCGGCCCCATATGCATATTCATTAATGTGATTTAACCTTTATTCGTGCTTTATTCCAATCGCCACTCTTGTAGATTTGACTGTTGCATTACCTTTGCCATTTATTGTCAGTAGGCTTCCATTGTATGTTTAGTAGCCCCTAAAGTAAGGAAATATAGAAAGGAAATTATTGAAGTTCATTAAATTTTTAATACTTCCAAAGACTTGATTGCTTTAATGAAGAAACTCTCATATAACAAAAATGTAACGAATAATCGAACATTGAACTAAATTCTATTCACTAAAAAATAAACTATATGTATATAGGGTTTTTAATTAAATCGCATAAAGAAGTCAATTCTATTTGCTTATACTATTGCGATTACCAAATATAGACACTAAATTGTGACGTCATAGGCTGTTGATGCACAAAATGTGCCAACTTAGGGATCGAATGTTGCTCTGCCACGTGCCCTGTGTAGATCTGAAAAGGAAGGAAACTGGTCGGTCGGTCATAGTATAGGTACCGGTGTGGTACCAGCCCAAAGGGTACTCCGATGCCCAAGTCAGTAGTCGGTCTAAGGTGTAGGGTGAGTGGTGGAATGTAAACTTAGTAAAAGTAGTAGTAAACAGTAATTGCTTAGTTACCTTTGTACGACAAATGGACCCCTTTTGTATGGGTGTGGTGAATATAATAATTGTATTCTCTCGATGTGGGACAAATGTCAATTGATGTGGGACTGACACGTGGAGGTGCCATCTAGACCCGACTAGGGATTGTTCACATGAGTGGGCCTGGATCCCTTGGGCTTGTGCTAGGCGGCAGTGTTGGGCCGTCAGGTCGGTCTGAGCCGACTCACCGACCGACAGGGGCTAGGCCTCTAGAGTCGGCCAGTGGCATGGTGTCGGAAGAGGGGTGGGCCTCTAGGTCTGTCTGGGCCGACATACCGAGCCGGTCAGAGGGCTGGGCCTCTAAGATAGGTCCGGATTGGTTGCCGTTTTGGTAATGGGCTAGTCCTTGACTATGCCCAAACTACGCATTAAATTAAATACGTAATTTGAGTATTGTGCAATTTAAACCCTTTTGTGTAGATGTAGTATTGGTAAATAGGGACCGTTCTTAACCGGGGAAATTAGGGAACATTAATAATGTGTTAGTGGGAGATGAATAAAAGAATAATGAATTAAAGAATTAAATAATAAAAGAATTAAAGAATAAAGAATAAAGAATAAAAAGGAATCAAAGAATAAAAGAATTAAAAGAATAAAAAATAAAAGAATAAAGAATAAAAAGTAATCAAAGAATAAAAGAATTAAAAGAATAAAAGAATAAAGAATAAAAAGGAGGATTTTGAAAAGATTTGTAATTTAAGCTAAAGACAACACTAACTAAAAATTAAAATTCAAATGTTCATGCTAATTAGAACTTACAAACCATAGAGTAGTTTCATAGACAAAACCCACACTTTTACGTAAGTAATTTCGAATTAACAATCACATTAATTCTAACATTTTGCTCATAATAAACCAATCACGAAATCCTACCTTCATCATCTCAAATACTTACATACATCTTTCAATATTATAAATGCATCAACCATTAATGTGCGTCAAACATCAATATGCTTCAAACATTTACAACATGATTTACCTTAAGTTTATAATTAAATGCGCCGACAGCGATCAACATTTAATCTCTTCAATTCTACTCTAAGTGCACCGACAGCGGATAAAACACTTAACATCAAATTGAAGTTTAAGCACTAAAACATATGAAGTAAAAGAAATTCAAAAAGTAAAACACATGAAGATTGCATTCTTACTTACAAATGTTAGAAAGAAAATACCAAGAACAATAGTAAAGAAGAAATGAAAATAACATAAAAATAACATAAATTACGAATAAGAATTAAAATGAAACTAATTAATAAGAAAATCTACAAGAAGTAAAAATGGTCCCCAAAAATGTCTCTCAAAAGAGAGAAACAATAGAACTAACTAAGAACTAAGAACTAAGAAAGAAATGGAAGAATGAAACTAATTGGGGACTCCCCAAATACATGAAATGACCTCCCTATTTATAGAGGGAATGCCACAATTGTTTAATTAAAAGTACAAAATTAAAATATAAAAATAGCAATAAAATAGTACATGAAGAAGTGATGGAAATGATGAGATTGGGTGGGAAAAGATGCTGATTTTGGGGCAAATATGCTGATTTTGGGGAAAAGTGGCTGATTTTGGGGAAAAGTTGCTGATTTTGGGGAAAAGTGGCTGATTTTGGGGAAAAGTTGCTGATTTTGGGGCAAATATGCTGATTTTGGGAACTATTGGGGGCTGCTGGATTTTTGGCTTGGGCTGCTGGATTTCAGCAGCTTCCCACCGAATTTCCTTGCGATTTTCAGTGGTTTCTCATATTTCGTCCATAATTTCTTCGTTATAATTCCGATCGGGACGATTCTTTCACCAAAATGCTCCAAATTCCAAGCTTTATTTATTTCTACAAAAATATCACAAAATAAATTAATTTGTCTAATTATTTATTATTTTAATATTAAAAGTTAAGTATAAAGGGTATAAAATAATATAAAATAACGCTTCTTTGAGGACCTATCAAATACCCCCACACTTAAACTTTGCTAGTCCCTAGCAAATACTAAAATTAAACTACGAATTCAAAACAAGTAACCCTTAACCATTTGTCTCAATATTTCATAATTATAATCATGACATAAAAGATTTTCACTTAAAACATTTAAGCATATGGAATTCGAGAGTTAATACATGGTAACAAAATGTTTCAACAAGTAAGATAATGAGTAAATATGATGAAATGGATCTCTGCATGAATAAGACAAGTATGAATCAACTCACAAGGATATGCACTCATAAATTCACTCAATTTGTGAGGGTTTGTGTTTGCACTCAAAGTATGTGAGAGATACTCACATAATCGAAATGAAGTACTTTTGCAAAATTTCAAACAAACACCTCAAGATAAAAACAAAACATACTTGCACAAATGAACCAAAACCATAAGCTTACTCAAGTGATTAACTCCACTAATCAAAATTTACCATCTTAAGGATCATAAGGTCTTTACGAAGGTTGTAATGGGGCTAAGTTTAGAGGCAAGGAAAATATAGGACAAGTGGTGCTCAATTCGTTCCAAGACTCAATAGACTCCCAAAACGTATCATAGCTTCCCAATCTTAGTGCAATGATGTCAGTAATCCATCTCTTTGAACATAGGCCTAATTCCATCATGTTGGGCCTCACAATCATTCTTTGTGTCGGATTTACAAATGTAAGGGATTTAACTCAAACATTATATAACCAAACCTTATTACCTTGATCGATACTCAACTTTTTTTTTTTTTGGATTTTTTTTTTATATCAAGGTAATAACATGTGTCAATAATACAACAAAGCTTGAGTCGGTAAATCCAAATAATTCACATAAAAGTCTTTTCAACATCATTATTTTCTCCTTACACAATCTTTATATTTTCAACCGAGTTCTTGGAACAAGGGTAAAGGATGTCTATACTAAGCTCAAGTGTTTAGATAATCATGGTGATGAAAGAAAGGCTTAATGTGGGCTCGAAAGGGTTAAAACTAAGGGGGTCGCAACTTGTGCGCACAAAATAGGGAACATGGATGTTTGAATTTGTGGTGTTAACCTTAATGCCTTAATCATTTCCAAAATCAGAGAGTTTATTGACTTAAAAGCTTTGAAAATCACATTGAAAAAGTTCTAGTACTCTAGAGTTCATAAAAAACTATGACAAGCAGTTATGAGGCATATGTATATCAATTTAAACAAAGAACTTATGAATCACTCATCAAAGATGTATATAAAGTTCTAAAGCTCACATAAGGTTCATATGATTCATACTTATCTTATCATGCTCGTTTATATGCCAATTTACATGCATTATCTTCAAGTTATAACACTTAATCACAAAATATTAACAAAAAAATTCAAGTTGTAGTGATCATCTTTATAGCCATAACATATTCATTTCCGTTCATTTATATCATTGACAAGTTAAATGGCAACTTAAGACTCATAAAAACACTAAGTTAAAAGATTCAAGAAAACAAATTTTTTTTTTTTTCATTTTTTTCACCTCATTTTTTTTATATTTTTTAATTATTTTTTTTTAATTTTTTTTGTTTTTTTTTCCGTAAGAAATACTTAATAAAACAATTTCAATTGCACAAATAAAAAAAAAGACTCATAAAAATACTAAGTTAAAACAAAAAGATTCAAGAAAACAATAATTTTTTTTCTTTTTTCTTTTTTTTTTTCTTTTTTTTTTGAATTTTATTTTAAAAATATTTAAAAAAAAAACTCAAAATTGTAAACCATTCCCCCACACTTAAATTCTACATTGTCCTAAATGTAGGAAAATACGAAGTAATTAAACATAGAATCAAAGTAAGGAAGATGATTTACGAAAATAATAGGAAAACATTAAATAAACAAAATAAAAGAGAGTGAAGGGTAGAAGGATAGCAAATCTGTATTGATGACTCCTTCACATCCCGGGAACACATTGGGTTGCCTCCCAACAAGCGCTTGAAGTTTAACGTCCATCCAGCCTAGACAGAGATGCAAGTTAGTTAGTCAGAGATGTACGTTAGTCAAGAATGCAAATTAGATATGCAAATTGAAGTTAAGGATGCAATTTGAGTTAAAGATGTAAGTTAGAGGAAGAGTGCAATGCAAGTTAAACTACATATGCAAGTTAAGTGAAAATGCAAGTTAAATGAAAGATGAAAGCAAGTTAGAATGAAAGATGAAATGCAAGTTAGAATGAAAGATGCAAGTTAGTTACACTAAAGATGCAATTTAATTTTGTCATGACAAATAATGTAAATTAAGATATAAACAATATTTAAATGTCGGGGGAAGTCAAAAATATATATGGTTCGCATAGCTTCAAAGTTTAGATGGAGACTTATACGTCCGTGCGGCCCAAGTAAATATCTTGGATTAATTCAACTGTTTGGGCAAGCTCAAAAGTAACCAGGTTAGAAAGAATACACATAAGAGGCAGGGCTAATTTCTTAGACCCAAAACCCGTTATAAGTACCGTCTCTTGTCCTAGACATCACCCTCGAAAATTTCTTACTCCAGAGGAATTAAGATGACTCAAGTGTTAACAATTACCGTGGGTGAGAGTTAATAGAAGAGTCTTCGCCGATTAAAGATTAAAATTTAAACTTCGAAGCACAAGTGATCTACATATAGCCGAGACTAATGCATGAATGCAATAACTATTTACAAGTATGTTTTTATGCACAATTTACAAATATAACATGACAATTACATATGAACAATTTATATAAGTATGAACAATTTATTTACAAGTATGGTTTCATTAACAAGTAATGATATTTACAAAAAAAATTCTCATTAACAAACTAATATATGTATAAGATTTATTTAACCATTGAGATTTACACTAACACAAAGTGAAGATAAGAAATTTAAATTTATTATTTTTTAAAATTTATGTTTTTTTCGGAATTTAAAAAAAAAATAAATGAAGTTTTTTTTTTACGAATTTTATGCTTTTTTTTTATTTACAAAACAATATAAAAATAAAAATAAGGAAAAGTGAATAATTACTATAAGCATTTATGAACATTTAAAAAGAATGAACATTATGTACAAGTATGAACAAGAATAATATAACAAGTAAGAGAATTATAAACAAACATAAATGAAAGTCTATTATGAACAAGTATGTATGTATATTATAAAATATAAAAGTTATGAACAATTTATGAACAAGTATAAAAGGTAACAAGTAACATATATACAACATTTATTTACAAGTATGAATTAACACTAACATAAAGCTAAGATAAGATTTTTTTTTAAATTTTTTATTTACTTTGATTTTTTTTTAAATTTAAATTTAAATTTTATCAAGACATAACCAAATAAATAATTACATAAGAATAAAATAAGTGTAATCAAAAAGTTAATGGAATAAAAAGTTAATGAAATAAAGTTAATGGAATAAAAAGTTAGTGGAATAAAAAGTTAATGGAATAAAATTAATGGAATAAAAAGTTAATGAAATAAAAAGTTAATGGAATAAAAAGTTAATGGAATAAAAAGTTAGTGGAATAAAAGGTTAATGGAATAAAGTTAATGGAATAAAAGTTAATGGAATAAAAAGTTAATGGAATAAAAAGTTAGTGGAATAAAAAGTTAATGAATAAATTTAAAGTTAAAGGAATAAAGAAAAAGTTTATGGAATAAAATTAAAGTTAATGGATTAAAGAACAAGTTAGAAAGTGTAAAGAAAACAAAAAATAAAAGTAAGGAAAAGTGAATATGTACAATATACATTTATGACAAGTATCAATTTTAATATGAACAAGTAAAAGTAAAAGTAAACAAATGAAATTAAATTATGAACAAGTATCAATTTTAATATGAACAAATACAAAAAAAAAATTATGAACATTTATGAACAAGTATAAATTAGAAATTAAGAATAAGTAAAGTATGAGCATTATAAACAAAAATAATAAGAACGATAATAAGATGGATAAATATAATATTAACAAAAGTAAAATTTATAAACAAGTATAATATGCACAATTTATATACATACACTAACAAATTAAAAATGATTTTCAATTTCCCCGGCAACGGCGCCAAAAATTGACTATGCCCAAACTACGCATTAAATTAAATACGTAATTTGAGTATTGTGCAATTTAAACCCTTTTTGTGTAGATGCAGTATTGGTAAATAGGGATCGTTCTTAACCGGGGAAATTAGGGAACATTAATAATGTGTTAGTGGGAGATGAATAAAAGAATAATGAATTAAATAATTAAATAATTAAAGAATTAAAGAATTAAAGAATAAAGAATAAAGAATAAAAAGGAATCAAAGAATAAAAGAATAAAAAGAATAAAAAATAAAAGAATAAAGAATAAAAAGTAATCAAAGAATAAAAGAATTAAAAGAATAAAAGAATAAAGAATAAAAAGGAGGGTTTTGAAAAGATTTGTAATTTAAGCTAAAGACAACACTAACTAAAAATTAAAATTCAAATGTTCATGCTAATTAGAACTTACAAACCATAGAGTAGTTTCATAGACAAAACCCACACTTTTACGTAAGTAATTTCGAATTAACAATCACATTAATTCTAACATTTTACTCATAATAAACCAATCACGAAATCCTACCTTCATCATCTCAAATACTTACATACATCTTTCAATATTATAAATGCATCAACCATTAATGTGCGTCAAACATTTACAACATGATTTACCTTAAGTTTATAATTAAATGCGCCGACAGCGATCAACATTTAATCTCTTCAATTCTACTCTAAGTGCACCGACAGCGGATAAAACACTTAACATCAAATTGAAGTTTAAGCACTAAAACATATGAAGTAAAAGAAATTCAAAAAGTAAAACACATGGAGATTGCATTCTTACTTACAAATGTTAGAAAGAAAATACCAAGAACAATAGTAAAGAAGAAATGAAAATAACATAAAAATAACATAAATTACGAATAAGAATTAAAAGGAAACTAATTAATAAGAAAATCTACAAGAAGTAAAAATGGTCCCCAAAAATGTCTCTCAAAAGAGAGAAACAAAAGAACTAACTAAGAACTAAGAACTAAGAACTAAGAACTAAGAAAGAAATGGAAGAATGAAACTAATTGGGGACTCCCCAAATACATGAAATGACCTCCCTATTTATAGAGGGAATGCCACAATTGTTTAATTAAAAGTACAAAATTAAAATATAAAAATAGCAATAAAATAGTACATGAAGAAGTGATGGAAATGATGAGATTGGGTGGGAAAAGATGCTGATTTTGGGGCAAATATGCTGATTTTGGGGAAAAGTGGCTGATTTTGGGGAAAAGTTGCTGATTTTGGGGCAAATATGCTGATTTTGGGAACTATTGGGGGCTGCTGGATTTTTGGCTTGGGCTGCTGGATTTCAGCAGCTTCCCACCGAATTTCCTTGCGATTTTCAGTGGTTTATCATATTTCGTCCATAATTTCTTCGTTATAATTCCGATCGGGACGATTCTTTCACCAAAATGCTCCAAATTCCAAGATTTATTTATTTCTACAAAAATATCACAAAATAAATTAATTTGTCTAATTATTTATTATTTTAATATTAAAAGTTAAGTATAAAGGGTATAAAATAATATAAAATAACGCTTCTTTGAGGACCTATCAGTCCTGCAGTCAGTATGGGCTTCATGCTCGGTCTGTGCCTATATGGTATGAACATAGGAAAATCAATACTAAAACAACCCATTTATATAGATGCATCCAATATTTAAATTATATTAAAAAATGTGTTTTAATTTTTCAGCTTTTTTTTTAACATTGGGTAGTATCTAATACTAGCAGGTCCCGCACGAGGCTTACGTTTCAGAGGCATGATGTGGTACAGAATCAGCAACTCAGTGCTCTGATACCAAGTTGACAGGACCCGTCCCTTAGGAACATTAATAACCGTACCCGGTCCTGCAACCGTCTGACAAGTCAACTGAAGTTCCAAAATTACCCTCAGCACTTGTCAAACAAGGGATAACCGCACATGTGCCCTGTCAGGACCCACCCCTAATCCCCCGGGATTAAGGGCTAAATCCCGATCCCGTCTAACTTACGCATGACACGAAAGCTAAACTGACGTCCAACCTTCATGTGACACGTAAGTCGGACAAGGGATTCTCGATCCGACGGTCCAAAAACTTCCGAACTTCCCAGAGTGCGCAAAGTCTACTGTGGATCGTGCGTGTGATGTCTGCATCTCTCTCGACCAACAGCCCGCACCACAACAATCTGGAGGGTATCGAAAACACGAAAAAGACTGTGAGTGGACAAAAATAAAGTTTAAGTTTAAAACAGTTATCAGAAAACAGATGACATTTATACCCTCCGTTTCAAAACCAATGCATGAATATTAATTTCATGTCATAAAACCATGTACGAAAACCGAACACATTTTCCTTTTTTCTCAAATCCTGGGCCTCAGCCCAAAACCATCGAAAACCATTCTTGAAAACCACATCATATTTCCATTCACCGAACCTGCTGGATCTATCTGAGTCTTTAAACTCCTGAGTCTTTAAACTCCTGAGTCTTTAAACTCAATCCAGACCTCAATATAATCCGAGTCTTTAAACTCAACAGGCCTACGGGGAAAATATCAATATCCAAGTCTTTAAACTCCGAGTCTTTAAACTCAATCCGGGTCTTTAAACCCAATCCGGGTCCGTCCCCCGTCAATCATAATCCGGGTCTTTAAACCCAATAACCAGATCCAGCAAATCCAATCCAAAATCGTTTGAAAAACCTTTTTCCATTTCCGAATCCGAATCCGCAATCTCATCAAGATCCCGAATCCAAACCCAGAACTCATATCCATCTCCTTTCCAGATCCGAGTCCGCAACCGTCATTCCGTAAGCCGACATCCGAAATAATCATTCCGAACCCAAACCCGGAATCCACTTCAAGTCCCGAATCGAATCCTGAATCGTCATCTGGAATTCCGATTCCAAAACCCGAAATCACATTTCTCAAAACCACTTTTTGAACTGGGCTTCAAGCCAGAAAACACTTTTCAAAATCCTTTTACTTTCTTTGAAATCAAATCGTATTTCAAATCCCGAAATCAAAATCATTAAAACTAGGTTCAAATCACAATATCCGTAAAAAACGTGAAATACCGTCATTTCCTCGAAAAATGTGCATAAACCGTAAACCATCACAATCATAAATCAAGTATAGAAAACATATAAAAACATATATGCATGCCGCAAGAGTTAGAAAGCAAAGTCCACTCACAGACCATTCCGTCGGCGCCTCGATAAGCGCGCACTTACGCCGTTCCCGGCCATTCCGCTATCCTCGGCTTTCCCTAACCTGTTCAAATCCCATAACGAGGTCACTAACTACTTAATTAAGCTTATACTAAAGCCCCATAATTTTCTCGTATTTTTGGCTATTTTTAACCGAGCCTTAAAACCTTCGGACAGCCCGAAACATATCGAGCTGATGGCTGATCGACTCGAAACCAGCGCCAAAATGTTCGTTACATCGAATACTATAAAAGTCGTGTTGGAAACTTCCCCAAAAGAGGCCTCACGTGCCCTCACGCGCCGCCCAAAAGGGCCGCGCTTGGGAGCCACGCGCCTACTGTTCACTCTCTTCAACCTTAGTCAGACCCGGTCTGAACCGGTTCAGGCCGACCCAGTCCAATGCTGAACCGTCGTGAACGATTTTGTCCAATTCCTCTTTATTTTTAATCCGTTTTTAATCCTAATTAATCTACTATTTTCGTCCTTCCGTTTCCAATTAATCCATACAATAAAATCGTGAAAAAAGAGACCAAAATTACCTCCCCACATCGCCTTGTCGAACCGGTCATAAACCAACCTTAATTCTGGCCTCCCTCGATTACCTCAGGTCTTTTTGCCAATCATGATCGGTTTCAAATCGTCCTCAGGTCCTCACCTAAAGCAAAAAGACAATTAATAGCCTGTAATTTGCACTTCACCATTTTTACCTGGAAAAATTAACTTTCACGGCCAGTACCACTTTCCAACCTTTCTGGACCTCAAAAAACAACTTAGGGGCTTCCTAGGGATGTTTACCAGTCTTTGGACTCGATCAGTACTAAAAATCCTCACGAACCTTTTTGAACCTCAACAGAGGAGGTTACGGGTTGATCCTCCTCCGACTGCCGCCGTGCACGACGGCACCCAGAGCTCCACCGCCTTGTTCCACGTCCAAAACTCTTTGTTTTTGTTCACCTAGCATCGTCATTTTGGGGACAATTAGGGGTTTGAATTCCTCACCAACATTGTCACTCTATTTTTCCTTTTGAACGATCACAACCATTTTAAAACATTTAAACCGTGTAGAAATAGGCAGAAGCCTCTAGGATTGTACTAGGTGTCACACACCCTGTGGACACAGTCACAATTATCCAATTAACCTTGTCCAAGTGACCTTATCTGATTGGTCTCAATTCCCAAGGTGGTTAAAAGACCAAAATGCCCCTACAATGTCCAAATTACCATTTTGCCCTTCACCTTTCTAGAACCAGAACTTAACCGTCCGACGTCCGATGACAGCGTGCCGCCTGTCGTTGTACTCAGGACGTCGAGACCTATCTAACGGTCCTCGGTTCACGTGAAAATCAAAAGTCCAACAAAAAGTCAACATTTTCCTCAATTTATCCAGAATTACGGTAACGCCCTTCACCTTCCGAACACCATAACTTTTTCTCCGATCGTCCAAATCGAACGTGCCACCTGTCTACGGGCTCGTGACGTCCTAAAATACGTCACGGTCAATGGTCAATGCCCAATTGACCTCCCGAACTAAAAGTCAACATTTTGCCCAAACTAGGGGTAAAATCGTCATTCTACGCCCAAGTCCAAAAGTAACCAACTAAACGCCGATTAACTCAGCTAATCCACAATTAATCACTCATCTAATCCGAACTTCCAAGACTGGTCGTTACATGCCCACTCATACCTCCACCTCTCGATCGGCCTCGATCATCGCGCTACGACCTGGAGGGTCAATAAAAACATAAAAGGTGAGAGTGGACAAAAATAAAGAAGTTTATAAAACATGTTACAGAAAAAGAAAACATTTCTACCCTCCACGTAAAACCAATGCATGCATTCGAAAATCACTTAGTTCCACGATCAGAAAACTGCTTACGAAAAATCGAAAATCATTTCATATCCAAAACCATAAATCCAGGGCATCAGCCCATAACCATGAATCAAAATCCAAGTACGAGAACATAGCCCAAAAATCCATAAATCCACCGGGCCATTGCCCAAAACATCTGAAAATATCGGAAATCAACAATAAATCACACATCACTCAATCTGCTGGATCTCAATCACCGTGTCTTTAAACTCAAACCACATATATCAGGCCTTCCCGGGATATCAATAGGTCTTTAAACTCAAAACACAATCAATAGGCCTCGGGGGATATCACAATAACCGAGTCTTTAAACTCAAAACATTTCAATCAAGGGCCCTCCCGCGTCACATCAATCAACAGGGTCTTTAAACCCAAAACCAGATCTAGCCATAGCAACCGGGTCTTTAAACCCAAAATCATGTGTAAATCATAGAAATCCAGAATCCATCGAAATCCAAATTCCAAATTCCAAAACCAAATCCGAAATCATATTTTATCGAAATGGGTCTCGTGTCCGAATTCACGTTCAAACCCAATGTCACATAATCAAAACATAATATGTGTAAACCATATAAAATGATCCATCAAACCATCATCAACGTATAACATAAACCATATTCTTGAAATACGTGCAATTACGTATTACATATCGAAATACGTGTAAATACGGAAATCGTAATCACCATAATCATAAGCATAGAAATCATAAATAGAAAGCGTAGAAAACAATTATGTATGCATTGAAATTTAGAAAGCAAAGTCCACTCACACACCGTCCAAACTGCCCGCTTCCGAGCTGCACGTTTTTCCGTATTTTTTGAGAATCATTATTCTTGTCTAAAATCATTATCTAGGGTCACTAACACTTCAATATATCTCATATAATTTTCCCCAATTTTTTGGGGATTTAAATACGTATTTTAAACGCATATTAAAACTTCGGACACACTGAACACTATCGAAACGATATCCGATTTCCTCGAAACTAGTGCCAAAATGTTCATTATATTGAGAGGATCAAGTTTCATGTTGACCTCACCTCGAGATTGGGTCTCACGTGCTACCGCAAACAGCTGCACGTGAAGCTCACGTGCGAGCTACAGTACTCGTCCCTATCACATGTTTCCTGCAATTAAACCCGTTAGCCCGCGAAGCAACCCGATAAGAACTTCATCAATTCGATGTTAATTCAACATTTTCTTTCATCTAATCTCATTCAAATGACCTTAATTTAAGTTCTGTAAACTCAATTCATTGAATTCAGGACTGTAACCAATCAATTCCCAATTCAATATTCGAATCTTTGAAATCCAATTCTACCAAAATTGAGTCCAATTATCGATTCTGATAAATTAAGAAGTAGCTAAGGACCCATAGGAACACTAATTCGAAATCAATTTCACAAAACCTTACCCCAATTACTCAACTCAAGCTCGAAAATTCCAACAGTTTTCAGGTCCTGTTCTTGGCCAATACCTCATCGCTTACTTTCGTTTTTGAAGTGGGTCGACTCGAATTGATCTCAGGAAATTCAATCCCATCTCAATTTCATTGTTTATGGCTCAAAATTCCAAATTTGGTTTTTGATCAATTCAAATTTTCGAAGGGTTTGGGTCTCGGGTTCTCTGGGGTTTCCTTCCCCTTTTTCTTTCTTTTTCCTCACGATCTCACCCTCTTAATTCTTCTCCAGTTCTCCTTTTCTCTCAATTGGTTGTTGGGGAGGTCGATCAAGCAAGGATGTGGTCTCTGGTCTCTGTTTTTCAAACACATACACAAGGGTTTAAACTCTCCAATTCATCCCACCGCTCACGGTTACCACTAATTGTTCCCTTAAAGTGACAGATGTCACTTACTGAACCTAATGACTCATTAGTCACGGCTGAATCAGCCAATACTTGCCCAAATTACCATTTTTCCCCTAACACGACCTACCCCCAATCCTACGGGATTAAGGGCTAAGCCATGCTCCCGTCTAACTTACGTGCGACATGAAGGCTAAACCGACGTCCAACCTCCACGTAACACGTAAGCCGAACAAGGGATTCCCAAGCGAACTGTCCAACAATTTCCGAACTTCCTAGAGTGCGCAGAATATACTGTGGATCGCGTGTGTGATGTCTCTGTCTCTCTAACAACAGCCTGCACCGCACCAAACCTGTAGGGTATCGAAAACATAAAAGACTGTGAGTGGACAAAAATAAATAATACGTTCAGAAAACAGTTTATAAGAAATTACATTTATACCCTCCATGAAAAACCAATGCATGCATATGAAAACCATTTTCATAAAACCATTTCATATCCAAAATATGAAAACCATCAATGAAAACCGGAATCATTTCTTTGTCTCAAATCCGTGTCTCAAATCCAGGGCCTCAGCCCAAAATAATAAATCCTCATAAAAGTACGGGAACTCAGCCCAAAATCCACAAAATCCAAATTATCCAGGCCACTGCCCAAAACATCTGAAAACCAGTGAAAAACCAATCGAAAATCATAATTAATCAATTTGCTGGATCTCAAGCGCGCCGAGTCTTTAAACTCAAAACACATGCGCATAATCAGGCCTTCCTAGGATATCAACGAGTCTTTAAACTCAAAACACAATCAACAGACCTCGGAGGATATAACAATAACTGAGTCTTTAAACTCAAAACATATCAATCCAGGGCCCTCCCCCGTCATCAATCAATCTAGTCTTTAAACTCAAAACTAGATTCTGTCATATCCGGGTCTTTAAACCCAAAACCAAGTTTCAACGGGTCTTTAAACCCAAAACCAAGTGAGAATCACAGAAAATCCATATTCGAATTCGCAATCATGATTCCATAAACCGGCATCCGGAATCATCATTCCGAACCCAAATCCAGAAATTTACTTTTAAGCTTCAAAACCAAATCCCAAATCATCATTTCTGAAATCCGATTCCAAAACTCGAAATCTCATTAATCGAAATCACTTTCCAAAATCCATTATAAATCATTGAAATCAAATCACAATTAAAATCCAAAATCATAGTATCAAAATCATCATCAAATCATAGCATAAAACCATATCTCGTAAAACATGCAATTCCGTAAATATCTCGAAATATGTGCAAAATCGTAAATCATCAAGATCATAATCATAAACATAGAAATAACGTAAAGAAAACATAAAAAACATTTATGCATGCATCATAAGTTATAAAGCAAAGTCCACTCACAGACCATTAGCGTCGCCGCCTCGATACGCGTACACTTACGCTTTCCCGGCTAATCCAATATCACCGGCTTTCCCGAACCTGTCCAAATCCCATAAGAAGGTCACTAACTACTTCATTAAGCTTCTACTAAATCCCCGTAATTTTTCTGAATTTTTAACTATTTTTAAACGAGCCCTAAAACTTTCGGACATTCCGAAACCTATCGAAACGATGTCTGATCGACTCGAAACTAGTGCCAAAATGTTCGTTACATCGAATACTTTAAAATTTGTGTTGAACACGCCTCGAAAATAGGGCCCACACGCCCTCACGCGCTACCCAATCACCCTACTCGTGAAACCTCATGCAGTTACTATTCATGGACGGTTCTCCTATGTTATCAGTCCATTCTTGATCCGTTTTTGCTTCTAATTAGTCCTATAGGTTTGCCTCAACGTCTATAATCGTTTTTAGTCCTTAAAAACAAGAATTGACACTTGGAACTGACCTCCCAAATCGAAGGTTAGACCGGTCACTGTCCTTCATCGAGTTGTGACAACGCCCAAACTACGCATTAAATTAAAGACGTAATTTGAGTGTTATGCAATTTAAGTGCACCGACATTTAATCTCTTCAATTCTAATCTAAGTGCACCGACAACAGATAAAACACTTAACATCGAATTGAAGTTTAAGCACTAAAACATATGAAGTAAAAGAAATTCAAAAAGTAAAACACATGGAGATTGCATTCTTACTTACAAATGTTAGAAAGAAAATACCAACGCATATATTGAATTATAAGTAAAACCAAAACAATAACAAGAATTAAAAGAAAGCTAATTAATAAGAAAATCTACAAGAAGTTAAAATGGTCCCCAAAAATGTCTCTCAAAAGAGAGAAACAAAAGAACTAAACCAAGAACTAAGAACTAAGAAAAATGAAAGAAATGGAAGAATGAAACTAATGGGGGACCCCCAAATTTCAAGAATTGAACCCCTATTTATAGGGGGAAAAGCTACCAAAAATAAATAAAAAATACAATAAAAAATGTGGAATAATGGAATGATGAGTAATAAAGATTTGTGATGATGTTTAGAAGTGGTTTTGGTTGTAAAGTTGCACAACTGGGTTGGAAAGTGGCTGGAAAAATCAGAAAAATATGAGAAAGTGGAGCAGTTTTGGAATGGGTTGAAGTTGTTGGGCTGTGCAGGAAAATGGACTGAGTTGGTTGCACTGTTGTGTGTACGGGCTGAATTGGAGACAGGTGCGGGCCTGGGTAGATGGATGGGCTGGCGCAATCAGGCTTGCGTGATGGGGTGATGCGGGTCGAACTGGAGCGAACGGGCCGGAGATGCGGGCTGGACAGAGGCAAGCTGGGCCGAGCGAAGAGACCTGGGCTGACGGAAAACATTGTGACGCGGGCCTGGGCGCACAATGGGCTGGGCGGATGCGGGCCAGGAGGGCTGGGCTGGGTTTAAAATTGGGCTTGGGCTGCAGGATTTATTTGGGCTGCAAAGAAAATTAATTCATTAATTTAGTAATATTTCACCGAAATTCGTCCATAATTTCTTCGTTATAATTCCGATTGAGACGATTTTTTCGCCAAAATGCTCCAAATTACAAACTTTATTTATTTAAACAAAAATAACGCAAAATAAATTAATTTATCTAATTATTTATTATTTTAATATTAAAAGTCAAGTATAAAGGGTATAAAATAATATAAAATAATGCTTATTTGAGGACCTATCAAATACCCCCACACTTAAACTTTGCTAGTCCCTAGCAAATACTAAAATTAAACTACAAAATCCAAAACAAGTAAACCCTTAACCATTTGTGACAGGACCCATCCCAATCCCCCCGGGATTAGTGCGGGATGACCCTGCTCCCGTCTGACACGAAGTGTCAGTCAAGGGATATTTCCGACCTTTGCCCTCCCGGGCTATCAGAGTACGCCAGGATCCGGAGGAGGCATGTGATATCTCGGTCTCTGCTACAGTCCACATCCGTTGTCAACCTGAAGGGCAGTCAAAACATTAAAAACTGTGAGTGGACAAAACAAGAGTTTATAAAAACATTTAATAAGAAGACATTTGTACCCTCCACTAAAAAGCATGCATGCATTGGAAAACCATTTAACCAAAGAAATCATACGTGGGAACTAAGCCCAAAGCAGATATAAACCAAGGTCGAAAGGACCACAATGAAAACGACCATACGGGCCACTGCCCAAATCCATAAAGAAACCAAGTACACGAGCCACTGCTCAAATCTTGTGCACACCTGTACACGCCACATATCATATATCATATATCCATCACATACATATATATAAGTCACACAACCAATCCTGTCACGGTATCCAAAGCTACGCGCGTGCTACCCGGGTCTCAATCCGAGTCATCTCAAAGTCAAGGTCAATGTCCGCAGACCACTGACCCTACCCGAGGTAATAGTAACCATAGCCTTCCTGAGAGTAAGGAACCCAACTGGGGGTGACTCCACTCAGTCGGTGCTCCGTGACTACTCCGGGGTCCACCCAGGCCAACGACCCTCCCCGGAGGAGATAGTAGAACATGTAAAGGAAGGTAGATGAACATATATATATATATATACATAACATAAACATTCATGTCCGGTTCCCCTGAACCGTCATGATCCATAATATCCATAATCAGGTAACATGTCGGTTCCCATAAACCGTCATGTAAAGTAATAACCAACAAGGGTTCATGCCGGTTCCCATAAACCGTCATGAACCATGATACCATAACAAGGGTTCATGCTGGTTCCCATAAACCGTCATGAACCTGGGAATCCACTTAAGGTTCCCTGACCTGAAATCAAAACCATAAAGTAACTGGGTCTCGTGCCCGAACATATGACTCAACTGGGCACCGTGCCCGATATCTAAGGGTCAGTCACGACTCCGATCATAGTGATGCGTGCAACCATCCATCCAGGACCGCTCTCAATCCTGGTATGTCGCCGTGAACAAATCAACCGACGCGACCACCACAAGATCATGGTGCACTCCTCACCGATCGCTATCCTTAACCGTCAGCACTCCGAAGTCAAGCCTCTCCAGGCTGCCCGACAACGAATCGTGCATCGTGACCTCTCCGGAAGGAACACATCCCAATCCGGAGGCGAGCGTCGTATCGTCGATCCCCGTGCACCTAGCACCCGCCGCGACCACGATTTAGACCTGAAGGTCGTAAATAGTGTCATATGCCCGAGACAAAACCAAATGGGTCTCATACCCGAGTTGATCCTTTTAGAAATCCAAAATCAAATCATTTAAATCAATAAAGAAATACAGACCCGTATAAGCACCGTATAAGGCCGAAACCTCGAAATACGTGCTTATACGTAACCACATACAAATGCACCCATGGCATCATCAAGCAAGTAATAAAACATATAATAAACATTTATGCATGCACCAATTTAGAAAACAAGGTCCACTCACAGACTGTCCGAGCTGCCGCCTCGATTTGCGTGCCATACGGCTCCCCGAGCCGATCACCGTCACCGGGACTCCCAAACCTGGCCAAATCGTAATAGAAGGTTACTAACTACTTAATTAAGCTCCTACCAAAGCCCCGTAATTTTCCCGTATTTTTAACTATTTTTAATCCCGAACCTAACCCTTCCGATGCCCCGAAACATATCGAGACGGTGTCCGATCGACACGAAACCAGTCCCAAAATCTTCGTTACATCGAATAGAAGATTTCGTATGTAGGAACCTTCTCCAGATTCCCTGCCACGCGCCCTCACACGCCGCCTGAAGTGGCTGCGCGTGGGCTTCACGCGCCGCTACAGTACCTGCTGACGTCATCACTGACGTCAGCATGACGTCATCACTAACAGCCCCTGACAGTGACACGTGTCACGCTCCCATTGGCCCACTGTCTGACATGTCAGTCTGACATTGTCAGATCTGACATGATGACGTCATCCCTGACATGATGACGTCATCAGTCATCCCCTACATCGGTCAGACTGGTCCGAATTGGTCCGGTCCGGTTTTTCCTGCAACTTGGACCGGCGTAACCTGTCCAGGTGTCCTTCTCCCTCATTTTCGGTCCGATTTCATCCATTCCAATTCCTAAATTCCTATTTCTTCATTTCCTATCTAACCCAATTAACAAAACTACCTAAAACCCTCGAAATCCGACCGGTTCAATTTTGAACCTCACGGTTCAATTTTCCCGAAACCTCCCAGGGCTTCTCCGACGTCCAACCACCACCAAAACCTCCCTAACAACTCCCTAGCAACCTATTTAACTCAAACCAATCGTCCAAATCGACCCATAACAACAAAATCCACACAAAAATTGAAAATGGGCTTACCGGGTACCCGCTCGGGTTCTGGGTTCCCGCCACCGCCCACGGCGGTTCCAGCCACCAGCTGCCGTCCTTAGTCCTCCTCTCTCACCCTCTGGTCTCGGTTATGGTTAGAAGGGAAGGGTTTGGTGTTTGGGTGAAGAAATGGTGATCGGTTTGGTTTGGGAAGAAAATGGGAGAAATGGATGAACGGGGAAGGGTTTGGTGCATAAGTGGGTGAGGTTGGCCAGTGGATGGGTGACAAGTGTCACTCATCCATTGGGCCTCCATTAAATATCTGGGCCCACTAGAGACAAAACTGTACTTTTTGTCTCGTAAAACGTGCCATCGTGAATAGTAACCGGGAACTTCCGTGAACCGTAACTTCGCCGTCGAACGTCCGAATTCGACGTGCCGCCTGTCTACGGATTCGTATCGTCCTTATCTACGTAACGGTCTTCGGCCCTCGGCCATCGGACCTCCCGGTCAAAAAGTCAACTTTTGACCTCCTATTCACCCAAATTACCAAAATGCCCCTAAACTTCCGAACGTCATAACTTCTTCCTCGAACGTCGGAATTGAACGTGCCACCTGTCTATGAACTCGTGACGTCACGAACTACGTCACGGTCATCGGTCAAAGTCCATTTGACCGCCCAATTAAAAAGTCAACGTTTTGCCACCATTAGGGGCAAAACGGTCATTTCGCACCGTGCGTCCGATTTCGCTCTACTAATCACCGATTAACCTCATTAATCGTGATTAGTCACTAATATAATCTGGGAATTTGGGACGGGTCGTTACAATTTGTCTCAAAATTTCATTATTATCATGGCATAAAAAGATTTTCACTTAAATCATGTAAGCATATAGAATTCAAGAGTTAATATATGGTAACAAAATGTTTCAATATAACGACCCGTCCCAAATTCCTATATTAGATTAGTGACTAATTACGATTATTGAGGTTAATCGGTGATTAGTTAGGCGAAATCGGATGAACGATGCAAAATGACCGTTTTGCCCCTAGTCGTGGCAAAACGTTGACTTTTCATTCTGGAGGTCAAATGGACTTTGATCGATGACCGTGACGTAGTTCGTGCCGTCGAGAGTTTATAGGCAGGTGGCACGTTCAATTCCGACGTTCGAGGAGGAAGTTATGACGTTCGGAAGTTTAGGGGCATTTTGGTAATTTTGGTTAAAAGGGGTCAAATGTTGACTTTTTGACCAAGAGGTCTGATGGCCGAGGGCGGAGGACCGTTACGTAGATCGGGATGATACGAATCCATAGATAGGCGGCACACTAAAATCGGATTTCGAACGGGGAAGTTATAGGTCACGGAAGTTCGATTTCACTATGCACGTACTACGAGACGGGGATGATTTGGCAAATTCTGGTTGGCTAGATATTTTGAGTGGGTCCCATGGATGAGTGACAAGTGTCACTCATCCCATTGGCCCAATCCCCTAAATTGTGGATCTATTTAAATTAAATAATATTATTTAATTACTTTTATAATTAATCTCACCCAATACTAAATCTTGGCCCTCCATTCCATTTTAATCTTTCAATCCTCACCATCAATTCCATCTCCCTCTCATCAACCATCATTCTTCTTCTTTGTTTCTCACAAACCATATTTGTTCATCCTCCATTTTCCTTCAAAACACAAACACCTCACCACACCGCACCACCACCATCACCGTGCATTAACCTGACCGTGTAAAGAGTGAGGATGGACTGAGGAGGACAGGAACGATGGCAAGCCACGGCCAGCCACGGCGGCGGCTCACGGCGGGGAAACCCGAAACCATATGTAACGACCCGTCCCGAATATCGGGATTCAATAATATTTAATTGTGATTTACTAATCTGGGATTAGTTGGGTGATTTCGGACGAATGTGCAAAATGATCGTTTTGCCCCTAGGCGTGGGTAAAACGTTGACTTTTATTTCGGATGGTCAAATGGACTTTGACCGATGACCGTGACGTAGTTCGGGACGTCACGAGTTCATAGACAGGTGGCACGTTCGATTTCGATGTCCGTGGTGAAAGTTATGATGTACGGAAGTTCAAGGGCATTTTCGTAATTTGGACGAAATAGGGGAAAATGTTGACTTTTTGACCAGGGTGTTCGATGGCCGAGGGCCAAGGACCATTACGTAGGTCTCGTCGATACGAATCCAATGACTGGCGGCATGCCGAAATCGGTGATTCGACGACGAAGTTATGGGTCACGGAAGTTTGGTCTGAATCGTGAAATCGGGGATGCTGTACCCGGACGGGGTTCGGGGATTGAACTCGGAAATTGAGACCCGAGTGGCACGCGTAGCCTTCTGATTGTGACCTTATTAGACGTCAGGGACGTCAGACATCAGGGATGTCGGATTGGAGTGTATGGTGTAGTGGCTAAAATTATGTTTATGGTTTATATTATATGATATATGATTTTAAATGATGGTGCATGCATATGTTTTTACTGGGGGGCATAAATGTCTTATAAAATGTATTTTAAGGACTTGTTTATTTTCGTCCACTCACAGCTTTTGTTTTTTAATGCCCTTCAGGTTGATTCCGGATGCGACTGCAGCAGAGACTTGAGCATCGCACACCTCCTCCATCGATCCTTACGCACTCTGGAAGCCCAGTTGGGCAGTGGCAACAGGTTATCCCTTGTCTGACACCTCTTGTCAGACGGGAGCATGACACATTCCATGGTACTCTGGGGGAGATTGGGATGGGTCCTGTCAAGTGGTATCAGAGCAGGTTTTGCTCTTTTGTGCGCGAAGGTCGAGGGTGTGATGTCTCTTTGGGCTGCAGTTCCGTTGTCAACCTGATATATAGTTTTGGGTTTGTATGGTGGATTGGGTGTGGTTGACCCGATACGCCGTGCATTGATGCGATTCAACCTAAGTGAGGTTGTATACGATTAACTGGTAATGTGGGACCGTCGGTTCGGTCATGTGATTATGGATTGTTGTGCCACTGGGCACAGCCGGGTTGAGGGAACCCCATTGGAATAATGATATGGAAATACGAAACTCAGTTGAGTAATGGTCTAAATTATGGACCCTGGTAGTGTTGGCTGGTGTACGGGGTGTTGGTACATCGGAGTTAGCCGATGACCTTCGTGGTGGAACCGACGATGGAACCCACGCTGAGTTGATGATTGGATTGGGTTTGACGTCCATATGATGTCAGGACCGCGGAGTCGGTCAGGTTGTGGATTTTACTGCAGAAGGCAGTTGGGTTCGGTGGAACCCTAGGGTGTGATTTTGGAACCCTAATTTATAATTGATGGACCGGAAGGTGAACTTTAAATGAGAACTTGTGCGGCGGCGAGCGGCTGAGGTCGTGGATGACCATGTGGATGAATCAAGTGAGTCTAGTCAGGATTATGGGATTCGATCCACGAATGCGGTTACGAGATATGATGTGGATTTCCGTGTGGGATCGAATGGTAGTGTGATGTGTGGATACGGATCTTGACAACGATGACTGTTGGTCGACAGTTGTGTTGAGATAACTGGCTATCGAGGGTATTTAGTGTGGTTTTAATACTTGGGGATCATGGGACGTTCAGGGGACGTTCATTATCCTAATGTGTGGATGGCCAAATTGGGGGTACCCATAGTTGTGGGGTACGAGTGCTATTACAGGATCATCGTTAGGAATGAACAGAGATCCAGGGTAACAAATTTGCACACTGTGTGCTAGCATGGATGTTCGTGTGCTATGTATGGATGTTGGTATGTTGGTGCTTTTATGCCAATACTAGTATGGATGCCTGTGTGCTGATACTAGTGTTGATGATAGTGCATTGGCACTGGTACTAGCGCTGGTGCTGGTGTCAGTGATTGTGACGACGATGAGCCACGAATGGGGATGTGACTCTGTCCTGATGGATATATGATTGGTATCTGCGACTCAGTGGTGGTTGAGTCTTGGACTGGATGGGATCCAGTGGAGGTTGTAACGTGTTGGATAAGTCCCAACAGTTATGAGATGATAAGTGGTGAACGGATAAAATGGTATGATTGAAACTTGAGGAATCTAGGGATGATGTCCCCTACGTCATGAGAATCAGTGGATTTGGGGAGTTGTTGTCAACTCCGAGATGGTAAGATTGTTTACCTCTAATATCCTCAGAGGGTGCAAGGAAGTATTGAAATTATAAAAGTCGAGGAAAACCATTCGTGGTATTGATGTGGGATTTTGTGATTGTGAATCACTTGGAACCTGAGGATTGAACCTGTAAAGGTTGAGATGTGAGACGAAGGCAGTTGGGTATGCACATCCAGGCAGAGTTGAGGAAATCCTGTTCGGAATCGGGGTGTGCGCATACATGAGTATTGGCGAACATGAGGTCCGAGGAATGAATTGATTTTGGACACGTGGTTGTCCAAGTGAGTTGAGATTATGGGAAGTCCAGTGGTTGGACTTGACATCTCATTTGGGAGCATATCTGTTTCCAACATGGTTGGAACTCCCGATTCGGGGAGAGTTGTGATTGGGAGACGAGAAGAGTGCTTGTTTCCGCATCGGTGATTGGTATTCCAAAGTCATTGGAGTTGACTTCTTATTTCCTGTCGTGGCAGATGATGATTGTTGCTACCAGTACGTTGAGCGTGTATTGGTGGGTGGACCCATGTTTGGCTTGGGGTCATTGGACACTAGAAGTTGTGTATGATTTTTTTTGGATTTGGTGGTGAAATGCGGGATCACCATTCCACCAAGGGAAATTTGACGAAGGATTCAATTGAGGGTGTAAGACCCTACGATCAGCTTTCAGATGGATTGTTAGCTATGCGAGCATGTGTGGATCCTAAGTGGATCTGATTTGTGATGTTGTTGACTTTGGACGATATGACGATCTAGGATCGTGATATTACTTGTCGGGTGACATAGTGATGGATCTGGATCGTGATCGTGATGATCCAGATTGGATGAGAGTTTATCACTCTTACCTTGGAATGCGAGTCGTAAACGACG
The DNA here is from genome assembly GCA_032719365.1 of Prinsepia uniflora. Classification (NCBI taxonomy): domain Eukaryota; kingdom Viridiplantae; phylum Streptophyta; class Magnoliopsida; order Rosales; family Rosaceae; genus Prinsepia; species Prinsepia uniflora. The sequence goes on from CM064871.1 coordinate 69,820,288, forward strand.
GGACTGAACTCCTTTTCGGAGTGGAGTCCATATGGTTGTTACTCGGTTGAGTAGGTTTCCGAAGTGGTCGAATTTTGTCAACCTTTGACGTGTGAATATTAGGATTGGCTTCCCTATGAAGTCAATCGAGTGTTTTGGACAGGCAACCGATAGGTTCGGTTTTGTTACGTCTTGGTGGACGTAAACGAGATTTTGGGTTTTGGAATTGAATTTCTGGGTGACGTTTCAAGATTCGATTGCGAAGCTCGAAAATGGATTACTGGATTTGGGTGCGGAATGATTATTCCAATGCTAGCTTACGGAATAATGATTTCGGATTCGGATTTGGACATTGAATAAAAATATGATGTTTGGGTTCGGATTCGGGATTTCTTACGAAATTGCGGATTTGGATTCGGAATTGGAACTAGATGACGGGTGGAGTTCGTTCTGTCTCATGTTGGTTTGGGCAAATGTACTCCGTTACTAGAACGTGTTTGGCTATGACCTGGGTGGTTGTAGGCGGATTGATGGATTGATGTACGTACAGGGTACGTTGTATGAGGATTGATACTGGTTAGGCTGAGTGGTGCCTAATGGCGGTACATGGGATGTACCCGTGATGTGTGATTAAACGTGTTGGTAATCGGCTTGGTTCCGATATCATTTGTTTGGCTGTGTTGTGGACTGGACATTGGATACTATGCGCTGTGCAGAGTGATTTTGTCGGGTTCAGTGATTGTATGAGCAGGTGCTCTTAGCCACGGTTGGCTAGTGGAACCCTAGTATTGAGATGTGTGATCACTGCTGGGCTGGCATTCAATGTGTTCCAGTTACACCACATGATTGTGTAAGTTGACAGTATACGTACACTCAGGATGAGTGAGTTGGTGGTCTGAGTAACCACGAGTAGCCTTTCGTGATGCTACTATGCCGTGATATTTTCTGCGTCAGGGTTCGCTGACGGAGTCGGCGGTTACGGACATTGAGATTAATTTGTGTCGCAGGTTTGGGCTTGCCCTGCGAATTGAGATCATGTGGTTGATCTTACGCTACATTGAGAGTGATGTAGTACGAGGTGTTGTCACTGACTGGCTGATGGTTGGGGCTTTATCAGGGTGGTAAAGCTTAGTGGTGACAGTTTGACTGGTGGAGTCAGCATGGACTGATAAATGAGATTTGGTGACTCCCAATGGGAGCAAATGTAAGGATATATTGGCAATGGAAAGGAACCATCTAGCTGAAGGAGTCAGCTTAATGGTTAAGCGATTTTATCGCGGATCAGGTGATTATGTCCACTCGAGGAGGTCGAGTGTTGTTGTTGTGACGTATGACTGTGATGGGATGTCTGGGTACAGACGAGACTGGTGTTGTTCCAGTAAGTGGGTGTACAGGTGTACACAGATGTGAGGCCGAAATGTTTTCCACAAGGTGGTTGTGGAATAAGGTTGTTGGTAATTTCGAGGACGAAATTATTTAAGGAGGGAAGGTTGTAACGACCCGTCCCAAATATCGGGATTCAATAATATTTAATTGTGATTTACTAATCTGGGATTAGTTGGGTGATTTCGGACAAATTGTGCAAAATGACCGTTTTGCCCCTGGGCGTGGGTAAAACGTTGACTTTTATTTCAGATGGTCAAATAGACTTTAACCGATGATCGTGACGTAGTTCGGGACGTCACGAGTTCATAGACAGGTGGCACGTTCGATTCCGATGTCGTGGTGAAAGTTATGATGTACGAAAGTTCAAGGGCATTTTCGTAATTTGGACGAAATAGGGGAAAATGTTGACTTTTTGACTAGGGTGTCCGATGGCCGAGGGCCAAGGACCGTTACGTAGGTCTCGTCGATATGAATCCAATGACAGGCGGTATGCCGAAATCGGTGATTCGACGACGAAGTTATGGGTCACGGAAGTTTGGTCTGAATCGTGAAATCGGGGATGCTGTACCCGAACGGGGTTCGGGGATTGAACTCGGAAATTGAGACCCGAGTGGCACGCGTAGCCTTGTGATTGTGACCTTATTAGACGTCAGGGACGTCAGACATCAAGGATGTCGGATTGGAGTGTATGGTGCAGTGGCTAAAATTATGTTTATGGTTCATATTATATGATATATGATTTTAAATGATGGTGCATGCATATGTTTTTACTGGGGGGCATTAATGTCTTATAAAATGTATTTTAAGGACTTGTTTATTTTCGTCCACTCACAGCTTTTGTTTTTTAATGCCCTTCAGGTTGATTCCGGATGCGACTGCAGCAGAGACTTGAGCATCGCACACCTCCTCCATCGATCCTTACGCACTCTGGAAGCCCGGTTGGGCAGTGGCAACAGGTTATCCCTTGTCTGACACCTCTTGTCAGACGGGAGCATGACACATTCCATGGTAATCCCGGGGGGATTGGGATGGGTCCTGTCACCATAGGTAAACATTCAAAAATCCAAATTTCGGTTTTGTTGGTTTTTATTCTATTCTAAGGATTGGGAAATATTTCTGGGCACTCTAGGAAGCTAATGGGATTGTTTTCGTGGCTTGGGAGCCTGGAACAGCCGTGAACGGCGGGGGAAGGTCCGGCCGCCATTGATGACGGACGAAGGTATGGCTTTGGGCGTTTTGTTCCATTTTAATTAGCTAGAAAGGTTAGAAATGAGATTAGGAACATATTAGGATTAAAATGGGATGAAATGGACCTAAAATGGACCCTAAATCGGTCCAAAAACCAGAGAAAACCGAGGTTGAAGTTGGGTGAACAGTACCGTGAACAGTACCGCGTGTGGGGGCTCCGTGAACAGTAATTTAGGAAAGTGTTCAACACGTGAAATCTTCTATTCGTTGTAACGAACATTTGGGACTGGTTTTGTGTCAATCGGACACCGTCTCGATATGTTTCGGGGCATCGGAAGGTTTAGGATTAGTTTAAAAATAGTTAAAAGTTCGGGAAAATTACGGGGCTTTAATGGGAGGTTAATTAAGTAGTTAGTAACCTTCTATTACGATTTGGACAGGTTTGGGAGTCCCGGTGATGGTGATTGGCTCGGGAGAGCCGTATGGCACGCAAATCGAGGCAGCAGCTCGGACGGTCTGTGAGTGGACCTTGGTTTTCTAAATTGGTGCATGCATAAATGTTTATTAAATGTTTTAATACATGTTTGGTAATGCCATGGGTGCATTTGTATGTGGTTACGTATAAGCACGTATTCTGAGGGTTCGGCCTTATACGGTGCTTATACGGGTCTGTATTTCCTTATTGGTTTTAATGAATTCGATTTGGATTTTAAAAGGATAAACTCGGGTATGAGACCTATTTGGTTTTGTCTCGGGCATATGACCTCAGATATCGGGCACGGTGCCCAGCTGATGTCCTATGTTTGAGCACGAGACCCAGGTACTTTACGGTTTTGATTTCAGGTCAGGGAACCTTAAATGGATTTCCCGGTTCATGACGGTTTATGGGAACCGGCATGAACCCTTGTTATGGTATCGTGGGGCATGAACCCTTGTTATGGTATCGTGGTTCATGACGGTTTATGGGAACTGGCATGAACCCTTGTTGGTCATTATGGTACATGACGGTTTATGGGAACCGGCATGAACCCTGGTTATGTTATTATGGTACATGACGGTTTATGGGAACCGGGCATGGAGGATGTTATATATATATATATATATGAATGGAATGGATATTATGGATCATGACGGTTGAGGGGAACCGGGCATGGATATTTGTGCTATGTATATATATGTTCATATACCTTCCTATACTTCTATTATCTCCTCCGGGGAGGGTCGTTGGCCTGGGTGGACCCCGGAGTAGTCACGGAGCACCGACTGAGTGGAGTCACCCCCCAGTTGGGTTCCTTACTCTCAGGAAGGCTATGGTTACTATTACCTCGAGTAGGATCAGTGGTCTGCAGACATTGACCTTGACTTTGAGAAGACTCGGATTGAGACCCGGGTAACACGTGCGTAGCTTTGGATACCGTGATAGGATTGGTTGTGTGACTTATATGTATATATGATATATGGATTTGATATGTGGTGAGCACAGGTGTGCACAGGATTGAGCAGTGGCTTGTGTATGTTTATGGTTATGGGTTGAGTCCCTTATTGGTTTCTTATGGATTTGGGCGGTGGCCCGTTTGGTCGATTTCATTGTGGTCTTTTCGACCTTGGTTTATTTTTTATTTGGGCTTAGTTCCCACATGTGGTCCTTTTGGTTAAATGGTTTTCGAATGCATGCATGCTTTTTAGTGAAGGGTACAAATGTCTTTATGGAAATGTTTTTATAAACTTTTGTTTTGTCCACTCACAGCTTTTAATGTTTTGACTGCCCTTCAGGTTGACATCGGATGTGGACTGTAGCAGAGATCGAGATATCACATACCTCTTCCGGATCCTGGCGTACTCTGATAGCCCGGAAGGGCAAAGGTCGGAATTATCCCTTGTCTGACACTTCGTGTCAGACGGGAGCAGGGTCATCCCACGTTAATCCCGGGGGGATTGGGATGGGTCATGTCATTCAACAAGTAAGATAATGAGTAAATATGGTGAAATGGATCTCTGCATGAATAAAACAAATATGAATCAAATCACAAGGATATGCACTCATAAATTCACTCAATTTTGTGAGGGTTTGTGTTTGCACTCAAATTATGTGAGAAATACTCGCATAATCGAAATGAAGTACTTTTGCAAAATCTCAAACAAACACTTCATGATAAAAACAAAACATACTTGCACAAATGAACCAAAACCATAAGCTTACTCAAGTGATTAACTCAACTAATCAAAATTTACCATCTTAAGGATCGTAAGGTCTTTATAAAGGTTGTAGTGGGGCTAAGTTTAGAGGCAAGGAAAATATAGGACAAGTGGTGCTCAATTCGTTCCAAGACTCAATAGACTCCCAAAACGTATCATAGCTTCCCACCCTTAGTGCAATGATGTCAGTAATCCATCCTTTCGAACATAGGCCTAATTTCATCTTGTTGAGCCTCGAATTCATTCTTTGTGTCGGATTTACTGTAACGCCCCGAAAACCCACAAAAATGTAAAATATTAAAGAATGTGTAAAATGATGTTTTTACCCTTGGAAGAATATGGCTAAAAGTTGACTTTTCGTCTAAAATACGTTTTGTGCAATTTGCGAGGACCGTTGTGTAGGTCCCGAGACGCTGAATCCGTAGACAGGTGGCACATCGAAAACGGAGCTCGTATGAAAAAGTTATGGGTCTGGGAAGTTCAGGGGCAAAATGGTCATTTGTGACCTCAAGGGTAAAATGGTAATTTTATGTGGATTTTGATTAGACAGTGAAGAAGATGATTTTCATATGATTTCAATGCTGATTCACTCCATCTTTTGAGTCATATGATTCATCAAGTGACAAGTGTCACTTGTTAATAAGGATTAGTGGCACTTGGGTTATGTGTTACAATTAATTAATTGTAGTTAGCAGATAAGAATTGAAATGGGAAGCAGTGCAGTCGACTAAGAACAAATGCAAAATAGAGGACACATATACCTCTCCTTCATCTTGATCGAATTTCAGTAGGAACAAGGGCAATTGTGAGTGATCAATTAGAGTTAATTGGTTAATTTGAAGAGAAAAACCGAAAGGAAATAGAATAAACACCAATGAACACCATACTGAGCAAACCCGAAAAATCACCCAACACCCTGATTTTCGATTTTGATTTTTAAGACGATTTCGATCGCAATTGAGGTGATATTAAGCTTTCTGGGAACTAGACGACTCGAACCCAATCAACTAGAACGACAATTGGAGGTGAATTGGTGATGAACAAGCCCTGCAACTGTTTCGGAAATTCGAGCTTGAGTTCGATTACTTAGAGGTAATAATTCATGAAATTGATTTCGATTTCATGTTTAGAATGAAGGTTAGATGCTTCTAGTATGATAAATTGAAGGAAACAGGTTGGTTTTGGGTAGAACCCGAATTCGAACCCGTCGGGTGTTCATCTTGAGTCGAGGCGTTTTAGGGTTTAATTGATTAAATTGAAGTTACTGAACTGTAAGTTAGATTGAACTGATATTAATGAGTAAAAGAATGGATATAATTAAGCTTGAATTGAAGGAGCTTGCACCGGGTCTGATCGCGGGTTTCAGACCCGTTTATCAAAGAAACGGGCGAGGAAGGAGCACTGTAGCAGTGCACTGTTCACGGCGCGTGGCTTTCACGCGCAACCGCTTGCGGCGGCGCGTGACCGGGAATCTGAAGGAGGGTTCAACACACTTTTTGATGCTCTCGATGATACGGACTTATTAGCGTTGGTTTCGGGTCAATCGAATATGAATTTAGAGTAGTTTTGCATACCCGAAGCGTATAAGTTACGTTTAAAATAATATTATTTTATTCCGACGATTAGGAAATTCGGACAGGAGACTATGTACCAAGTTAGTAATATGATATTACTTGTTTGACAGGCCCGAATACTTTCAGGACGTCGGTGAAGCACGAACAACTTGAAACTGAACAATCTGGACGGTGTGTGAGTGAGCTTTTGTTTTCTACCCTAAATGCATGCATATATGTTTTAAATGCCTTATAATATGATTTGAAATGATTTGGTATGATTGATACTTCGATATGATGATTTCCGGATTTTTTTGGGAATATTATATTATTTTATATGCTTTTAAGCACAATTTTCGAGAAAACTATAAAACTGATGTTTCGAGCTAAGGCTCGGGGTTTGAGCTTGATTTTGACTCGGATTATGAGTCTGGTATTAGATTTGATGAAGGAATGAGATTGTGATTGCGCAGATTTGCGTGAATTGGTTTATGGATTTGAGAAAAGTGTTTTTGGTCTTGAAGCCCAGTTCAAAAATGGTTTTGATATTAAATGCAACTATTTTCACTAGTTTTCATGATGATGATATGTGAGGGCTTTCGGTGTGGAATATGTTTCCCCCGAAGGGGACCCTGGAGATAACGCTCGCCTCCGGGATGGAAGTGTTTACCCCGGAGAGGTCACGTAGCACGGTATGTTGTCGTGCAGCCAAATGGAGGCTCGACTCAGACCAGATGTGCTGGATTATATGGAGGTCAGTCAGTGATATGTTCATGACGACCTGGATTGCCAGCTGGTGATGTGTTCACAGCGGCGGATGCTCGGGATTTGAGCGGTCCTTGAGCCTATTGATTTGCACGCGTTGCAGGGATAACGTGACTATATATTGGACCTGGATCATGTGTTTTTATTGATGTTTGAGATTTATATTCCTATCTTGATTATTTGAGTTATAAGTTATGATATGCATGCATGTTTACAAAACTGGAGGGTAAGACTATATTTTGATAAATGTATTTCTAAACGTTATTTTTGTCCACTCACACCTTTGATGTTTTATTTGCCCTCCAGGCCAGTGCACAGGTACTGAGGCTAACATCGAGGCAGAGGAATAAACAGACCGTTGCGTACTCAGACACCTTGCAGCGTAGAATTTTGATCCCTACTTGTAAATATTTCCTATGCTCTGTAAACCATGTTGACTAGGTCAACGGTCTCGGAATACTGAACTATCCCTTGTCTGACAATGTTTGTCGTTTGTATGTTCTATATGTATATATGTGAAACTACTTTTTGTACTTTCGAGTTATTGTCAGACGAGAGCAGGATCTTTCACGGTTATCGAGGGATAATCGGGATGGGTCTTGTCATTTACAAATGTAAAGGACTTAACTCAAACATTACATAACCAAACCTTATTACCTTGATAGAGACTCAACCATTTTATTTTTATTTTTTTTTATATCAAGGTAATAACATGTGTCAACAATACAACAAAGCTTGAGTCGGTAAATCCAAATAATTCACATAAAAGTCTTTTCAACATCATTATTTTCTCCTTACACAATCTTTATATCTTTAACCCAGTTCTTGGAACAAGGGTCAAAGATGTCTATACTAAGCTCAAGTGTTTAGATAATCATGGTGATGAAAGAAAGGCTTAATGTGGGCTCAAAAGGGTTAAAACTAAGGGGGTTGCAATTTGTGCGCACAAAATAGGGAACATGGATGTTTGAATTTGTGGTGTTAACCCTAATGCCTTAATCATTTCCAAAATCAGAGAGTTTATTGATTTAAAAGCTTTGAAAATCACATAGAATAAGTTCTAGTACTCTAGAGTTCATTAAAAGCTATGGCAAGCAGTTATGAGGCATATGTATATCAATTTAAACAAAGAACTTATGAATCACTCATCAAAGATGTATATAAAGTTCTAAAGCTCACATAAGGTTCATATGATTCATACTTATCTTATCATGCTCGTTTATGTGCCAATTTACATGCATTATCTTCAAGTTATAACACTTAATCACAAAATATTAACAAACAAATTCAAGTTGTAGTGATTATCTTTATGGCCATAGCATATTCATTTTTGTTCATTTATATCATTGACAAGTTAAATGGCAACTTAAGACTCATAAAAACACTAAGTCAAAACAAAAAGATTCAAGAAAACAATAATGTTTTTTTTTCTTCACTTATTATTATTATTATTATTATTATTATTATTATTATTATTATTATTATTTTACAATTAAAATTGTAAACCATTCCCCCACACTTAAATTCTACATTGTCCTCAATGTAGGAAAATACGAAGTAATTAAACATAGAATCAAAGTAAGGAAGATGATTTACGAAAATAATAGGAAAATATTAAATAAACAAAATAAAAGAGAGTGAAGGGTAGAAGGATAGCAAATCTGTATTGATGACTCCTTCACATCCCGGGAACACATTGGGTTGCCTCCCAACAAGCGCTCGAAGTTTAACGTCCATCCAGCCTAGACAGATATGCAAGTTAGTTAGTTAGAGATGTACGTTAGTTAAGAATGCAAGTTAGATATGCAAATTGAAGTTAAAGATGCAATCTGAGTTAAAGATGTAAGTTAGAGGAAGAGTACAATGCAAGTTAAACTAAATATGCAAATTAAGTGAAAATGCAAGTTAAATGAAGATGAAATGCAAGTTAGAATGAAAGATGAAATGCAAGTTAGAATGAAAGATGCAAGTTAGTTAAACTAAAGATGCAAGTTAACTTTGTCATGACAAATAATGTAAATTAAGATATAAACAATATTTATATGTTGGGGGAAGTCAAAGATATATATGGTTCACATAGCTTCAAAGTTTAGATGGAGACTTATACGTCCGTGCGGCCCAAGTAAATATCTTGGATTAATTCAACTGTTTGGACAAGTTTAGGGGTGACCAGGTTAGAAAGAATACACACAAGAGGCAGGACTAATTTCAAGACATCCCAAGGCTTAAACTCCATTGATGTCCCTTTCTTAGACCCAAACCCGTTATGAGTACTGTTTCTTGTCCTAGACATCACCCTCGAAAATTTCTTACTCCAGAGGAATTAAGATGACTCAAGTGTTAACAATCACCGTCGGTGAGAGTTAACAAAAGAGTCTTCGCCGATTAAAAATTAAAATCTAAATTTCGAAGCACAAGTAATCTACATATAGCCGAGACTAATGCATGAATGCAAGAACTATTTACAAGTATATTTTTATGCACAATTTACAAATATAACATGACAATTTACGTATGAACAATTTATACAAGTATGAACAATTTATTTACAAGTATGGTTTCATTCACAAGTAGTGATATTTACAAAACAATTTCACATTAACAAACTAATATATGTAAAAGATTTATTTAAGAATTTATATTTATACTAACACAAAGTTAAGATAAAATTTTATTTATTTATTTATTTAATTTTTTAATATACATATATTTTTTTTGGTTTGAAGAAAAAGACAAACTTAAATAAATTCATCCACAAATAAAATAAAATAAACAAGTAATATACAACTTATGAACTAGTATAAACAAATAAGTATGAATAAAGATGTACAATTATAAACAAAGTATGAACAAGTATAATAATAAAATAAAAATTATGAATAAGTATGAATGAATACTATGAAATAAAAAATTTATGAACAATTTATGAACAAGTATAAAGGTAACAAGTAACATATATACAACATTTATTTACAAGTATGAATTAACACTAACATAAAACTAAGATAAGAATTTTTTTTTATTTCGAATTTTTTTTAAAAAAATTAAATTTAAATTTTATCAAGACATAACCAAATAAATAATTACATAAGAATAAAATAAGTGTAATAAAAAAAGTTAATAAAATTAATGGAATAAAAAGTTAATGGAATAAAGTTAAAGTTAAAGAAATAAAGAAAAAGTTAATGGAATCAATTTAAAGTAATGAAATAAATTTAAAGTTATGGAATAAAATTAAAGTTAATGGAATAAAATTAAAGTTAATGGATTAAAGTGTAAAGAAATAAAGTGTAAAGAAAAAGATAAAATAAAATAAAAGTAAGGAAAAGTGAATATGTACAATATGCATTTATGACAAGTACAAATTAAATTAAATTATGAACAAGTATGATAGAATTTTAAATTTACAAAAACAATTTGAATATGAATAAATATATATAAAAATAATAATTATGAATATTTATGAACAAGTATAAATTAGAAACTATGAATAAGTAAAGTATGAAATAAGATGGATAAATAAAATATAAACAAGTAAGTAAAGGTTATAAACAAATATAATATTAAAAAAAGTAAAATTTATAAACAAGTATAATATGCACAATTTATATACGTACACTAAAAAAATTAAAAATGATTTTCAATTTCCCGGCAACGGCGCCAAAAATTGACAACGCCCAAACTACGCATTAAATTAAAGACGTAATTTGAGTGTTATGCAATTTAAACCCTTTTTGTGTAGATGTAGTATTAGTAAATAGGGATCGTTCTTAACCGGGAAAATTAGGGAACATTAATAATGTGTTAGTGGGAGATGAATAAAAGAATAATGAATTAAAGAATTAAATAATCAAAGAATTAAATAATCAAAGAATTAATAAATTAAAGAATAAATGAATAAGAGAATAAAAAAAATAAAATAATCAAAGAATAAAGAATTAAAAGAATAAAAGAATAAAAAAATAAAGAATAAAAGGGATCAAAGAATAAAAGAATTAAAATAATAAAAGAATAAAAGAATAAAAAGGGATCAAAGAATAAAAGAATTAAAAGAATAAAAGAATAAAAGAATAAAAGAATAAAAGAATAAAAGAATAAAAGAATAAAAGAATAAAGAATAAAGAATTAAAAGAATAAAAGAATAAAAGAATAAAGAATTAAAAGAATAAAGAATTAAAAAGGGGGGGTTTTGAAAAGATTTGTAATCTAAACTAAAGAAAACACTAACTAAGAATTAAAATGCAAATGCTCATGCTAATTAGAACTTACAAACCATAGAGTAGTTTCATAGACAAAACCCATGTAACGACCCGTCCCGAATTCCGGGATTAGATTAGTCATTAATCTTGATTAGTGAGGTTGAACGGTGGTTAGTAGGGCGGAATCGGACAAAATGTGCAAAATGACCGTTTTGCCCCTGGTCGTGGGCAAAATGTTGACTTTTTGATCGGGCGGTCAAATGGACTTTGACCGATGACCGTGACGTAGTTCGGGACGTCACGAGTTCATAGACAGGTGGCACGTTCGATTCCGACATTCGTAGAGAAAGTTTTGATGTTCGGAAGTTGAGGGGCATTTTGGTAATTTTGGTCAATTGGGGTCAAATGTTGACTTTTTGATCGGGAGGTCCAATGGACGAGGGCCGAGGACCGTTACGTAGGTATCGTCGATACGAATCCAATGACAGGGGGCATGCCGAAATCGGAGATTCGACGACGAAGTTATGGTCAAGGAAACGAACTAACGAACCGAGGCTCCGATTAAAATAATAATATAATAAGGAACAGTACCTGGTGATTGAACACACTTGGATGAGTGACAAGTGTCACTCATCCCTTAATTTGGGGCTTAAGACCAGAATCCATGTTTTTTGGGGAGACCTAATTATGGTGTTTTATTATTATTTTAATTAATTGATTAATCCTTATTTTCCATTAATCTCATTTGTGTTTCTTAACCGTGTACAACCAAATCCAGTTTTCTTCCACCCTTAATTCCTCTTCCATTTCTGAACCTGAGAGTGCGAAATTGTGAGTGAGTTGAGAGTGAGTTGAACTGGGTTAACACGAGAGATCAACAGAGTGAAGGAGACTGGAATTTCAGATTTTAGAATTTTGGGGGGAAATTCGGGTTTTGAACTATAGGCCGTGAGGATTGAAATTGAGCTCACATTCAGCTTTCTGGGATCAATACGAATCGATCTGCAACAAGAACGAAGGGAATTGGGGTCGAATTGAGGAAGAACAGAAGGAAGGAGGTCTCTGAAATTTCGAGGTTGAGTCGAGGAATTGGAGGCTTTGATTGACGAAATTGAACTGGGGATTATGTTCCTGAGGATCCCACGATGCTTCTGGAAGGATCAATTGAAGGAAAACGTTGGAGATTGATGAAGCTCCATGGTTGCACAGTGTACGGCTATCAAGCTTGAGTCGTGGCGTTTGGGGCTTCGATTGATGCAATTGATGAAAGGGAACTGTCTCTCATGGTCCAGTGATGCTTCTGGATGCATCAATTGCAAGAAACCTGCAGCCATTGAAGGAATTCCATGAATGAACAATGTTCAGAGTGTTTTTGGTGTTCATCATTGAATCGTGGGAATTTGGGTAAGTGATCGTGTAATTGATGTTACAGACCTGTAATTGAACTAAGAAAGAAACTAACTGAATGATTAATTGAAGGAATTAAGGCTGAATTGATAGGATTGGAACCGGGTTGTATCGCGGGCAAATTGGACCCGTTTACCAGACAAACGAGTTGGGCTGGTGACACTGTAGCAGGCGCGTGGGTTTCACGCACAGCCACTCACGGCGGCGCGTGGGCACGAATCTCGAGGTGAGGTCAACATGACTTCTGTCCTATTTAATGTAACGGACATTTTGGAATTGATTTCGTGTCGATCGGACACCGTCTCGATATTGTTCGGGATGTCCGAAGGTTTTAAATCAAGTTTAAAAATAGTTAAAAATTCGGGAAAATTACGGGACTTTGATAGGATGTTAATGATGAGGTTAGTGACCCTCTAATGTATTTTGGACAGGATTGGGAGTCCCGGTGATAGGGGTGTGGCCCGGGAGGGCCGGTGGCACACGTATCGAGGCATACCGTTAAAACGGTCTGTGAGTGGACTTTGGTTTTATAAATTCTATGCATGCTTAAATGTTTTATATGGATTGTGATTGTGATTGTATGATGTTGATTTGGTTGTTGGTAAATTGTATGGTTTCATGTATTTCGAGGCGATTTACGTGCTTGCACGTAAATCGAGGTTTCCGGTTTTACATGGATTTTTCATATTTATAACTTGGATATAATGTGATGAAATGGTTTTGAAATTGGAAATATGAACTCGGGCTTGAGGCCCAATTATGTTGGAAATTTCGGACTTGGAGTCCATTTGAGAATCGGGCCGGGGGCCCAGTTGGTTAATGAAATCGGGCCACGGGCCCAGTTGATATGAAATCGGGCTGAGACACATTTGAGTTATGTTATCGGGCCAGGGGCCCAGTTGATTTACGAATTCGGGCCATGGGCCCAGTGGGTTTATAAGTCGGGTTGCGGGCCCATTTGGTTTACAAATCGGGCCATGGGCCCAGTGGTTCATAAAATCGGGCATGAGGCCCAGTTGGATTATAAATGTGATTTCGGGTCAGGGACCCTATGTTTAATAATTGTGATTTTGGGTCAGGGACCCTAAATGGAATTACATGGTTTTATGGAAATTTCGGGCAGGGCCCATTGTAATGATGTGATAAAAGGAATAAATAAAACTGTTTTCCACATACCATCTGGATACAAGGATATATGATGGTCTCCTCCAGATGTCTGGGACACTGGGGAAGTCACGGTGCATTGCCTGCGAGGGGTCATTGTACGGAGCAGCCGGACCGTATGATGACTCAGGAGCAGGATTGCTATGATTGACGTCAGGGACGTCAGACATCAGGGATGTCAGATGTATGGACCCGGAGAGACCCTGGGCAGCACGCGTAGCTTATTAAACCGTGAGATATGACGTCAGGGACGTCTAGCGTCTGGGACGCTAAGCATCAGGGATGCTGGTGATGGTAATGGTAAAATATGGATTAATGAATCTATGAAATGGCTTTTCGGTTGGATATGTGTTATGTGGTAAAAAATGGATTATTGGTTATGAAATGGTATGTCGGGTCGGGGACCCTAAATGGTTTTCGATTTTTAGATTTATATTTATCGCTTGGGGCGGTGGTCCACATGGTTGTTTATGTATGGTTGTGGTATTCCACTGTTTTGGGAAGAGTTCCCACACTTGGTTTTTGGTTAACGGTTTTTGGGCTAAGGCCCTAATGGCTCAGTTGAGCAAACGTTTTGGTTACTGGTTTTCGTGGAATGCATACGTTTTTATTGGAGGGCATAAATGTCTTATAAATGTATTTGATAAACTTATTGGTTTTTGTCCACTCACAGCTTTTGGTTTTAATGCCCTTCAGGTTGATTATGGATGCGATTGCAGCAGAGACTGGGACATTGCACACCTCCTCCATCGATCCTTGCGCACTCTGGATGCCCCATTTGGGCAGTGGCTCTTGGTTATCCCTTGTCTGGCACCCCTTGTTGGACGGGAGCAGGGCACATTCCACGGTAATCCCGGGGGGATTGGGATGGGTCCTGTCAACCCACACTTTTACGTAAGTAATTTCGAATTAACAATCACATTAATTAAACTACTCCTAAAAGTAGACTTCCTTCAAGTACAAATTTTGCCAACACTCTAACATTTTGCTTATAATAAACCAATCACGAAATCCTACCTTCATCATCTCAAATACTTACATATATCTTTCAATATTATAAATGTATCAACTATTAATGTGCTTCAAACATCAACATGCTTCAAACATTTACAACATGATTCACCTTAAGTTTATAATTAAATGCGCCGACAACGATCAACATTTAATCTCTTCAATTCTACTCTAAGTGCACCGACAGCGGATAAAACACTTAACATCGAATTGAGGTTTAAGCACTAAAACATATGAAGTAAAAGAAATTCAAAAAGTAAAACACATGGAGATTACATTCTTACTTACAAATGTTAGAAAGAAAATATCAACATATATATTGAATTATAAGTAAAACCAAAACAATAACAAGAATTAAAAGAAAGCTAATTAATAAGAAAATCTACAAGAAGTTAAAATGGTCCCCAAAAATGTCTCTCAAAAGAGAGAAACAAAAGAACTAAACCAAGAACTAAGAACTAAGAAAAATGAAAGAAATGGTAGAATGAAACTAATGGGGGACCCCCCAAATTACAAGAATTGAACCCCTATTTATAGGGGAAAAAGCTACCAAAAATAAATAAAAAATGTGGAATAATGGAATGATGAGTAATAAAGATTTGTGATGATGTTTAGAAGTGGTTTTGGTTGTAAAGTTGCGCAATTGGGTTAGAAAGTGGCTGGAAAAATCAGAAAAATATGAGAAAGTGGAGCAGTTTTGGAGTGAGTTGAAGTTGTTAGGCTGTGCAGGAAAATGGACTGAGTTGGTTGCACTGTTGTGTGTACGGGTTGGACTGGAGACAGGTGCGGGCCTCGGTAGATGGATGGGCTGGCGCAATCAGGCTTGCGTGATGGGCTGATGCGGGTCGAACTGGAGCGAACGGGCCGGAGATGCAGGCTGGACAGAGGCAAGCTGGGCCGAGCGAAAAGACTTGGGCTGACGGAAAACATTGTGACGCGGGCCTGGGCGCACAATGGGCTGGGCGAATGCGGGCCAGGCGGGCTGGACTGGGTTTAAAATTGGGCTTGGGTTGCAGGATTTATTTGGGCTGCAAAGAAAATTAATTAATTAATTTAGTAATATTTTACCGAAATTCGTCCATAATTTCATCGTTATAATTCCGATCGAGACGATTTTTTCGCCAAAATGCTCCAAATTACAAACTTTATTTATTTAAACAAAAATAACACAAAATAAATTAATTTATCTCATTATTTATTATTTTAATATTAAAAGTCAAGTATAAAGGGTATAAAATAATATAAAATAATGCTTATTTGAGGACCTATCAAGTTGCCACGATTTCGCCCACCGTCCTTCTTGGTTTTGATCTCAAACGCCTTCTAGAATCCCTAGAAACACATCTCAATTATCAAGACCTCGCAACAACCCCCAATTTTCAACTTACCATTTTTGTTTCGAAACATACCAGTTGTAACATTCCACGGCCGCCGTCCACGACAAGCCTCGAAATTGGTCCCCATCGACTTGTCTGACCTTCATGATCATTATCCAACTAGTTAGGACGGTTAACAAGTTCCTAAACTAAAACTCACTCTCAAAATCCAAAAAAAGGGCACACGGCTTACCTGAACTTCTCCCACCGTACACGACGATCCATGGTGACAGCACCACCACACTCGTCCCATCATTCTCTCCAACATTTGTTCAGACATTACAGGCAATAGCTGAGGGTCAAGGGTTTATCGGGGTGGGATTTCATGGTTTACTCTGTTCCTCTGTTTCCTCATTTGAACCCAAAGTCGTGCAACACATTTCAAATAATTGTGAGGCGGTGAGCAATGTTCTACAGCCATCCAGAACAAGCCAGGTGTCCAAAACCTTGTAGGCACACTTCCCAAGGCATCCACATGTCCAAAACTAACTGGGCACAGATCCCAATGCCATCAATTGACCAAAATGCCCCTTGATGCCCAAATTACCATTTTGCACCTCTCGTAATTAAACTCATAACTGAACCGTCTGAAGTCCGATGATAGCGTGCCACCTGTCGTTGTACTCAAGGGATCGAGACCTACCTAATGGTCCTCGAAATACATGAAAAATACTTTTCATATGAAAAGTCAACAATTTGCCCCTTTTCGACCAAATTACCAAAATACCCTCGAACTTCCAAACATCATAACTTCCTCCTCCGATGTCGGAATCGGACGTGTCACCTGTCTATGAACTCGTGATGTCCCAAACTACATCATAGTCATCGATCCAAGTCCATTTAAGTGCCCGAACTAAAAATCAACATTTTTCCCATTCCAAGGGCAAAACCGTCATTTCGCATCGTCTGTCCGAAATCACCTAACTAATCATCGATTAACTTCACTAATCCATCATTAATCACTAATCTAATCCTGATTTTTGGGACGAGTCGTTACAGTGTAACCACTCGTCTCGAGTATCGGGATTAAATATTAATTAATTATGGTTTAGAATGACTAATCTGGGATTAGTTGAGTGAAATTGGACGAAATGTTCAAAATGATCGTTTTGCCCTTGGGCGTGGGTAAAATATTGACTTTTAGTTTGGGCGGTCAAATGGACTTTGACCGATGACTGTGACGTAGTTCGGGACGTCACGAGTTCATAGACAGGTGACACGTCCGATTCTGACATTTGAAGAAGAAGTTATGACGATCGGAAATTGAGGGGTATTTTGGTAATTTGGCTGAAAAGGGGCCAAGCACCGTTACATAGATCGAGTCGATACGAATCCGTAGACATGCGGCACACCAAAATTGGACATCGAACGGGAAAGTTATGGTCACGGGATTGAGATCGGTTAAACGAACGAACCGAGGTTTCGATTAAAATAATATTAAATTAGTGAATAGTGATCGATGAATCTAGACCCTTGGATGAGTGACAAGTGTCACTCATCCCCACACTCCCTAAAATCTGGATCATGTTTCCACTATTAAATTAAATATAATTTATTTTCCCCTTTTTAATCTCAGCCGTCCATTGATTCTCAAGATTGAATCTGCACCCTCCGTTCCCTCTCATCTGGTCAATCATCTCTCTCACTCTGATATATTTTCCCACCCGAAACACTTACACACACAACCTTTCGAAAAAACACACCAGCCTATCTCCTCTGTGCTTGTGTGTGAGAGACCAACCGTTGGTGAGGGCTGAGAAACGACGGGAGGCGGCAAAGAAACGGCGGTGACCACGGTGGTTCACGGCAAAGATGAGTTAACCCGAGAGCTAATTATGTCCAAGTTTTGAAAGTCGACTTTTAGTTGTAGTTTTAAACTCCTAATGGATTCTAATGAGACCTAGGGACAGAGACGAACACATTGAACCTGATTTCGAGGCTCGAGGAGCTCTGGATCGAGAGGAAGGATGATCAGAAAATCTGGGCTTCAGGTTTTTGTTCAGAGGTAAAAATCTAATTGAGTTTTCTTGTTTTTGATTCCATAAACCTCTTAGTTGTACTTAGACGAACACGTAGGAAGAAACCCCATAGAAAATGGTTGAGTAATGGCTGAGAAAAGGTCAGCTCGGTTCAGCGGTTCGACTGAACTGGTTCAAACCAGTGAACCGGGTCCAACGCGAGGTTGAAGATGAACAGTGTTTGGCGCGTGGGCTTCACGCGCAGCCCCTTTGGGCGGCATGTGGAGGGTATTTTGGGGAAACTTCCAACATGACTTTTAATCTATTCAATGTAACGAACATTTTGGGATTGGTTTCGTGTCGATCGGATACCGTTTCGATATTGTTCGGGACGTCCGAAGATTTTGAATCGAGTTTAAAAATAGTTAAAAATTCGGAAAAATTACGGGGATTTGATAGGAGGTTAATGAAGAGGTTAGTAACCCTCTATTCTGATTTGGATAGGTTTGGAAGTCCCGGTGATAGTGGTGTGGCCTGGGAAGGCCTATGGCACGCGTATCGAGGTGCAGTGTTGTACGGTCTGTGAGTGAACTTTGGTTTTATAAATACTATGCATGCCTAACGGTTTTATATGTTTTATATACGTGCTTTCCATGATGATGATTTTGATTATTGATTTCGCGTATGTTGCACGTATATCGAGGCTAATAGTTTTATTGTGATTTTACGTGCTTATGGTTTCATGAACAATGTGATGAAATGGTTTTGAAATTGGAAAGACAGAATCGAGCATGAGGCTCAATTGTTTTGGAAAATTCGGACTTGGAGTCCATTTGAGTTACGTAATCGGGCTGGGGGCCCAGTTACTTTATGAAATCGGGCCAGGCGCCTAGTTGTTTACGAAATCGGGCTGAGACCCATTTGAGTTATATTATCGGGTCAGGGGCCCAGTTGATTTACGAAATCGGGCCAGGGCCCAGTTGATTTACGAAATCGGGCCAGGCCCAGTTGATTTGCAAATTCGGGCTGTGGGCCAGTGGTTTACAGAATCGGGCATGAGGCCCAGTTGGGTCATAAATGTGATTTCGGGTTTGGGACCTATGTTTTATAAATGTAATTTCGGGTCGGGGACCCTAAATGGAATTGTGATGTTTTATGGAGATTTCGGGCAGGGCCCATTGAAATGTTGTGAAATGATTTGATAAAACTGTTTTCCATATACCATCTTGATACGAGAATATGTGATGGTCTCCTCGAGGTGTCTGGGACACTGGGGAAGTCACGGTGCATTGCTTGCGAGGGTTCATTGTACGAAGCTACCGGACCATATAGTGACTCAGGAGCAGGATTGTTATGATTAGACATCTGGGACGTCAGACATCTGGGATGTCAGTGATATTGACCCGGAGAGACCCCGGGCAGCACGCGTTGCTTATTATTGTGATATATGACGTCTGGGACATCAAGCGTCTGGGACGCTAGGCATCTGGGATGCCAGAGATGGTAATGTGGTAAATATGGACTATTGGATCTATGAAATGGTTTTTCGGTTGGATTTGTGTTTATGGATTTGGGCAATGGCTCAGTTGGTTTTGTATTTACAGATTTGGTATTCTACAGTTTTGGGCTGAATTCCCACACTTGGTTTTGAGTTACGATTTTTGGGCTAGGGCCCTAATGGCTTGTTGAGCAAATGTTTTGATTACTGGCTTTCGATGCATGCATACGTTTTAATAAAGGGCATAAATGTCTTATAAATGTGTTTTATGAACTTAATGATTTTCGTCTACTCACAGCTTTTGTTATTTTTAATGCCCTTCAGATTGATCACGGATGCGACTGCAGTAGAGATCGGGACATCGCATGCCTCCTCCATCGATCCTTGCGCACTCTAGAAGCCCCGAGTGGGCAGTGGCATTAGTTTATCCATTGTCTGACACTTCGTGTCAGACGGAAGCATGTCACATTCCACGGTAATCCCGGGGGGATTGGGATGGGTCGTGTCATACAGCCCCTGCCTTAACAAATTATGAAAATGCCCTTCATGTATCTAGACCCGTACCTTTGTCATCCGAACTCCGATTGAGGCATGTCGTCTTTCTACGGATTCAGTGTCTCGAGACCTATCCAACGGTCCTTGCAAAATGTCCAAAACCAGGGGCAAAATTGTCATTTCCTTCCAATTTTCCAATATTTTCTTTTTCGAATTCCCGGGTCGTCACATCTGAACTGGTATTTACCTCCACTGTTTGATTTACATGGTTATGCAATTCATTTATAAAAAAAAACTACATGAAACATGATGACTACAAATGTGGCACAAATCCGCTATATTGATTGGCACAAGAAAAATAGCATTTGGAGAACAAGGTGGCAAACAATTTTGCAATTGGCTTTGGTGGGCTTGTAGCGTAGCGCAAGTCCAGCAGGGAGACTAAAGTAGCTTTTAACTTAACTTTGCCCTATTTAACAAGAAGTGGGTTGGAAGCTCGACTTTAGAGGCTGGGGCCTATTTGCACTCAAGGTCAAGCCAAATCTACTGCGCTAAACCTAGTGAAAAATCTAGATGTCCTGCAACCAAAACTAATTACCAACCTCATGGCGACTACAATGTTCTTTCCATCAACAGGGTTCTTTGCGTTTTTGTTAGGACACGTCCCAATTTCCCCGGGATTAACGAGGGACGCTCCTGATCCCGTATGACAAGGAGTGTCAGACCAGGGAAAATTTGAACCTTTAGCCCGAAAGCTTCAAGAGTACGCCAGGATCTGGAGGAGGTATGTGATGTCTCGGTCTCTGCTACAGTCCGTACCGTAATCACCCTGAAGGTCATTGAAAACAGAAAGACTGTGAGTGGAAAAAAAGTAATAAGTTCATTAAAACACATTTCACTAAAAAGCATGCATGCATAGGAAAACCATTTATCAAACCACATATGTTTCAATAACCAAATCCAGACGGGCCCTTGCCCAAAACCATTTACAGAAATCTAGAACAATATAAACATATGTGGGATCTCATCCCAAATCCATGTATCAACCATAAAACACAATTTCGCAAACACCAAGAAATCATGTTTATCCAATTCATATAACCAATCCTGTCACGGTATCTAGAGCTACGTGCGTGCTACCCGGGGTCTCAAAGCCCAAGTCTCCCCAGGGTCCACCCAGGTCAATGTCCGTAGATCAATGACCCTCTCTGAGGGTTATAATCCATAGCCTTTCTGAGAGTAAGGAACCCAACGGGGGCGACTCCATTCAGTCAGTGCTCCGTGACTACTCCGGGGTCCACCCAGACCAACGACCCTCCCCGGAGGAGACAATTCATAAATAAAGGATGGTATACGAAAACCTTTTGAAATCATTCTTAAAACCTTTCAGGGGTTCATGCCCGGGCCCCATAAGCCGTCACGAACCATAAAATCCTTTCAAGAGTTCATGGTGGTCTGCATAAAGCGTCATGAACCAGAAATCCATTTATGGGTCCCCGACCCGAAATCACCATCTTAAAACATAACTGAGCCTTAAGCCCGAATCCACAAACAAACTGGGCCTCTGGCCCGAATCGTAAACCATTTGGGCCTCGTGCCCGATTTCATAAACTAAATGGGCCTTGTGTTTGATTTCGTAAATCAAATGGGCCTCGTGCCCGATACGTAAGTCAACTGGGCCTCGAGCCCGATTCGCAAGCTAACTAGGCCTCCGGCCCGATACGTAAACCAACTAGGCCTCCAGCTCGATGCCTCATTAAATCAAATGGACCTCAAGTCCGGAATTTCGTAAATCAAATGGGTCTCATACCCAATTCCATATTTGCAAATCCGAAATCGATTTAAGAACCAATTGGGCCTCTTGCCCGAGAACATAACTAAATGGACTTTGAGTCCGAGGGTTTCCAAAACAAATGGGTCTCGAGCCCTAGTTTACCTTTTCAAATCCAAAACTGTTTCATGAAATCATTTCCAAAACTATAAGCACAGAAAATCAATGCAAAATCGAAAACCCCGATTTACGTGCAAGCACGTAAATTGCCTCGAAATGCGTGAAATCATATAAATCACAATCATCCAAATCAACATCATAGAATCATATTCATAAACCATATAAAACATTTATGCATGCATCATAGTTTAGAAATCAATGTATACTCACAGATCGTCTTATGCTTCCGCCTCGATATGGGTGCCATAAGCCTCACCGGGCTAATCGTCGTCACTGGGACCTCCAAACCTGTCCAAATCGTAATAAAAGGTTACTAACTACTTAAATAACCCCTCACTAAAGCCCCGTAATTTTCTGGAATTTTTAACTATTTTTAATCCCGATCCTAAACCTTCGGACATTTCGAAACCTATCGAAACGATGTCCGATTGACACGAAACCAGTCCCAAAATGTTTGTTACATCGAAAGGATGATTTCGTGTGTTGGAAGTTTCCCCAGAAAGTGCTTCACGCGCCCCTGCACTATTCATCGTCATCAAGCTCCATCGAACCCGGTTCGCCTGGTTCGAACCAGACCGGACCGGTCTGAACCGGCGCGACCGGTTCACTGTCCAATCTCTCCTATTTTCAATCCAATTCAGTTCATTTTCATTCTAATCTCTTCCTAATCTCATTTCCTATCTTTATACCATTTAAAATCATGAAAAATGATCATGAATATCACCTTACATGATTAAACCATAAGCTTGATCTTCAAGCTCAGTTTCTTGACTTCCTAGCCACCCATTTCCTTCTAAATCGATCCTCATCGAGTTGCCTTGGTCCCTAGGTCACATTAGAATCAAAAAGAGCTCAAAACCACGACTAAAAATCAACTTTCGATTTTTGAATATAAAAAGGGCTCTCGGGTTTTTGTTTGACTCCCCCTGCCGTGAGCCGCCGTGGGCTGCCGTCCTCGCCACTCTCAGCCTCCCATTATTCCTCCCACACACGTATGGATGTAAGTACGGTGATGGTGTGATGTGGTGTGTGTTGTTTGCTCAAATGGAAATGGAAAATGGAGGAAAGGTGCTCGGGTTTGGGTTGTTTGAAGAAACATAGAGGAGATGATGATCAAGTGAGAGAGGGAAGGGAATGGAGGGTGAGGATTGAGAGATTAGATGAGATGGAGGGTTAGGATTGAGAGGTGGATAGATTAAATTATAAAATAATAATAATAATAATAATATTTAATTAGTATAGATCCACAAATTGGGGATTTGGGCCAATGGGATGAGCGACACTTATCACTCATCCATGGGTCCCACCTAAATATCTGACCAATCAGATAATGCCACCTCATCATTACCTCGTAATACATGCATAGTGAAATCGAACTTCCGTGACGCATAACTTTCCCGTTCGAAGTCCGATTTCGGCGTGCCGGCTGTCTATGGATTTGTGTCGACCCGATCTACGTAACAGTCCTCGGTCCTCGGCCATCAGAACTCACAGGTCAAAAGTCAACTATTTGCCCCTTTTAACCAAATTTACCAAAATACCCATGAACTTACGAACCTCATAACTTCTTTGTCGAACGTTGAAATCGGACGTGCCACCTGTCTATGAACTCGTGACGTCCCGAACTACGTCACAGTCATCGGCCAAAGTCCATTTGACTGCCAGAACGAAAAGTCAACGTTTTGCCCATTCTAGGGACAAAATCGTCATTTCGCACCGTCCATCCGAAAGCATCTCACTAATCACCGATTAATCTCACTAATACTTGATTAGTTACTAATCTAATCCTGGAATTCGGGACGGGTCGTTACAGTTTTACATGCCAAAAAATGGTTGAAATCAACATGATTATATGAAACACTTGGGAAAGATTCTGATTCAAATAAAGAACTTTGGAAAAAAATATAATAACAAACCTATGAAATTTTCTCGAGTTAATTCCCAACCCACAAATATGCACTTGTGTTTGGGAACTTCATGCCGCCTTTTTTTTATCTAGCAGTCTATCTCATTAAGGGGACCAATATATCAATGTCGGTACCTCGCTCAAACATTTGTAATTGATATCTTATGGGTTTTCTCTTATGAAACAAAGTGAACGACCGATTAATGAGCAATAGGGTGTTGCTGGGCGAACAGAATGGCTGCTTGTGGGGCGTTCACTTCTTACTGTTCATGGATTTTGAACCAGAGCGATTGTTGGATGAAGAGAGCGAGATTTGGGTGTTGAAGATGGGGATGATGGAGATTGCTTGAACTATTGTTGAATCAAAGATTGAACTCGTCGCGAAAAGTCCTCACAATTCCTGCAAACAGCAAACAATTAGCTATCATTGCTTCGATCGATTTACCCGGGGGGTTGTTCGACCAAAAACACTCTGATGCTTAAGTTAGCTTTGAGAGAGGAAAATGATATACTTCGAAACGAAGAATCAACGTACCTTGGAAATGAAATGTGCCTTGCTATTTATAGGAAAATCTTGGGAGCCTTGGAGGGTTCTGATTGGTCGGTTGAATATTTAATTAATAAAAAATATATTATTAATTAAATATACTATTTAATAATTGTAATGATGTTTCATCATGATAGTAATGACAATTATTGTATTTTAATATCAATATTAATTATCCATTATTAAGAATAACGACAATTAATTCTCGGGGAGAATATTGATATTACGGAGATTTTAATCCCATCAAATAACGTATTTAACTGGTAAATAAATTATTTAATATGCGGGTGTTTTCAAATGATCAGCGTTATTGTCATGGGCAATTTAGTCATTTTTGGGAATTAAGGGTCACGTGGCAGCTCCATAATTTTCGGATGATTTTGGGTTCCACAACTATAAATTCGTAGGAGCGTTAAAACCCTGAAGTACCCTACTTTCTATTTATGGGTTTTCAACCAAAGCAGTCATCAAAGAGGGGGAACGAGATTTCGGTGTGGGTGATAGGAATGATGGAGATTGCGCGGACTATAAGTTAAGTAGCGTGAAAATCCTGAACTATCTTGCTTTCTGTTCATTGGGTTTCAACCAGTGTCGTCGTTGTCGAGTAGAGCAAAATTTGGATGTGGAAGGTGCAGATCATGGAGGTTGCTCCGATTACAGGTTAATGAGTAGGGTGAAAACCCTAAAATATCCTCGGATAAGTCAATTTAAAAGTCATTAAAAATAAAATTTTAATCAACTTTTTTTATTTGAACGCAAAAAAAAAAAAAAGAAGAGAGATTATTATAGTAATATAATATCCGGTACGTCGCCGTACCTGGGGTTTCCGCCCCTTCTATTTCTCTCAACCTTCAAAACTGCCGGGAAGCCAACGGCTTCCTAAAACCCTAGCCTCCGTACACAGTCTGCATCACTAAATCTTCGAATTTGATCCAAAAAATCGAAGCACTCTCTTCTCTCTCATTTTTTCTTTCCACTTCTCACTCTCATCTTTCCAATTTTCCTGTGAGCCAAACGGTTATTTTTCTTCTATGCTTAAGCCCTAGTCCCCAATTCCATGCTCCATCACATCCACAAATGGAACCCCCTCCATTTTCTGCAAAAATATCAGGTTCTCGCTCCCCTCTCTTCCCTCATCTTCACGAAGCCTTCAGTGTCTGCTGCAAAACTCGATGACGATCCCACCGTCGTTCCAAACGCTAGAAACACCGTCTCTGAAGTCATTTCCGGCTTGAGAATCTTTGGTTTGAGAAATTTTATTGGTGGTGATTATTTTAAAAACATTATCCCTACTTTAAACCAGCCTCAGGTGGATTTGATTATTGAAAGCTTGAGTATTGAGAACCCGGAGTCAGCTTTCAGTTTCTTCAATTTTTTGAGGAACGAGCATGGCTTTCAGCATTCCAGGGGTTCAGGTTTTGTTATGGCTCATGTGTTAGCGGCGAGAATGCAGTTTAAAGAGCTGCGTTTGGTTGCAAAGCAAATGGTTGATGATGAAGGTGTGATTTTTATGTACTTTCCTTTTTGTTATTATAGATTGTGGCTTGATATCTGACATTAGCTAACAGGCTTATATATGCATTGGGATAGCTGTTTAGAGTAGAACTTTTTGTTAAAAAGTATATTTGTTTAAAAGTATTTTAATAGCTGATTATTTGATTTCATATCTTACTTTCAGTTAGCTAAATAAAGAAATTCTATGGTTGTTTTTATTCATGTTGCTATTGGTTTTAAGTGGAATCACCTTATTCGTGTGATTGCTTTGTTTCTCACATTGTTTTGCCACATTCTTGTGATTTGTCACAGGCCCTGGTTCTGCACCTTCACTTTGTGAGCTGCTGTTGAATAGATTCAGGGACTGGGACTCGACTGATGTAGTGTGGGATATGTTGGCATTTTCTTACTCAAGATCTGAGATGGTTCATGATGCACTGTCTGTTCTTGCTAAGATGAAAGATCTGAATCTGAACGTTTCAACATCAACCTATAATTGTCTGTTGCATAACTTAAGGCATACAGATCTTATGTGGAATGTTTACAATGAGATTCAAGATAGTGGAACTCCGGAGAGTGAATACACTTTTTCCATACTTATTGATGGACTATGTGAACAATCCAGCCTCAAAGATGCAGTTTCATTCCTCATGGATTCTGAAAAAAAGGAAATTGGGCCTTCAGTTGTTTCGTTCAATACCATCATGTCCAGGTTCTGTAAATTGGGTTTTGTGGATGTTGCGAAGGCGTTCTTTTGTATGATGTTCAAGTATGGACTACTTCCTAATTCATACAGTTACAATATTCTTATTCATGGGCTATGTGTAGCAGGTTCATTGGAAGAAGCGTTGAAGTTCACTAAAGACATGGAGAGGCATGGAGTACAGCCTGACACAGTAACCTACAACATTCTTTGCAAGGGGTTTCATCTACTTGGTTTGATGACTGGTGCTCGCGAGGTCATTCAGAAAATGTTGATAAAAGGGTTGAGTCCAGATCATGTCACATATACAATTATGATATGTGGGAACTGCCATGCTGGAAATATTGAGGAAGCCCTTAAATTGCGGGAGGAGATGCTTTCAAGGGGGTTCCAGTTGAGTGTCATTGTATATAGTGTACTACTCAGTAGTTTGTGTAAAGGGGGACGAGTAGAAGAAGCTTTGAGATTGCTTTATGAGATGGAAGCTGTTGGCTTGGAACCAGATCTTATAACATATTCTATTCTCATTCATGGGCTATGTAAGCAAGGAGATGTTCAAAGGGCTAGTGGAATATATAGAGAAATGTACATGAAGAGAATCATTCCCAATTACTTTGCCCACCGTGCGATTCTGTTAGGTCTGCGTGAGAAAGGGGACATATCTGAGGCAAGAAAGTATTTTGATAATCTGATAACAAGGGTTGTAACAGAGGATATTGTACTGTATAATATTATGATGGATGGGTATGTAAAACTCGGGAATATTGCAGAAGCCATACAACTATATAAACAAATAATTGAAAAGGGAATAAATCCAAGTGTTGTCACTTTCAATACTCTTATTTATGGTTTTTGCAAAACTGGGAAACTGCTTGAGGCTCGTAGGATGTTGGATACCATCAAGATGCATGGATTTTTACCCAGTCCAGTTACTTTTACTACTCTTATGAATGCTAACTGTGATCAGGGAAACATCAGTGGCATGCTTGAATGGCTTCAGGAGATGGAAGAAAAAGCTGTAGAACCAACTCATGTATCTTACACCGTAGTTATTAAAGGACTTTGCAGACTGAGGAAGCTGGAGGAGGCTGTTCGCTTGGTTGAGGACATGTATGCTAAGGGCATAAACCCAGATCAAATAACATATAATACTATCATCAAATGTTTGTGCAAAGCTCGAGACTTTAAGAAAGCTTTTCAACTGCACAATGAGATGTTGATGCATAATCTTCAGCCTACTCCTGTTACATATAATGTTCTCATTAATGGTCTTTGTCTATATGGCAATGTAATGGATGCTGACAGGCTACTGGTTTCTCTTTGTGACTGCAATATAAATTTGACAAAAGTTGCTTATACCACATTAATCAAAGCACATTGTGCAAAGGGTGATGTACATAGGGCAGTGGAGCTGTTCCACCAAATGGTGAAGAAAGGATTTGAAATCTCTATCCAGGATTATAGTGCAGTAATTAATAGACTCTGCAAAAGGTCCCTAATGAGTGAAGCAAAATGTTTTTTCCGCATGATGTTATCTGATGGGATCTCTCCTGATCAAGAACTTTGTGAGGTGATGCTGAATGTTTTTCGCCGGGGTGGTGATTTTAGTGCCGTAGAGGAACTCCTAGCTGAGATGATCAAATCTGGATTTCTTCCTGTTTAACTGAACGGGAAAGTGATATTCTTTAGCATCTTACCACTTGGAGAAGCTGTTCACTGGCTCAAAGAAAATTCAGGTCAGGAGGTATAACATTATATTCATACCGAATGCTTCTCCGATCCGGAAGTTCTTGCGAAGAAAATAAGATGCTGTCATATATATGGTAAAAATATTCATCACTGTTATTGATTCGATTTGGTGTTTGATTTGATTTGGTGTTTGATTCGGCCGGGTCATTTGAGGAAGGCTTTTACTTTTAGCAGAGAGTTGGACCTGCATCAACTTGGTGTTGGATTTCATGGATATGGCAAAAAAATTCATCACTGTTATTTTTCTGTAACAGTTAATTCTCAAAATTTGTTTTATGTTCAGCAAGATGGATCGGAGTGCCAATTCATAGAACCTTTGCTGCTGTGAATTGGAGAGGGTTCAGCCAGCAAAGAAATGAGCTTTAAACACACCCAATTAGAAATTAGTGTCGAGTCTAAGGGCATAAACGAAATCAAAATCATGATGTGGATTTCTATAGTGTTGCTTATACATATATATACCATAATTTACGCATCCTGTTTGTCCAACTATTAATATTGTCCTAGATATCTAATTAGTTTACCCATTCATCCTCTTTCACGGTCAATAACTTAGTTTCTGTTTGTCTGTTTTGCTTTGTTCTCTTCGGCTATGCTCTCTGTTCTCTTTTGGTTTTTGATACTAGTGCTTATTGCGAGAATTCATCGGAAACTCTTGGGTGTGTTCAGAAGCTTTCTCTACTCGATCTCTGTTTCAATTTATTGTAAATTCTGATTTTATTTTGTTATTTAGATGGATTTTGTGATGTGTTTGTAATGTTTGCATGTTTTTTTTTTGAAGGATTGGACAAGATTGTGTTGGGTTTTGGACGAATTCTGAGGTAATTTTTTTATTTTAAATTCTAATTTTATTTTCTTATTTAGATGGATTCTATGAGGTGTTTGTAATGTCTTGCATGTTGTTTTTCTTGAAGGATTGGACAAGATTGTGTTGGGTTTTGTAATGTGTTTGTAATGTTTGCATGTTTTTTTTTTGAAGGATTGGACAAGATTGTGTTGGGTTTTGGACGAATTCTGAGGTAATTTTTTTATTTTAAATTCTAATTTTATTTTCTTATTTAGATGGATTCTATGAGGTGTTTGTAATGTCTTGCATGTTGTTTTTCTTGAAGGATTGGACAAAGATTGTGTTGGGTTTTGTAATGTGTTTGTAATGTTTGCATGTTTTTTTTTTTTGAAGGATTGGACAAGATTGTGTTGGGTTTTGGACGAATTCTGAGGTAATTTTTTTATTTTAAATTCTAATTTTATTTTCTTATTTAGATGGATTCTATGAGGTGTTTGTAATGTCTTGCATGTTGTTTTTCTTGAAGGATTGGACAAGATTGTGTTGGGTTTTGTAATGTGTTTGTAATGTTTGCATTTTTTTTTTTTGAAGGATTGGACAAGATTGTGTTGGGTTTTGGACGAATTCTGAGGTAATTTTTTTATTTTAAATTCTAATTTTATTTTCTTATTTAGATGGATTCTATGAGGTGTTTGTAATGTCTTGCATGTTGTTTTTCTTGAAGGATTGGACAAGATTGTGTTGGGTTTTGGACTCTCAGGTAAAAAGTTTTAAACTTTGGAATTGTGCTATTTTGTTTTTTATTAGTTTCTTTGTTAGAGTGTTGTTTTTATCTTGCTCTGAGCTCTGCATTAATTTTAACATGGTTTCCTTGCCTCGTTTGAATGGGTTTTGATTGATTTATGATGTGGATAGATGTTTTGGTTCAAATTTGGTGCTGAGAAAGTGCAGATTCATAATCAAGGGCTCGTAACCATTTTTAAGTTAATAACTGATAGATGGGTTTGAAGTTTGTTTCTTTAATTTTCAATCATAGTCGTTAAGTAACTGGTGTGAAGTTTATCATTTAAATCCAAAAAAGTGAAAATATAATGAGGAACTCTAGCTACTTTAAGAAATAGTATTTTACAGGAAGAATGTATGCAGCAAAGGAAGAAGACCGGAGCTGCAGTAGCAGAGGTGAGTGATTAAGCACATTTGGTTGTGCATCCAGATTAGGTTTTCTTTACTTGTTGATTCCGATTCATAGTTTAAGTGAGACAACGGTGAGAAGAAAAATTAATGAATTTAAGTGAGACACATTTGGTTCTTTTCATTGATTTCACTATTGTTCTGTTGTTTTTGTTTGAACTGATTTATTTAGGACTTGAGTAGTATATGTTTATTTTTTCATTGTTTATATACAACCACTTTATTGGAGTCTGTTTTGTTTTCTTCAAAGTGTATAATACATCAATGAAATGATTTGGCTAATGTTTTCATGCATGGATGAAATTAAGAAGACCATTTCCTTCCGTCTTTTGGAAAATGCTCTGATTTCATTTATTATGGTTTTGAATATTTTTCTTAGACCTGAATTCTCAATTTCATGTGATTTATCTTCCAATTTGTTATTGAAAAACAGAGGAAAAATACCCATCACTGCTATTTTTCTGTAAGAGTTGAATTCTCAAATTTTTGAAATTTTGTTTTATGTTCAGCAAGATGGATCGGAGTGCCAATACATAGAACCTTTGTTGCTGTGAATTGGAGAAGGTTCAGCCAGCAAAGATCTAAGCTTTTAACAAACCCAATATGAATAATTTACCCATTTAGAAATTAGTCTTGAGTCTAATGTTAGTCAAGATTTTAACAACCCAATATGCATTGAACACATATTTTGAAGCTGAGGAAGAAAAGGGGTCTAATGTTAGTTCTCAATTTGTAGTATAAAATTAGTCTAACACGTTGATTAATTTATGCTTTAGCTTAGGTAATATGTATCTGAAATTTTTCATTGTTCATTTCATGAGTCACTAGCATAGGTTTATCTAAGTAAAGTTTAGTGACAGTATACAATACGTAGATCAGGTACTTTTTTCTTTGTGAATCAGGTGGTTAAAGCTTCAACCATTTAGTCTTGGCAACTCGTAGTCTGAATAATAAGCTCAGGTGTGATAAGTAGTTGATGGCGGATATTGACTGTATGCCATTTTTTATGTTTGTATGATCTCTTACATTGCCAACAATTTACTAACGATATCAAGCTTTTAGTAATTTATCATAGATTAAAACCGTTTTCTAAAATTTTAATTTATCATCGATTAAAACTGTTTTCTGTGCTCTTCTATTTCTCTATTTAGCTTTGTGATTGGTTGGATTTGTCTTTCAATCACTCCATGTCATCTGCTAACTAGGTGTATAGATAATGTTTAGCAATGAATATGGTTATTAATTAATCACTTTCCTTTTGTTTATTCAAATTTTTTAACAGATTGAATATCCAATTAAACTGATATATATCTCCTTATAAACAATTTTTCTGCTTCTCTTCATTAAATTCAATCCTAATTATACTTCCTAACATATTAATTTCATTTACCAGATCACAACCCAAGGATCTAACGCAAGGTTCCTCACATGCTCAGGAATGATGGAACATGCATGATAAACACTAACCAAATTTTGTGCACCTAATGCTGAAAATGGATCTTTTTGAACAAAAATTTTGTGTGACAACAAAATTGGGGGTCCCAACAATTGGGCGTCCCAGAATTTGGGCGTCATCCTTCCATCTCGGATTGTTTTTAAGTACCTTATGGGGAATGGGAAAGTCCATCTCGGATTGTTTAAAGTACCTTATGGAGAATGGGAAAGCGCTGACAGGAATTTGGTACATACCACATAGATAAAACCAAGAGTTGTTCTAAACTTAAAATAGACTTTCTACTTAAGTATTTGTGTGACAACGTTGGGGTCGGTGTTTGACCATTTACTCTTTCTTACAGGAATAAGAGATGAATGTGACGTTGAGGGCATTCGCCTTTGGTGTAGCAATAAAAGATGAATGTAATCTGGAATGTTTCAGTCCTATTATCAATCTCGGGGAGATGCGAAGAAGTTCCTTCTTTCAGTTCTTTTGTATGCATGAATTGTACATGACTATTTTGGAGGAATGCAAAGTATACAAGAACACGGAGATGTGTGGTTAGTTTCTTAAGGGGTTCCCACAAATGCACCACTTTGATTTACTTTATACTTTCTTTAAATAATTAATTTCATTTTTTGACAATAGACGAGTCAATGGCCCCAAGGAAAAAGTGAAATCCGGTCAGAATTCTGCACAGCCGGGAGACATGAAAGACCGAATTTGTTGATGAGGCATTTATTATCAAATCTGACGATTACTGAGGTAGGTGCACCTTTGCTTTCTAAGTCATGACATTTTGTGCATGCAGTTTATTTGGGGTTAGTTGTGGACAGAAAAAGAAAAATGCATTCCGTTCATGTCTTTTAAAATAAATAGGTAGATAAACTCTTCAGAAATGCAGAAAATTAGCAGAAACATAGGTTATAAAAGACTGCATTTTTTTTTTCTGCATGAAGCACTTATTTTCGAATCTAATATTCCCATTAAAATGTTGCAAACTTCAATTTCAGCCTACTTTCAGTTGCTTCAACTCTTTCACAAGCTTAGCCAAGCCTTTGAAGAGCTTCCACCATCTCCCACGGCTGCAAATGCCTTGTCCCTCATCTCCTTTGCTCTCACCTTCTCAGGTGTTTCCCCAGTCATTGATGCAGCAATCACCTTCCCCAACTCTTCCAGGTTTGGCACTGCATTGCCACCCTCACACACCTGCACGGCTAGATCCATGTCCTCTGCCAAGTGCTTGGCATTCACAAACTGGTCAGCCTCCATGGGCCACCCCAAAAGGAGAACACTGGTCACAATTGCTTCCAACGCTGAGTTCCACCCACAATGGGTCACAAATCCTCCTACAACCTTGTGACTGAGGATCAACACCTGCGGAGCCCAACCCTTTATGATCAAGCCCCTCCCACCAACCCTTTTCTCAAACCCATCTGGTTCAACTCTGTACCCATCCTTCACCTCCTGGGCGTCTCAATTTTCATGGCCCACACAAGCTGAACCCGGCTGCATTCCAGTCCCGGAGCCATGGCCTCCATCTGCTGCCTACTTGGCAACTTCTGACTCCCAAAGCAAACATATAGCACAGACCCATCTGGGTACTCATCGAGCCACGTCAGCACATCAGGCACTCCTCTGACCTGGATCGACCCAAACTGCCATTATCAACCTTCGCGGCAGTTGTTAGATTCAATGGGGCAAACACCAACCACTCCCCCCCCGCCCCCCGATAAACGCAGAAGTGCCCATTTTGGTGCTCAAGTAGTCCAACTACTCAAACTCCAAGTCTTGAAAGATATTAAAAACGAACCCACAACTTTCAGTATTTGCTAGGATGGGCCTCCTCACGTGCTCAGACTCGGGATGTGATTCTCTGTAGCTGTGCAAAAAGGAGGGCAGATGTTCCACTTTAAAAGTGGGAGTTCTAGGAAAATCATGAAGTTGATAAACCGTCGATGACGAGCGAACTGCATCCACAACATGCCAACGGTGATCAAGCACGAAGGTCAAGATATCTGCACAGGGGCAAAAAGCGAGCCTGGGGATGTTGTGGTGGTGGTCGGCCAGGGTAGGTTCCACCCTAGGAAGATATCAGAGAGGATAGCCACGGGGAGGTTATGGTGGGACTTGAACCAGTGGGTGATTGGGTCGTGTAGCTTGGTGAGGGCATTGCTTATAGAATCGTTAGCATGGTTGCCTATGTCTCTGATGTTCTCGACGCTCAGCGGGATTTTGGGGTGAGGAGGGAAGGGTAGAGTTAGGGTTTCGACGGAGGGGAGGTGCGTGTGGAGGAGGGGAGTGTGAGGGTTGGGAGGTTTTCGGGGGTGACCAAGATGGTTATGAGGATGCCTTGGAGGGCTAGCTGGTGGGTTAGGTCTAGGAATGGAAGCATGTGCCCTTTGGCAGGGTAGGGAAATACCAGGATGTGGGTGTTTCCGGCAATTGACATTGTTCTGTTTTGCTTTCTTTATTTTCTGTTTGGTGGTCGAGAAAAAAAGAGAAAAAGAAGACTTGGAGCTCACTTCAGTTACGCTCGAACCAGTGTATCTGGTGTGTGTGGAAAGATGCTTATATATACTCTGTAACATACGTTATTGAGAAAATCAACGTGATTTAACCGATTTTCCTTGGGTGGGGCATCCATCACATGAGAATTGTGAGTTCTGGTTATTGTACTTTTACATGCATTTTGTAACCTTTTAAGCATTGTCATAATCGAATTGTTTAAAATATAGCAGATCTACAAGTTAGCTTTAAATTTAGTATTTATATTCCTATGACAGAGATTAGGTGATGCGAAATGCTGGTGCCAGGTGTGTTCGGTTTAATCATAAGACCGTGGTGGGTGCTAGGAACAAGACAGAGGGCTTGAGGTGATGGTGGCGGCAGAGTCTGGCGGCAGGAGGTGCAGGAATGATAAACTCATCATCAGGTTTGGGGAGAGGTGTTGCTTCGAGTTCTGTTTTATTTTAATGGCATTCGAAGTTTTTTAATTTTTTAAGTGAATTATAAATAAAAGAATTGTTGAATAATTAAAGAAAGAAAGAAAAACTAAATTCAGAGATTGATTGATGATGCTCCATGTTATAAACAGTTAGATTATACTAATAACTGAGATGAGAAATGCTGGAAAATATATTATAGGAATAGTGTAGTACTGGTTTCTTTCCTAAGTCTTCTCTTCAGTCTCGCTTCAGGACTCTCTTCGACAAGCTGTTCCAGTTTGTAGCCTTACAAGTTACAAGTTGGGTTGATTCAGATTTTGAAGCCAAGAGGTTGAAATTTGAGACTGATTTTAAGGCCTTGGCCCTTAGGTACCTGTACTTGGTCTGTGCTGTTGCTTGTTGATTTGAAGTCCGTCGAACCATCGTCCACCTGCACCTCTCTCGGTAGAAGAATAACTGAGAATTTCGACAAATTTGCAAGGTTAGTTTCTCAATTTATTTAAAATTGTTTTTAATTAATTGATTATTTGATATTGAGTTGGGTTATTGAGATGGATTTTGTGGGCTGATTTGAAAATCTTGCATGCTGGTTTTTTTTTTTCGGAAGGATTGAGGAAGAAATTGTTGGGTTGTAGAGAAATTTTCAGGTATAAGCTTTGTTTTTCAATTTATATGAAATTAGATTAAATTAATTAAGAGTTGGGTTTGTTAACTAATTTTAATATATTTTTTGTTTTTTCATTCAAGGTTTGTAGAAGGTATTCTTCGTGAATCAATCCCCAATTTCAATTTTGAGTGCTGCAACTGAGTGAAAGAAGCATTTTGTCATCACGCCTCATCATTGATGCAATGGGAAATTTCTCTCGTAAAACACGTAGCTTTTCGATTTTGTACATAACTGGTGTCTGATGTGCACATTTCAACTTAACATATATCTACTCTTTCATACTTTTATTAGTAATGGTAATAAGATAAGAATTAACCATGGAAGATTGACTCGATTCGTGAATTGTTGGTTAAGGCGTATACCACCAAGTGACTATATTCAACTAGGGGATTGCATTTTGTTTATTTTTGATAAACCAGGGATTGCATTTTTCTTTAATGAACATGAGGGTTGCTTTAAAAGCGTTGTCCTTGCTGCTTGCTCTAAAGTAGAGATTGATTGTGCAATGATCGTACAGCATTAGAGGAATTTTCTGTCTTCTTACGGTTTTGGAAGAAGAGGACCAACTTGGTACAGTTAGTATTGAATACTAGCATGCCCTTGAAGATTTGAATTTTCTGCTGGCATGGGGCTTCTACACTTTGAATCATTTCTTAATACATCTCATGCCTCATTCTTCATGGTCAACCAACAATATCGATTATCAATTTTTTTTTATTGTATAAATCAATTAAAAAACCTAAGGGTCTACAAAACCTACATGGCAATAATATATACCTAATTGTAATTAAGTCCTCCGGAGTAGATGGCGAAGGTGGAATATCCGAATGGGCATATTTTGGTGGCTCCTCATTCAGAACACCAAGTCCACGGTCAAACTGCAGAACATATCCTCTTTTTGCGATTATTGACTCGGAAAAGGGGAGCTTCCTCTATTCAAACTACATTATTTTACATTTAGTTTCGAAAATCAAGTTTTCATCAATATTCACGTACGGCTTGCAGCGAGATCGAAATACTGATTAAAGGAAGATTAATTTCCAAAAAACTTCCCACATCAGTCTCTTCCCATCATTTTACCAAAATTCCCTATCAAATTACGCTGACTACACAACAAACTAATAAAGCTACTAGAATTTTAGGGAAAATAAACCCAATTTAGAAAAACTAAAACAAAAACACAAACTAAATAAATAAAACTACCCAAGCCTCTTGGAGGAAGTTAAACCCGATCGCCTTCTGACCCACAAGCTAGCAGCGCCACCAGGTCTTTCAATTCAAGCTCTAATCACTTCAACACCAAGGTCTGGTGCTGCCATCCTCATCCACGGAGAGAGAGGAGCACAAGCACAGCCCATCACACATGGCTAAGAGGCCACAACAAGTAGCGAAGATGAAGGGAGGGAGTAAGGAGATCCGAAAGAAAAAAGGGAGGGGAAAGGAAAGGCATGGGAAAGGCGAGCATGCAGGGGTCTTAGGTCAAAAGATCAGCTCAAATAAACCACCAGAAGTTGTATATCTAAAGACTCCCTCATCCCCTATCTAGGGTCGGCTGGCTTTCGGAGAAGCAAGAAGCGAGAGCGTTTCTCAAAAACAAGGAGGAGGAACTAATTTATGGGTTCTTTCGTAATTATTGTGCTTTTTAAGAGTACAAACTACATAGTTTTACTCAAAACCTAAGAGCCTTTATTATTAAAAATAATCATTCCTTCAACCCATTCCTTTTTATTCATAAGTCCTTCAAACAATTTGCAAGGCAATATTACCCTTATCCATCCCTTATCTGCTGACATATTTGCATGCCTACATATTTGCATGCCCCAGGCCCGGGTGACACACACGAGGAGTCCGCCCAAAAGAAGGGCTCTGGTGCCGCCATTTTGCTCCAGCTCCACTAGTCTTCACCAACTGCCACTTTTTATGCAAGTATCTCTCTGTTTAGGTAACAATTCGTCTTTTATTTTAAGGATTAATTAAGACTAATTATGAATTAATGAGGCTAATCGGGGACTAGCTATGAATTAACGGACATTCGTAATTTTATCCCTGAACGAAGGTAAAAAGTTGACTTTTGACTCGAGAGTTCTGATGCTCGAGGACCGATGACCGATGACCGTGACGTATATTGGGACGTCACAAGTTCGTGGACAGGTGGCACGTCGAAATCGGACATTCGACGAGAAATTTACGGTTAACGAAAGTTCGAGGTAACTATTGTACGTTTTACGAGACATGTGACATTTGTCACTTAGTGTGATAGGACTCGTCCCAAATCCACCGGGATTAATGTGTGACGTGTCTGCTCCCGTCTAACACGAGACCATGGATAATTCCGTCTTTTGTTCAACCGGGACTATCAAAGAGCGCCAGGATCCAGAGAAGGAATGTCATGTCTCGGTCTCTGCCACAACTCACATCCGCGATCAACCTGAAGGGCATTCAAAACATCAAAGTTGTGAGTGGACAAAACAAAGATTTTATAAAAACATTTTCATTTAAAAGACCTTTATGCCCTTCACTAAAAAGTATGCATGCATTCGAAAACCATTTCTCAACATAGAACACGGGGCCTTGACCCAAAATCCAATCAAAGTACCTGGGACATCAGCCCAAACCAAATCAAGTGGGAACTTAGCCCAAATTTAATACATGTGGGTCTCAGTCCAAAACCATCTCCGTGAAATCTCATACACATATATACATATACATATATAACCCATCCTAAATATCCTCTGATGTCAACTCGGGGCACACAGCCCCTAGGGAACTAATCCCCGATATATGTCACGATTTCTCTATATATATGTATGCATACTACTCGGAATCTTACTCTGAGTCTACCCTCAGGTATTCTCCATCTGGGAGGCTCTGTCTCTGAAACCAGTCCGGGCTTCTCTCCGGATCAGGTCCGGGAGTCTATCATATCTTCCACTCCCGGAATAAGCTCCCTATGGGGATTACTCATTCCGGGCAGTGGATCGTGACTCTCCAGGTCGACGTCTGGAGGAGACCAATCAACACATAGAGAAGGGTATATACATACTCGTATGAAAATCACACTCGGGACTCATGCCCGATACACTAGTCAACTGGGCCACAAACCCAAAATTATGACTCAACGGGGCCTCTAGCCTGATTTAACTGGGCTTCCAGCCCGAACTCAAAAGCAACTAGGCATCGAACCAGACATCTCAGGGTTAGTCACGATTTTGATCATAGTGATGCGTGCAACCATCAGTCCAGGACCGCTCTCAATCCTGGTATGTCGTCGAGAACATATCATTGCCGCGACCATCTCTAGAACATGGTGCACACGTCACCGATCGATCTCTTATACCGTCAGCACTCCGAACTCGAGCCTCCAGTGGCTGCTCGACCACGAAACATGCATCGTGACCTCTTCGGAGGGAACACATCCCCAGTTCGGAGGCGAGCGTCACGTCGTCCGTCGTCGTGCACACAGCACCCGTCGCGACCACGACTCAAACCCGTAGGTCATCAATAGGGCCACATGCCCGAATCAAAACCAAAACCAAATGGGTCTCATGTCCGGTTTTACCTTTTCAAAACAATTTCATTAAAATTGAAAGCATAAGCGCGTATAAGCACGTATAAAACCGAAAACCTTGAAATACGTACCAATATGTAAACACACACAAATGCACTCAAGGCATCACAAAACATGTATTAAAATACTTATAAAACATTTATGCATGCATCGATTCATAAAAGAAGGTCAACTCACAGACCGTCCGAGCTGCCGCCTCGATACGCGCGTTGTACGCCTTCTCGGGTCAAACACCGGCTCCGGGGTTCCCAAACCTGTCCAAATCACTTTAGAGGGTTACTAATTACTTAATTAACCCCTCACTAAGGCCCTGCACGTGGGCTTCACGCGCCTGCACAGGAGTCATCTTCAACCTTCAGTCGACCGGTCCGACTGGCCGGTCCAGTTTTCCTCTGTAATTCAGTCCAACTGGACCGGCGTGACCGGTCTACCCCATAACTCGGTCAATTTTCATTTTTTTCCTCCAATCCAATTCCATTCTTCCTATTTTGATCCTAGGAACCTAATGGTGTGATCAAAACCATGAAAAACTCACGAAATCCCACCGGTTCAATTTCCTCCTTCACGGTTCAATATCCCCATTTTTTCCCCAGGGATTCTCAGCCACTAACCACCTTCCAAAACCTTCCTAAACCCTTCCTAGCAACCTAATAAACCCCTTCTAATCACTTAAAACGATCCATAACGTGCAAAATCAAAAATAAAAGAAAAAGGGCATAATCAGGCTTACCGTGCACGGGTTGCCTCCGCCGTCCACGGCGGCGCTGCTCTTGGCCAGATACCACCATCATCCTGCCCTCACTTCACTCTCTTGGTCTTAAACATGGTCAGATGGGGGAAGGGTTTCGATTGGGTTGAATGGGTTTGCTCGGGTTGGTAGAAATGATCGAACAAGAAAAGGGGAAGGATATGCATGAACGTGTTTGAGATGAGCAATGGATGGGTGACACTTGTCACTCATCCATTGGACTTGTCTAAAATATTTAGGCCCCATCTGCTGCCAAAAGGCATCCATCTCGTAAAACGTGCAATAGTTCGTTCGAACTTCCGTAAATCGTAACTTCTCCGTCGAACGTCCGAATTCGACGTGCCGCCTGTCTACGGATTCGTATCGACGCGATCTACATAACGGTCCTTGGCTCTCGACCATCGGACCTCCCGGTTCAAAAGTCAACTTTTTTCTCTCGTTTAGCGGTAAAATTGTAATTTTGCCATGAACGTCCGTTAATCCTCGACTAATCCCCGATTAGCCTCGTTAATCCGTCATTAAGTCCTAATTAATCCTTGAAATCAGGGACGGGTCGTTACATAGTGGGCCCCAGACATTTTGTTTCTGGCCCAATGGATGAGTCACAAGTGTCACTCATACATTGCCCATTATGATTACATACATGCATATCCCCATATTTCATCCTCATCGAACTTTCACCCGATCTCACCCGAAAAACCACTCACCACAACCCACCCCAACCTTGTAACGACCCGTCCTGAATTTCAGGATTAGATTAGTGAGGTTAATCGGTGATTAGTTGAGTACTTACGGACGGACGGTGCGAAATGACGATTTTGCCCCTAGAATGGGCAAAACGTTGACTTTTTCATTCTGGCTGTCAAATGGACTTTGGCCAATGGCTGTGACGTAGTTCGGGACGTCACGAGTTCATAGACTAGTGGCACGTCCGATTCCGACATTCGAGGAAGAAGTTATAACGTTAGGAAGTTCAGGGGTAATTTGGTAATTTGGTTTAAAAGGGATAAATATTTGACTTTTGACCTGGGAGGTCCGATGGCCGAGGGTCAAGGACCGTTACGTAGATTGGATCGATACGAATCCATAGACAGGCGACACGCCGAAATCGGAGTTCTAACGGGAAAGTTATGGGTCACCGAAGTTCGATTTTACAATTACACGCATTACGAGGCGAAGACGCTTGGCATATCTGATTGGGAAAATATTTAGGTGGGACCCATGGATGAGTGACAAGTGTCACTCATCCCATTGGCCCAAACCCCCAATTAGTGGATCTAAGATGTGATTGGTCCACTTGCTTTATTTAATCATTTCCCTAACCACTTTCAATCCTAGCCCTTCATCTCACCCATTCCCTTCATCCTGGCCGTCCATTTCCCATTCTCTCTCACTTGATCAGCCAACCTCTCTCTCTGTTTTCTCATAAACCCGAAACCACCATTTCCCCATTTTCCATTTTCTTGAATGAACAACACAACACACAACACACCATCACCCTACTTACATCAATACGTTTGTGTGGGAAATTGGGAGAGACTGTGAGTGGTGAAGACGGTGGTCCACGGCGGCTCACGGCGGGGGTGTAAGTCAACCAAAACCCGAGAGCCCACTTTTAATATTCAAAAATTGAACGTTTGGATTTGGTAGATGTTTTGAGTCCTTGTTTATTCTAATATGACCTAGGGACAAAAGAGACTTGAGGAGGATCGTTTTGGATGGAAATGAGTGGCTAGGAAGCTATGAAATCGAGCTTGAAGATCAAGCTCACTGCTTGTTCATGGAAGGTGACTTTTCATTGGGTTTTCAGGTGTTTTTAATAGCTAAGTAGATTAGGTTTGATGTTAGGAAAGTTTAGGAATTGAAAGGGGAAAG
The DNA here is from genome assembly GCA_032719365.1 of Prinsepia uniflora. NCBI lineage: Eukaryota > Viridiplantae > Streptophyta > Magnoliopsida > Rosales > Rosaceae > Prinsepia > Prinsepia uniflora. Next base: position 69,862,032 of record CM064871.1, read on the forward strand.
AACAGAACAAAAATGAGTAGGATAGGACTGTGAACTGGTCGCGCCGGTCCAGATCGGTTCGGCCCGGTTCAAAAAACCAGAGGATCTGGTTCAGTCGCAGGAAGAAGAAGATGAACAATGGCGCGTGGCTCCCACGCGCAGCCACTTCAGGCGGCGCATGTGGGCGCGTGGCCCACTTTCTGGGGGAACTTTCAACACACGAAATCTTCTATTCGATGTAACGAATATTTTGGGACTGGTTTCGTGTCGATTAGACACCGTCTCGATAATGTTCAGGACATCCAAAAGTTTAGGTTCGCATTTAAAAATAGTTACAAATTCGGAAAAATTACGGGGCTTCAATGAGAGGTTAATAAGGTAGTTAGTAACCATCTAGATTGATTTGGACAGGTTTGGGAGTCCCAGTGACGGCGATTAGCTCGGTGAGGCTTACATCACGCAAATCGAGGAGGCAACTTAGGACGATCTGTGAGTGGACCTTGATTTCTAAACTGTGATGCATGTATTAATATTTTATATGGTTTATAGATACGATTCTATGATGATGATTTGGATGATTGGGATTTATATGGTTTCACGCATTTCGAGGCAATATACATGCTTGCACGTAAATCGAGGTTTTCAGTTTTACACTGATTTTCCATACTTATAGTTTAGGAAATGATTTCATGAAATGGTTTTGGATTTGAAAAGGTAAACTCGGGTTCGAGACCCATTTGTTTTGGAAACCCTCGAACTCGAAGTCCTTTTAGCTACGTTCGCAGGCCAGAGGCCCAATTGGTTCTTGGATCGATTTCAAATTTGGAAATATGGACTGGGCACGAGACACATTTGATTTACGAACTCTCGGACCTGAAGTCTATTTGATTTAGCAAGGCACCGGGCTGAAGGCCTAATTGATTTATGTATCAGGCTCGAGGCCCAGTTAGCTTGCAAATCGGGCTCGAGGCCCAGTTGACTTACATATCGGGCACGAGGCCCATTTAGTTATGAAATCAGGCTCGAGGTCCAATTGAATTACGTATCAAGCATGAGGCCCATTTAGTTATGAAATCGGGCACAATGCCCATTTGGTTTACAAAATCGGGCACGAGACCTAGTTGGTTTACGATTCGGGCCGGAGGCCCAGCTTGTATGTGGATTCGGGCTTAGGGCCCAGTTATGTTTTAAGATTGTGATGTCGGGTCAGGGACACATAAATGGATTTATGGTTCATGACGGTTTATGGCGACCGGCATGTACCCTTGAAAGGTATTTATGGATCATGACGGTTTATGGAGGTCGGGCATAAATCCTTGAAAGGTTTTAAGAATGATTTCAAAAAGTTTTTCATATACCGTCCTTTATATATAAATTGTCTCCTTCGGGGAGGGTCGTTGGCTTGGGTGGACCACGGAGTAGTCACGGAGCACTGACTGCGTGGAGTCGCCCCCGTTGGGTTCCTTACTCTCAGAAAGGCTATGGATTATAACCTCCAGGGAGGGTCATTGATCTACGGACATTGACCTGAGTGGACCCTGGAGAGACTTGGGTTTGAGACCCCGGGTAGCACGCGCGTAGCTCTAGATTACCGTGAAAGGATTGGTTATATGAAATATATGGATAAACATGATTTCAATTGGTTTACGAAATTGTGTTTTATGATCATAAATGGATTTGGGCTGAGATTCCACATATGTTTACTATGTTATGGGTTTCTGTGAATAGGTTTGGGCAGGAGCCCGTATGGAAGTGGTTGTTTAAATATATGTGATTGGATAAATGGTTTTACTATGCATGCATGATTTTTAGTGAAGGGCATAAAGGTCTTTTATGAAATGTATTTTACTAAACTTATTACTTTTCGTCCACTCACAGTCTTTCTGTTTTCAATGCCCTTCAGGTTGAATAAGGTGCGGACTGTAGTAGAGACCGGGACATCACATACCTCCCCCGGATCCTGGCGTACTCTGGAAGCCTTCGGGCTAAAGGTTCGAATTTTCCCTGGTCTGACACTCTGTGTCAGACGAGATCAGGGGCGTCCCTAGTTAATCACGGGGGGATCGGGACGGGTCCTGACAAGTGGTATCAGAGCAAGGTTTGCTCTTGGAGTATCGCGCAGGTCGATGATGTGATGTCTCAGTGAACTGCAGTTCGTTATCAACCTGATAGTTAGGATGCCGATACGATAGTTAGTAGGTTTGAATCGTGGTTCATTTTGGTTCGGCATTTGATGCTCGGGTTGCCATAGTTCTGTCATGGTTGGCAGTATGGGACCATACGAAGGGAGGAACGTAACAGTACTTTATCGTTTTGATCATGAGACGGTTAGTTGGGATCGTCTTTCACGATGTTGTAGGATCGGTTTTGACGACTGGTTAGGAGTTGTGACCATTAGATGGTCGGAGCTTGTTGAGTTAGATGGATATACTACTAGGAGCAGCCGGGTTCGAGGAGCCCTAGTTGAACTGACGGTAGGATTGGATTGACATTCATATGATGTCGGGACCGCGGGGTCGGTTAAATTGTAGATTATACTGCCTTCTGCAGTTAGGTTCGGAGGAACCCTAGGGTGTGATCGTGGAACCCTAAGGTAGGGTGTATGGTTCAGAAAGGTGAGTTGGCGAGTGGTTTAACTTTGACGACTTTTCGGAGTCGAGACTGTCGGTCGGTCTAGTCATGTCAGCTTTAGTGGCTGGACTGCACTATGCAGTCGAGGATGTAGTATCGGTTAGACCTAGTTGATTGTCGTGCTACTTAGTTGTGATGGATTGTTGGTGCAACTAAGGTCATGGGCGACCTGGTAGACGACACTGGTTGAGTCGAGTTACGACTGGTTAGAGTTTGGTTGGACAGGTTACCAAGGTTGGTACTTGTCGATGGAATCCCGGAGTGGGGATACAGTGTAGTTAGTACGGGTGGTTGATTCCGTTGGATGCGGAGTCTCTATAGTGATGTCTGGTGGTAGGTCTGCACGAGTCTGTGGCAGGCACTACTATCGAGAGTGGTTGTAGTTATGGTTGTTGAGAATCGAGGACGTTCGAGGAACGCTTCCTTTTCTTGTTGAGTTGTCAGGATGATTGTACCCGGAGTTGGGTACGAAGGAGGCAGAGTTTCTGCTATTTGAGCAGAGCTACGGGGTCGTCGCTTGGTATGAGCAGAGATCCAGGGTTTCCTGTTTCGCACACGAGATGTTGATGCTGATGTTGATGCTTGTGTGATGTTGTTAGTGTGCTGGTGCAGGTGCTGGTGTTTGAGATGACGATGAGTCACGAGCCGGGATGTGACTCCATCAAAATGGGCATGTGTTCGGTATCTGTAGTCCGGCAGTGGATCATGGATAGAGTTAGACTGGTTACGGACACGTGGTTGATGTCCGAGTGTGTTGGTTCCAACATGGTTGGAACTACGAAATCGAGAGAGGTTGTGATTGAGGTGACGAGAGGAGTGCGGGTTTTCCGCCTTGATAATGGGTATTTCGAAGTCATTCGGGGTGACTTCTCAGGTTCTTCCATGGCAGATGATGGCAGATGATGGTAGATAATGGTTGTTGTCACCGGTACGTTGATCGTGTATTGGTTGGTGGACCCGTGATTTGTTTTGGGTCATCAGGAGGAGTTGAGTATTTCGAAGTTAGGTGAATGAGATTTCTCATTTTCTGCTTAGTGGCAGATGATGTTGGTTTACATGGCGTGGTGAGTGCAGCGATTTTTTTTTTCATTCACGTAGGATGGATTTTGATGTCATCGTTTTGGATCATCCTTGATTTTCCTAGGTGGAATGACAAGGATCAATACGAGGTAATTGGAGAGAACCCACAGTCTCGACGTGTCTCGTCGTTGACTGATCTGTTTAGATGTGGGAATTGGTTGAGGAGTGATGTGACTGACGAAGGATTCAAGAGAGTGTAAGACCCTATGATCGGATCTCAAGTAGATGGTTAGCAAGGTGAGCATATGTGGATCCTAGGTGGATCGGGATTCTGATGTTGAGAACTTGGGGCGTCGTGACAATCGAGGATCGTGACGTTTATGGTCGGGTGACGTAGTGATGGATCTAGATCGTGACCTTGGTGATCCAGATGAGGGGTGAGTTTATCGCTCTTACTTGGATAGTTGAGTTGAGGATGATGAGACTGAACTTCTTTTCGAGGTAAATCTCGTATGGTATATTACTTGGGCGAGTAGGTTTCCAACGGGGTCGAATTTGGTCAGCCTTAGATGTGTGAATGTTGGGATTGGCTTCCCTATGAAGTCAATCTAATGTATGGTGAGGTAATCGATTGAGCAGGTAACCGATAGGTTCGGAATTGGTACACCTTGGTGGGCGTGAGTCGGATTGGTACGTATGGGATTACGTGATTAGGAGTAGACGTTTGTTTACTGGTCGGGTGACCATGGGATTCGAAATGGATGATGGGTTGGAGTTCTGATCTGTCTAGTACCGTATTGGACAGATGGACTCTAGAATTGAAACGTGATTGGCTATGACCTAGGTTGTTGTTGTCGTTGTTGTTGTAAGCTGTTTGATGGATGGATGTACGTACCTTGTACACTGTTCAAGGTATGATACTGGGCAGACTTGTGGAGCCTGGTGATGGTATATATGATATACCATGGGTAAGTTGGTGAATGTGCTGGTAGTCGGCTTAGTTTCGATACCATTGGATTGGTCGAGTGAACTGGACATTGGATACTATGCAATGGGTCATGGTGTTTCTGATGGGTCCAGTTACACTGGTCGGGTGACCATAGGATTCGAAATGGATTATGGGGGCCGGGCATGAATCCTTGAAAGGTTTTAAGAATGATTTCAAAAGGTTTTTTATATACCGTCCTTTATATATAAATTGTCTCCTGCGGGGAGGGTCGTTGGCCTAGGTGGACCCCGGAGTAGTCACGAAGCACTGACTGAGTGGAGTCGCCCCCGTTGGATTCCTTACTCTCAGAAAGGCTATGGATTATAACCTCCAGGGAGGGTCATTGATCTACGGACATTGACCTGGGTGGACCCTGGAGAGACTTAGGTTTGAGACCCTGGGTAGCACGCGCGTAGCTCTAGATTACCGTGACAGGATTGGTTATATGAAACATATGGATAAACATTATTTCAATTGGTTTGCGGAATTGTGTTTTATGATTATAAATGGATTTGGGCTGAGATCCCACATATGTTTAGTATGTTATGGTTTTCTGTGAATGGTTTTGGGCAGGAGCTCGTATGGATGTGGTTGTTTAAACATATGTGATTGGATAAATGGTTTTACTATGCATGCATGCTTTTAGTAAAGGGCATAAAGGTCTTTTATGAAATGTATTTTACTAAACTTATTACTTTTCGTCCACTCACAGTCTTTCTGTTTTCAATGCCCTTCAGGTTGAATACTGTAACGACCCGTCCCAAATTCCTAGATTAGATTAGTAATTAATCACGATTAGTGAGGTTAATCCGTGATTAGTTGGGCAAAATCGGATGAACGATGCAAACTGACCGTTTTGCCCCTGATGGTGGCAAAACGCTGACTTTTCATTCTGGTGGTCAAACAGACTTTGACCGATAACCGTGATGTAGTTCGTGACGTCACGAGTTCATAGACAGGTGACACGTTCAATTCCGACGTTCGAGGAGGAAGTTATGACGTTCGGAAGTTTAGGGGCATTTTGGTAATTATGGTTAAAAGGAGTCAAATGTTGACTTTTTGACCGAGAGGTCCGATGGACAAGGGCCGAAGACCGTTACATAGATCGGGATGATACGAATCCATAGACAGGCGGCACGTCGAATTTGGACGTTCGACGGCGAAGTTACGGTTCACGGAAGTTCAAGTGCACTATAGCACGAATTACGAAACGAGTTAACTTTTGGACTTTAGTGGGGCCCAGATATTTAATGGAGGCCCAATGGATGAGTGACAAGTGCCACCCATCCAATGGACACCCAAATTGATTCATGCACCGTGCATTCCATTCCATTTCTTCATTCAAACACACACACCCCTCCCATTACCCGATCTCACCCAAACCATTCACCCAAAACCCATCCCTCCTTAACCCATGACCAGCCGTGAGGACCAGAGAGATTGAGGGAGCTGAGGTGGCCGGCCTGGAGGCCTGAACCGCCGCCCACGGCGGCGAGAGGAGAAGAAACCCGCAAGGTACCCGGTTAGCCCATTTTGATCCATTTTTCCTTTTTTGTTGTTATGGTTGGTTTTTAATGGTTTTAATGAGTCCATTAGGTTGCTAGGGATATGTTAGGAAAGTTTTAGGAAGATTGGGATGGCTGAGCAGCCATGGGAGAGTTTTGGGAACTTTGAACCGTTTGGTTCAAAATCGAACCATAGGATTTAGGTGTTTTTAGGTTGTTTTAAGGATTGTAATGGCTAGAAAACATCAAAATAGGAAGAAAGGAACCAAAAAGGAAGAACTAGGATGAAAAATGGGGTGTCTAGGGCCGTGAACCAGTCACGCCGGTCCAGTTGGACCGGCCAAACCAGGTGAACCGGTCCGGAACAGTAAAACTGGTCTGCTGGAGGTTAGTGATGATGAACAGTAATCTGGACCTTCTTGGAGCGCGTGAGGGCGCGTGGTCCATAATTTGTGGAAGTGTTCAACACGTGAAATCTTCTATTCGATGTAACGAATATTTTGGAACTGGTCTCACGTCAATCGGACATCGTTTCAATAGTTTTCGGGGTGTCAGAAGGTTTATGGTCGGTTTAAAAATAGTTAAAAGTTCGGAAAAATTACGGGGCTTTGGTAGGAGGTTAATTAAGTAGTTAGTAACCTTCTATTAAAATTTGTACTGGTTTGGGAGTCCCGGTGATGGTGATCGGCTCGAGGAGCCGTATGACACGCAAATCGAGGCGGCAGCTCGGACGGTCTGTGAGTGGACCTTGTTTTCTAAATTGGTGCATGCATAAATGTTTATTATATGTTTTCATACATGTTTGATGATGCCATTGGTGCATTTGTATGTGGTTACGTATAGGCACGTATTTCGAGATTTCGAGGTTTCGGCCCTATACGGTGCCTATACGGGTCTGTATGTCTTTATTGTTCTAAATGAAAAGGTTTTGGATTTCTAAAAAGATAAACTTGGGTATGAGACCCATTTGGTTTTGTCTCGGGCATATGACGCTATTTACGACCTTCGGGTCTAAATCGTGGTCGTGACGGGTGCTATGTGCACGGCGATCGACGATACGACGCTCGCCTCCGGTTTGGGATGTGTTCCTTTCGGAGAGGTCACGATGCACGATTCGTGGTCGGGCAGCCTGGGGAGGCTCGACTTCAGAGTGCTGACGGTTTAGGATATCGATCGATGATGAGTGCACCATGATCTTGTGATGGTCGCGTCGGTTGATACGTTCACGGCGATATACTAGGATTGAGGGCGGTCCTGGATGGATGGTGGCACGCATCACTATGATTGGAGTCGTGACTGACCCTTAGATATCGGGCACGGTGCCCAGTTGAGTCATATGTTCGGGCACGAGACCCAGTTACTTTATGGTTTATGATTTCGGGTCAGGGACCCTAAATGGATTTCCAAGTTCATGGCGGTTTATGGAAACCGGCATGAACTCTGGAAAGGTCATTGTGGTTCATGACGGTTTGTGGGAACCGTCATGAACCTTTGTCGGGTCATTATGGTACATGATGGTTTATGGGAACCGGCATGAACCCTTGTTATGGATGTTATGGATCATGACGGTTCAGGGGAACCGGGCATGAATGTTTATGTTATGTATATATATGTTCATCTACCTTCCTTTACTTGTTCTATTATCTCCTCCGAGGAGGGTCGTTGGCCTGGGTGGACCCCGGAGTAGTCACGGAGCACCGACTGAGTGGAGTCACCCCCCAGTTGGGTTCCTTACTCTTAGGAAGGCTATGATTACTATTACCTCGGGTAGGGTCAGTGGTCTGCGGACATTGATCTTGACTTTGAGAAGACTCGGATTGAGACCTGGGTAGCACGCGCATAGCTTTGGAAACCGTGACAGGATTGGTTGTGTGAATTATATGTGTATATGATATAGATATGATATATGGATTGTGATATGTGGTATGCACAGGTGTGCACAGGATTTGGGCAGTGGCCCGTATGGTCGTTTTCATGATGGTTATTTCATTATGGTTTTGGGCTTAGTTCCCACATATGGTTTATTTCGGATAAATGGTTTTCGAATGCATGCATGCTTTTTAGTAAAGGGTACAAATGTCTTCTTATGAAATTGTTTTTATAAACTCTTGTTTTGTACACTCACAGCTTTTAATGTTTTGACATCCTAATTTCCGGGACGGGTCGTTACAACCTACCCACCTAAAAAGAATTTCGTCCCCGAAATTCCACAGCTAGTTCCCAACACCTCGGGCTTCCTACCCGGAAATCAACACTAGGTCAACAACAACTTCTTCTAGGTTTCCTGTCTATCATCTCCACCTTGGGTATTTCACTCCATTCCCAACTACCAGTGTACCACGTCTCAGTACCACGAAAACTTTATGGTGTACGCAAGGGAAACTCTATGAACAGAAAACAAAGGTATTTTAAAATACCTCATATAGAGTACAATACATTCATAGAGTACATCCTCACGTACTGCCACATCGCCCAAAACTCTTCTCAACTCCTACCCAGGACAATCTAATCCAAACAGGAACTCCTACTTACTGGCTCACTCTCTCGGCTGCTAGTTCGACCACTTGTCGGATAAATCTACAAAGTCCTAAAGGCAAACTCTAGATTGTGGGTTCTCTTCCTTCAATAACCTCATATCGATCAGTTATAGTCACTCCTTTCTCCTTTTTCTTCCGTCTTCCTTCAACGGAACTCACCGTAACACTCTAGGTCACCTAGGGAACATCCTAGACTCTATCCCGGGATCCAACAACAAAACTAGGTACAACACAACCAAGGATAATAAAAGTACCTGTCCCCGCACCTGGTGCTGACTGAACCTCCTGCTGAGTCATCGAAAACACTCGGGCCTGAGATCCCGACGCTCTACCACGTCCCCTCGAACTGCTAGTGGCACAACCACCTCCTCTAGTGCCCGCTGTCCCTGACGCTGTACTCTGTCCGGGCTCCGCCACTCCCCGGCCTACACGCCCTTCCTGTGGCAACAGTGGAGACTCACGTCGGAAGTGACCTCGCTCTCCGAAGTAAAAACAAACATCCCGACCAGGTCCACCCCTCGATCTCCCTGTCGACGCAACAGACGTCGCACTAGCTTGTGGAGTCGGCTGTACTCGGTAACCACGGAATCCTGAACTCTGGAAACTACCAGGTCTACCGAAACGATCATCGCCCGACGACGATGCTCCACCGAAGTTACCTCTCTTCGGTGTCCTCTGACTCGAAGCTCCAAGAAAAGGTGACTCCCGGCGTCGCACCGGCAAGCTCGCCTCAACCCTCACTGCAGCGTCCGACAACTCTCGGAGGGTAGTAAACGATCCAGCCGTCACTATGGCTCGAATCTCACCTCGCAGGCCCAACTCAAATCTACGACACTTCTCGGCTTCAGTAGCCACAAACGCAGGGGCAAACCGAGACAACATCTGAAACTTCTGTTCGTACTCCGCCACACTCAGATTCCCTTGTTGGAGCTGCAGAAACTCAGCCTCCTTGGCATCTCGGAAAGAACGAGGGTAATATTGATCTAGGAATCTCTCCCAAAACGTCTCCCAGGTCACCGTGTGGGCGTCCCAGCCAGACAACTCGAGGGTATACCACCACTCGTACGCCGCACCATCTAGTAAGAACGTAGCCAGTAACACTCGCTCCCCCGGTAGGCAATGCATCACTGCAAAAATCCGCTCAAGTCTCGTGATCCACCTCTGGGCTTCCTTAGGATCTGCCCGACCACTAAAAGTAGTAGCCCCGAGCTGCTGGGCTCGCTCAATCGTAACACTCTCTGTCTCTCTTGCTACCTCATCTTCAGGTCGTGGAGAAGGTCTACATCTCGGAGGCATCGTCAATCGCACACTGAAAGAGGCATAGAAACAGTCAAACAACCTAAACACAACCTGTCAGACCGACAAACCCCAACAAACTCGACAAACCTATGCTCTGATACCAATTGTCAGGACCCACCCCGGTTCCACCCCGAAATCCGAGGTAAATCCTGCTCCCTTCTGACTAAACCGGAAGAAACTCACGAAAAGTACTCAAACCCACAGTCAGACGAAAGATAACTTTTAAACATCTGAAGTCAAAGTTTACAGAGCATAGTACTAAATACAAAAGAAAGGAAAAACCGATACAAAGAGTACACGCACACGGAAAATTTAAAACACTTCGGGATCCCTCTCGTGACTTCTATGCCTCAGACGCTGCCTCGACGTCGGAACCCCGCACTAGCTCCACGACCAAGAGGGCAATTTAAAACAGAAGTTGTGAGTGGACCATAAAAGAAAAGTTTCCAAAACCATTTTATAAGAAAACCGAGTTTAGCCCTCCGTTTTGAAACCACATGCATAACCCAGTTATCAAAACAGTTTTAAACCACGTAACGATCATCATAAGAACAGAAATACTAGAAAACACCGTTACAGAAAATCATAATATCAACCTCTTAAACCCGTATCATAAACCATGTACATTAAATCATCATTTTCCGATCAAACCTGCTGGACCTATCCGAGTCTTTAAACTCCCGAGTCTTTAAACTCAATCCAGGCCTCAATAATATCCGAGTCTTTAAACTCCCGAGTCTTTAAACTCAACGGGCCTACGGGGGAAATATCAATATATCCGAGTCTTTAAACTCCCGAGTCTTTAAACTCAATCCGGGCCCGTCCCCCGTCAAATCAATATCCGGGTCTTTAAACCCAATAACCAGATCCAGAAAATCCAATCCAAAACCGTTTGAAAACCATTTCCAAATTCACATCCAAACCCGAATCCGAAATCACCGGTCTGAAGCCCTTCCGGCATCCAGAACTGTCATTCCGAACCCAAATCCGGAATTCCACTTTTCAACCTTAAAACCAAATCTCGTTACCGAACTCTGATTCTAAAACCGAAAATCCTTGATCATCAAAATCACGTTCCAAAATCCGTTTTATAATCATTGAAAACCATTTATCATTTGAAATCCCAAAACTTTAGCATCAATATTCAGAAATCAAACATTTCTCGTAAAACGTGTTGAAAACCGAACTTCCTCAAAAAATGTGCAATTATGTAAAATCAACAAAGCATATTCGATAATCATAAAATCACATATAAAACCGCAAAACGATTATAGAAAACAGTTATGCATGCTCGAGTTTAGAGAAGGGTTCCACTCACAGTACCAAGCCCTCAATCGAGTCCCGAACGTCTCGTACGTTCCTCTGCTTCCTCAGGAACTCCTGATCCTGTCAACAACCGCCAAAGTACGTTACTAACACGTCTACGAAGGGCCATCTACTTTTCCCTAAAAATCCCCGGGTCCTAAACGTAACGAACCGAAACCATAAACCTTCAACCTCGCGGGGTAACATCGAATCGACGTCCGATCATCCCGAAACCAGTTCCATTAGACTCGTCATAACACCCAGACCAAAAACCATGTTGACCGTTTCCCCAACCGCCGCCGCACGCGCCCCCACGTGCCGCCCAAAATGGCTGCGCGTGGCCCTCACGCGCCAGCTACAGTGCATCATCTACCTCAAGCCGACCAGGTTCGAAACAGTTCCTGCAAATCGAACCGGCGTGAGCGGTTCTCTGCCGTACCTGCACCAAAACACCTCCTCTCTTCACCACTTTCATCGTCCCATCCTTAGCAATTCAGTCCCCTTACTCAGACATCTCGACTCAGGCTACAACTCGTCGACTCAAGCTCGAAACCAAAACCCGATAAACCCCTGTTCTTCCTCCCGGCCAACCAGGTCATCCCCCGCCATGGCAACCACCATAGACGGTTCCTGGGACCTCCCTAAGTCCTACCCAACTCACCAAAACCGTCGACTCACCCCCTACAACCACGACTTTCATCCTGAGCAAAACAGAAAAAACAGAGTACACCGGTACCCTCCTTCGTTCCACCTCCACCGTGCACTTCCCCGTCACGGCTGCACAACTAGAACACACCTAGGACTATACTAAGACCCCTAGACCTCACTAGACTCCTCGATTCAGCCCCTAAAGTCACGACTTTCGATTTGAAAATCAACGGCAAAACAGAGTACTTACACAGGGAGAAGGAATTACCTGTCGTTGAGCGCCGCCGTGCTCACCACCGTACTCCCTGAAGTCCACAGAGTCGTCCTTGTTCCTTGTCGAGTCCAAATACACCAACACACTCTGTTTTCTCTAAAAACCGACTGCCCCGACCACCGTGTTCTTGTACGATCTCACTCCCCCAAACACTCACCAGTTCACTCTTCCACCCTCTGATCACTCCTCACTCACCAGAACACACCAACACTCACCATCGTCTCTCAATTTTCTCTCAATCTCCCTCTCTGTTTCTCCCGGGTTCAAAGAACACACATACACAGCACGGTTGCACCCCAAATAATTGGACCGTGCACTCACTAGAACCAACCAGACCTCCTACACGTGTCACCATCTTACCCTTCCTCTCACAAGTGGCCCAATCTCAGCCATCCAATTTCCTCTCTGTGCACAAATCCCCAGACAACCAAAATACCCTTTACGATTGCGCCACTATCTTTCTAGACCCGTAACTCACACATCGTAAGTCCGATGAATACGTGCCGCCTGTCATCGAACTCAGGACGACAAGATCTATCTAACGGTCCTAGGTCAACATACCAAAACCCGATCATCCGAAAAGTCAACTTTTCCCCCTATTTTACCCAAATTTTGGTTATGCCCTCAACCTTCCGAACATCATAACTTCCTCCTCAGATGTCGGAATCGGGCGTACCACCTGTCTATGGATTCGTGACGTCCTAAACTACGTCACAGTCACCGGTCACAGTCCATTTGACCGCCCGAATTAAAATTCCACCTTTTGCCCAAACCAGGGGTAAAATCGTCATTCTAGGCAATCGACCTTCTCGAGACCAACTAACCCCCGATTACTCTCACTAATCTCATCTTAAACACTTCCTTAACCCTAATTTCTGGGACGGGTCGTTACATGACAAACCTTCACAAACCTTTATCTCTGTTGTTGACCTAAACGGGGAAGTGTGGGAGCTAGTTGTGTGAGGATAGAGCTGTCGTGGACAGCAGTGGAGCCATGGGAGGAAGGTAAAAACCCGACAGACCCCCTTTGTGATTTCAAATTTGAAATTTTGATTAGGACGCTGAGGGTGTGTTTTGATGCCAGAGATGGCTACTCTGAGCTCATATGAGCGTGTAGGAACGAAATGGGAGGCTGAGGATGGCTGGGTAACTCAAGCAGGGTGGTTGAAGTTTGGTCGTCACTGTTCAATCGATCCCAAGTGAGTGTTAGCCCGTTTTTCTTCATTCTAAGACCATAGTCCTATGGAGGTAGAAGAACATGTAGGAATCGAAAGAATGGAAAAAGGACAAAAAATGAGAGATATATGGCCCTCTACTGGTCTCACCGGGTCCGGTCGGACCGAAAACTAGATAACCCAGTTCAGACCGCTCGGTTGGAGGTTGAAGACGGTCTTGTGTAGTGGCGCGTGGCTCCCATGCGCAGGGCCTTTGGGCGGCGCGTGGGGGCACATGGAGCACTGTTTGGGAAAGTTTTCAACACATGAAATCATCTATTCGATGTTACAAACATTTTGGGACTGGTTTCGAGTCGATCAGATATTGTTTCGATATGTTTAGGGATGTCCGCAGGTTTAGGATCGAGTTTAAAATATGTTAAAAATTCCAAAAAATTAGGGGCCGTTAATGAAAGTTATTAAAGTAGTTAGTAACCCTCTAGTATGATTTGGACAGGTTTGGGAACCCCGAAGACAGTGATTGGCCCGGGAAGGTGTTTGGCGCACGTATCGAGGCGCAGTATAGACGGTCTGTGAGTGGACCTTGTTTTCTAAATTGATGCGTGCATAAATTTTTATATGAGTTTAAATACATGTTTTGAGATGCCATGAGTGCATATGATTTAAATATGATTTCTTAGGCATTTTCGGAGGAAAATGCGTTAGTGCACATAATTCGAGATTTATATTTTATGTGATGTTTGGGCTTCGGCCAAGTGTACTACGTGCATATGTTTTAAACAGTTTATATGTGATTTTGAAGGTTTCACGGAGAGGCGTGAAACCGAGGAAATGAATTACGATTTTTGAGGATTTCATCGAAGTGCGTGAAATCCAGATTCGAGCATGAGTCCCAATTGAAAGACGATTTGAAAGGGATTTTGGAAATATCTTTCGGGCATATGATCCATTTGATTTGGAAACTATAGGGCTTGGAGTCCAGTTGATTTAATGAGAAATCGGGCTGGAGGCCCATTTGAGTTATATGATCGGGCTAGGGGCCCCGTTGGTTTACGAATTCGGGCTTAAGGCCCAGTTGGTTATGATATCGGGCTGGAGGCCTAGTTCTGGTTTATAAATGGGATTTTGGGTTGGGGACCCCAAATGAATAAATGGATTTACAATGGTTTTATGGAAAACTCAGGCATAACCCTATGAACAGTTTTGAGATATTTTGTGAAACGGTTTTCCGGATACCATCCTCATGAACGGTTGACCTCCAAACATCCCGTAGTATCCTGGAGTTGTGGGTTGTCTCCTCCAGACGTCTCGTAGTATCCTGGAGTAGTCACAAGGAATTGCTTGCGAGGGGTTATTGCACGGAGTGATCGATCCGTATAGTGACTCAGGAGTAGGATTGCCAGAGGTTAAAACTTCCCCCCAATGAGGGTCTTTGATATGCGGGTCATTGACTTGGGTGGACCCTAGGGAGACTTGGGATTTGAGACCCTAGGTAGCACGTGTAGCTTGGAATCATGACAGGATTGATTGTGACATCAGGGATGTCAGGCATTAGGGATGCCGAAGATTGGTTTTTGGGTTGAGACCCACATGTATCAGATTTGGGCTGAGTCCCTACTGATTTCGATTTGGGCTGAGTTCCCATATGGTTTGATTAAATGGTTTTCGAATGCATGCATTGACAGGACCGTCCCCTGAGGAACATTGATAACCGTGCCCGGTCTTGCTCCTGTTTGACAAGTCAATTGAAGTTCCCAAATTACCCTCAGCACTTGCCAAACAAGGAATAACCACACCTGTGCCCACTCATGCCTCCACCTCTCGAGCGGCCTCGATCATCGCGCCATGACCGTCTAAACGAGACAACATCTAGAATTTCTGTTCGTACTCAACCACGCTCATACTCCCCTGTTGGAGTTGCAGAAACTCAGCCTCCTTGGCATCTCGAAAAGAATTAGGGTAATACTGATCTAAGAACCTCTCCTGAAACGTCTCCTAGGTCACTGTGTAGGCATCCCAACTAGACAACTCGAGCGTATACCACCACTCGTACACCGGACCATCCAGTAAAAACGTGGCCAATAACACTCGGTCCTCCGGTGGACAATGCATCACTGCAAAGATCCGCTCAAGCCTCGTGATCCACCTCTGGGCTTCCTCAAGATCAGCCCCACCACTAAAATTCGTAGCTCCGAGCCGCTGGGCTCGCTCAATCGTAGTACTCTCGATTCCTCTTGCCGCTTCTTCTTCAGGTCGTGGAGAGCGTCCACGTCTCGGAGGCATAGTCAACCGCTCACTGAAAGAGGCATAGAAACAGTCAAACAACCGAAACACAACCTCACAAACCGAAAAACCCGACAAACTCGACAAACCTATGCTCTGATACCAATTGTCAGGACCCACCCCGGTTTCACCCGGAAAACCGAGGTAAATCCTGCTCCCGTCTGACACCCCGACACTAAACTGAAATAAACTCACGTAAAATCACCAACACACACAGTTAGACGCAGGAGAAAGTTTAATACAACCCAGAGTCAAACGATACAGAACATAGTACCAATTACACAGAAAAGAAAACCGATAAACAACGTACACGCACAACGGAAAATCTAAAGCTCTCCGGGGTCACTCTATGCCTCTGACAATGCCTCGACGTCGAAACCCGCGCTAGCTCCACGACCTGGAGGGCAATTTAAAACAGAAGGTGTAAGTGGACAATAACTAAAGAAAAGTTTCCCAAAACCATTTTATATGAAAACCCGGTTTGGCCCTCCGTTTTGAAATCACATGCATAACCAGTTGTTGAAAAAAATTATAAATCACATGAATATCGTCATAAAACATTTGTAGAATCATAATAAAAACATTTATAGAAATCATGGCATAAGCATCATAAAACCATATCAAAAACATCAGTTTCAACCAATCATTATACGATCAAACCTGCTGGATCTATCCGAGTCTTTAAACTCCCGAGTCTTTAAACTCAATCCAGGCCTCAATAATATCCGAGTCTTTCAAATCCCGAGTCTTTAAACTCAATAGGCCTACGGGGGAAAAATCAATATATCCGAGTCTTTAAACTCCCGAGTCTTTAAACTTAATCCGGGTCTTTAAACCCAATCCTGGCCCGTCCCCCGTCATATATAATCCGGGTCTTTAAACCCAATAACCAGATCCAGCAAATCCAATCAAAACCACTTGAAAACCATTTCTCATTCCACATCCAAACCCGAATTCGAAATCACCGGTCTGATGCCCTTCCGGCATCCAAAACCGTCATTCCGAACCCAAATCCGGAATTCCACTTTTCAATCTTAAAACAAAATTTCACATCTCGAAATCCGATTGTAAAACTGAAAGCCTTGATCATCAGCATCATGTCTCCAAAATCCCTTTATAATCATTGAAAATCACTTATCATTTGAAATCCCAAAACCATGACATCGAAATCAGAAATTCAACCTTTCCTCGTAAAACGTGCCAAATACGTACTTTCTCGAAAAACGTGCAATTATGTAAAACCAACACCACATATTCAACAATCATGAATTCACAAGTAAAACCATAAAATAAGTATTTTAAAACAGTTATGCATGCTCAAGTTTAGAGAAAAGGTCCACTCACAGTACCGAGCCCTCAATCGCGTCCCGAACATCCTGTACGTTCCGCAGCTTCCTCGGGAAGTCCCGATCCTGTCACAAGTCACCAAAGTACGTCACTAACACGTCTACCAATACTCTCCTAACTTTCCCTAACATTCCCCGAGTCCTAAACATAACGAACCGGAACCTTAAACCTTCAACCTAGCGAAACTACTTCGAATCGACGTCTGAATAACCCGAAACCATTTCCAATAGACTCGTCACAACACCTAGACTAAAAACCTAGTTGACACCTTCCTCAGAAACCACCGCACGCGCCCACATGCGCCGCCCAAAGTGGCTGCGTATGGCCCTCACGCGCCTGCATACAGAGGTACTGTTCACCGTCGTCTACCTCAAGTGAACCGGTCTGAACCGGCGCACCCAGTTCTCCACCGTCCCGTCTCCATTTTCCTCCATTTCTTCACCATCTTCATCGTCCAATCCTCAGCAATTCATTCCCCTCACTCAAACACCTCGACACCGTCCCTAACCTGTCGACTCAAGCTCGAAACAAAAACCCGAACAACCCATGTTTTCCAATTCAACCAACCAAGTAACCCCCCGTCATGGCAACCACCCTAGACGGTTCCTAGGGCCTCACCGATGCTCACCCAACTCACCAAGTCCCTCGACTCGCACTCCAAACCCACGATTATCGGTTTGAAGCTCGGCGGCAAAACAGAGCAAGTGAAAGAAGATGAAGAATTACCTGTACACCGACCACCACCGTGAGCTTAGTCGTGAAGACACGACTCCTCCAGTCCACCTCCAGCCTCTGGACACCTCCACCAGCTTCAATTGGCCCCTTACTCGGCAGCACCACCACTCAACTCCTCTCTGTTTTCTGGTTTCCCCACGAGCTCACACCTCGCACACACACTAACACCTCACCTTCCAACCTTCTCACTGTCTCCCTCTCAATCTCTGGTCACTCCTCACTCACCAATTCGTACAAACACACACACGGTCACCATCCAATTCTCCCAAGCTCTCATTCTCTATTCTCTCTTCTTCGAACACACACACACGGGTACACACGATCACAAAGCCCAAATAATTGGACCGTGTTCCCTAGAACCAACCAGACCCCTAACACTTGTCACCATCCTAAAACCCCTCTCACAAGTGCCCCAATCTCAGCCATCCACTTGTCCCTCTCTGTTGCACAAATCCCAACGTGCAAAAGACCAAAATGCCCTTTCTTTTAAGCCAAAATTACTATTTTGCCACTACCTTCCTAGACCCGTAACTCACGCATCCTAACTTCGATAACTACGTGCCGCCTGTCGTTGAACTCAGGACGACGAAATCTACTTAACTGTCCTCGGTTAACGTGTCAAAACCCGATCGTACGAAATGTCAACTTTTCCCCTATTTTATCCAAATCACGGTAATGCCCTCAACCTTCCGAACATCATAACTTCCTCCTCGGATGTCAGAATCGGGCGTGCCACCTGTCTTCGGATTCGTGACGACCCAAACTATGTCACGGTCATCGGTCAAAGTCCATTTGACCGCCCAAACTAAAAGTCAACTTTTTGCCCAACCTAGGGGCAAAATCGTCATTTACCCACTAATCACCGATTACACTCACTAATCCCATCTTAATCACGGTCTTAATCCTAACTTCCGGAACGGGTCGTTACAACCTACCCACCTAAAAAGAATTTCGTCCCCGAAATTCCACAACTCATTCTCTACGGGATCTCTTACCCGGACCGCACTAACTCAACAACAACTACTCATGGGTTTCCGATCTATCATCTCCACCTTGGGTATTTCACAACACCCACACTCCTACTACTTCCTCAAAACAACAGACCGTAACCCCACACGAGCAACTAAACTTTATGGTGTACGCAAGGAAACTCTACAAACTAAAGAAACAAAGGTATTTTAGAATACCTCATTTTAGAGTACCCAAACAAAGTTTATAGAGTACATCCTCACGTACTACCACCTCACTTTCTAGAATCCAACTCAATTACTTAGCCTTCAGCTCCCTCAACTGCTGCTCCAATCACCTGTCGGTAGAACTCTACAAAGTCCTAAAGACAAATCCTAG
Source organism: Prinsepia uniflora (assembly GCA_032719365.1). Classification (NCBI taxonomy): domain Eukaryota; kingdom Viridiplantae; phylum Streptophyta; class Magnoliopsida; order Rosales; family Rosaceae; genus Prinsepia; species Prinsepia uniflora. Next base: position 69,881,105 of record CM064871.1, read on the forward strand.
ATTGTGGGTTCTCTTCTCTTCAATAACCTCATATCGATCAATAACCTCATATCGATCGATAATCTCACTCCAAGTCGTCTAAAGGAAACCTAGACTCTACCTCGAAACCAAACAACACTGCATAATTCAACCAAGAGAAGTAAAAGTACTTGTCTCCTCCCCCGGTGCCGATTGAACCTCCTGCTGAGTCATCGAAAACACTCGGGCCTGAGGTTCTGACGCTCTACCACGTCCTCTCGAACTACTAGTGACACCACCACCTCTTCTAGTGCCAGCTGTCCCTGACGCTGACGCTGTACTCCGTCCAGGCTCCGCCACTCCTCGGACTACACCACCCTCTTGTGGTAACAGTGGACACTCACGTCGGAAGTGACCTCGCTCTCCACAGTAGAAACAAACATCCCAACCAAAAGGACTCGGTATCCCTGTCGACGCAACAGACGTCGCACTAGCTTGCGGAGTCGGCTGTGCTCGATAACCACGGAATCCTGAATCTGGAAACAACTAGGTCTACCAAAATGATCATCGCCCGACGACGATGCTCCACTGAAATTACCCCTCTTCGGCACCCTCTGACTCGAAGATCCAGAAAAAGTGGCTCCCGGCGTCGCACCGGCAAGCTAGCCTCAAGCCTCACTGCAGCGTCCGACAGCTCTCGGAGGGTAGCAAACGATCCAGCCGTCACTATGGCTCGAATCTCACCTCGCAAACCCAACTCAAACCTAAGGCACTTCTTAGCTTCAGTGGCCACAAACGCAGGAGGAAAACGAGACAACATCTGGAATTTCTGTTCGTACTCAACCACGCTCATACTCCCTTGCTGGAGTTGCAGAAACTCAGCCTCCTTGGCATCTCGAAAAGAACGAGGGTAATACTGATCTAAGAACCTCTCCCGAAACGTCTCCCAGGTCACTGTGTGGGCGTCCCAACCAGACAACTCGAGGGTATACCACCACTCGTACGCCGGACCGTCCAGTAAAAACGTGGCCAATAACACTCGGTCCTCCTGTGGACAATGCATCACTGCAAAGATCCGCTCAAATCTCGTGATCCACCTCTGGGCTTCCTCAAGATCAGCCCCACCACTAAAATTCGTAGCTTCGAGCCGTTGGGCACGCTCAATCGTAGTACTCTCGGTTCCTCTCGCTGCTTCTTCTTCAGGTCGTGGAGAGCGTCCACGTCTCAGAGGCATAGTCAACCGCTCACTGAAAGAGGCATAGAAACAGTCAAACAACCGAAACACAACCTCACAAACCGACAAACCCGAAAAATTCGACAAACCTATGCTCTGATACCAATTGTCAGGACCCACCCCGGTTTCACCCAAAAAACCGAGGTAAATCCTGCTCCCGTTTGACACCCCGACACTAAACTGAAATAAACTCACGTAAAATCACCAACACACACAGTCAGACGTAGGAGAAAGTTTAATACAACCCAGAGTCAAACGATACAGAACATAGTACCAATTACACATAAAAGAAAACCGATAAACAACGTACACACACAACGGAAAATCTAAAGCTCTCCGGGGTCACTCTATGCCTCTGACAATGCCTCGATGTCGAAACCCGCGCTAGCTCCACGACCTGGAGGGCAATTTAAAACAGAAGGTGTGAGTGGACCATAACTAAAGAAAAGTTTCCCAAAACCATTTTATAAGAAAACCGGGTTTGGCCCTCCGTTTTGAAATCACATGCATAACCAGTTGCTGAAAACAATTATAAATCACATGAATATCGTCATAAAACATTTGTAGAATCATCATAAAAACATTTATAGAAATCATGGCATAAGCATCATAAAACCATATCAAAAACATCAGTTTCAACCAATCATTATACGATCAAACCTGCTGGATCTATCCGAGTCTTTAAACTCAATAGGCCTACGAGGGAAATATCAATATATCCGAACCTTTAAAATCCCGAGTCTTTAAACTCAATCCGGGTCTTTAAACCCAATCCGGGCCCATCCCCCGTCATATATAATCCGGGTCTTTAAACCCAATAACCAGATCCAGCAAATCCAATCAAAACCACTTGAAAACCATTTGTCATTCCACATCCAAACCCGAATTCGAAATCACCGGTCTGATGCCCTTCCGGCATCCAAAACCGTCATTCTGAACCCAAATCCGGAATTCCACTTTTCAATCTTAAAACCAAATTTCACATCTCGAAATCCGATTCTAAAACTGAAAGCCTTGATCATCAGCATCATGTCTCCAAAATCCTTTTATAATCATTGAAAATCACTTATCATTTGAAATCCCAAAACCATGACATCGAAATCAGAAATTCAACCTTTCCTCGTAAAACGTGCCAAATACGTACTTTCTCGAAAAACGTGCAATTATGTAAAACCAACACCACATATTCAACAATCATGAATTCACATGTAAAACCATAAAATAAGTATTTAAAAACAGTTATGCATGCTCATGTTTAGAGAAAAGGTCCACTCACAGTACCGAGCCCTCAATCGCGTCCCGAACGTCCTGTACGTTCCGCAACTTCCTCGGGAAGTCTCGATCCTGTCATAAGTCACCAAAGTACGTCACTAACACGTCTACCAAGACTCTCCTAACTTGCCCTAACATTTCCCGAGTCCTAAACATAACGAACCGGAACCCTAAACCTTCAACCTCGCGAAACTACTTCGAATCGACGTCCGAATAACCCGAAACTATTTCCAATAGACTCGTCACAACACCTAGACCAAAAACCTAGTTGACACCTTCCTCAGAAACCACCGCACGCGCCCCCACGCACCGCCCAAAGTGGCTGCGCGTGGCCCTCACGCGCCTGCATACAGAGGTACTGTTCACCGTCGTCTACCTCGAGTGAACCGGCGCACCCGGTTCTCCACCGTCCCGTCTCCGTTTTCCTTCCTTTCTTCACCATCCTCATCGTCCAATCCTCAGCAATTCATTCCCCTCACTCAAACACCTCGACACCGTCCCTAACCTGTCAACTCAAGCTCGAAACAAAAACCCGAACAACCCTTGTTTTCCAATTCAACCAACCAAGTAACCCCCCGTCACAGAAACCACCCTAGACGGTTCCTAGGGCCTCACTGATGCTCACCCAACTCACCAAGTCCCTCGACTCGTACTCCAAACCCACGATTATCGGTTTGAAACTCGGCGGAAAAACAGAGCAAGTGAAAGAAGATGAAGAATTACCTGTACACCGACCACCATCGTGAGCTTAGTCGTGAAGACACGACTCCTCCAGTCCACCTCCAGCCTCTGGACACCTCCACCAGCTTCAATTGGCCCCTTACTTGGCAGCACCACCACTCAACTCCTCTCTGTTTTCTGGTTTCCCCGCGAGCTCACACCTCGCACACACACTAACACCTCACCTTCCAACCTTCTCACTGTCTCCCTCTCAATAGGCTTCGGCATTGGGCCGGGCCGGGCTTATTAAATAATTGTTAAATTTGCGGGCCCGGCCGGGTGGGCTTAATGACATAAAAAAGAGCCCACGGGCTTTTATCGGGCCGGGTTTATATCAGGCTTTTCGGGTCGGGCCTATTAAGCCCACTTGGATCGGGCTTACGTGGGCTTTTGCAATAAATTATGTCTCAAATTTTAAAATTTCAAAAAAATATTAATAATGAAAAAAAATTCACAAGGGTGCAAAAATGTGGTCTCGTTAAAATAAAATACTCAAGGGTCCAAAAACGTTGGGCTTATTAAGTAGGTGGATGAGTGGTTAGGGTTTGTATTGGGTATTGGGTATTGAGTATTGAGTATTGGGTTTTTAAAAATAAATTAGGTCGACTTGGGGCTGAGATTTGGGTTTGGGTTGAAATATTAGTATTAAGAATGGGTTGAGTATTAATTTTTAAATAATAAATATTTTTTATTTTCGGGCTTATGGGCCGGGTTTATTACGGGCGGGTCGGGCTGGGCTTATCGGGCTTTATCGGGCTCGGGCCTATCGGGTTTGAACACCATAAGCCCAAGCCCAGCCCGCTAACTCTTGGGCCGGGCTGGCCCACGACCCATAGCGGGTCGGGTCGGGCTTTTTTCCATCGGGCTTATCGGGCCCCCATAAGCCCATAGGCTTTTGGGCCAAATGGTGAAGCCTACCTCTCAATCTCTAGTCACTCCTCACTCACCAATTCGCACAAACACACACACGGTCACCATCCAATTCTCCCAAGCTCTCAGTTTCTGTTCTCTCTTCTTCGAACACACACACACACACGGGTACACACGATCACAAAGCCCAAATAATTGGACCGTGTTCCCTAGAACCAACCAGACCCCTAACACTTGTCACCATCCTAAAACCCCTCTCACAAGTGCCCCAATCTCAGCCATCCACTTGTCCCTCTCTGTTGCACAAATCCCAACGTGCAAAAGACCAAAATGCCCTTCCTTTTAAGCCAAAATTACTATTTTGCCACTACCTTCCTAGACCCGTAACTCACGTATCCTAACTCTGATAAATACGTGCCGCCTGTCGTTGAACTCAGGACGACAAAATCTACTTAACTGTCCTCGATCAACGTGTCAAAACCCGATCGTACGAAAAGTCAACTTTTCCCCTATTTTACCCAAATCACGATAATGCCCTCAACCTTCCGAACATCATAATTTCCTCCTCGGATGTCGGAATCGGGCGTGCCACCTGTCTACGGATTCGTGACGTCCCAAACTACATCACGGTCATCGGTCAAAGTCCATTTGACCGCCCAAACTAAAAGTCAACTTTTTGCCCAACCTAGGGGCAAAATCGTCATTTACCCACTAATCACCAATTACACTCACTAATCCCATCTTAATCACGTTCTTAATCCTAACTTCCGGGACGGGTCGTTACAACCTAGAACTCACAAGTATCAGTATCATCATCCCAATCACATATCATCCACTCATGACATGGTCCAATGGCTTAAATCACCATGCATAGGCCACCAGACCACCAGGCCAATAACCTCATAAGGTCCAATAAATCGGGAACTCAATCCCCTCATCAAGTCAATCAGTTCATACCCCTTTCCCAGGGTCACTATGTACAATAAATTTAACCTTTCCTTCTGTTGTGTTTATCATCATAGGCTTCCCTGATACCTACCTCCTGCAAAAAAAAAGCACTCAGTACAATCATCCATTCTTAACCTCAACTCCATCCAACATCATACACCAAGTATGATCCTGCAATTGGACCCCAATAGTCCAAATGATCAAAAATCATGTGCTACTCCACTCCTATGGAGTTCCATCAATAACAAAATTTCACATATCCTTATGTTATCAAACATGTCAATCCTCAGCGGGCTATGTTATTAGCCTCCCCATAAATGATATATGACCAGTCAATGCGGTCTTAATCTCAATGTATCCTGACCATCGCCTCATCACACATTAAGCCTTCCTGTTTATCAATCATTACTAATCTTGATGTTCGATACAATACTCGTCCATTCCTTCCCAGAGGTATGACCTATGCATACTCGACCCATGGATCACTATGGTCGATCCCAAATCATGCAAGGAAAGTAAAACTCTTGAGGGTTCAACTAGCATCAGCAGTCCCAGCCCTATGCTACCGAAGCACGCCTCGCCAAAGCCCAAATCTCATAGTGACATATCACTATACACATGGAAAGGGTCACATCGAACAAAAGTCATTGTTTCTCCACTTTGTGATTATTCTATTTCAGTTCTCATTTCCAATAACTCTGACCTCCTTTCGGGTCAATCACCATCCAAATATGGTCAGAATACCTGACTCATCAACTCACAAACATAACCGATTCATGTACCCATCCAAAGGCATCACCATTGGCTAACCTTAGCCCCATCAAATCCGGACAACATATGTTTCTCTTTTACTCATGATAAGAGATACTTATCCCATACCGTTACCTTACTAGGCATCGCATAGACTCAATCTCTCATCCTGGAAAAATCTCAGGAAACATATTGAAAAATTTGTACATCCTCAGCCATCACTAGGCATCGCATACACTAATCATATATGCCACACATCTGACCAGTGAACTTTGATTACCTCATACCAACAATCCATCAATTGTGAGGTTCAATATCATTCAAGAGGGTAACATCCTCGAGTCTTCCTGAAATACAACCTCTGGTAATCCTGGACTCCACATATCACTCTCTAATCGACATACGCAATAGAGGTATCATGAGTCATCAACCAATCCGTCCCAAGGATTACATCCAAATCATCCAAGTCCAAGAATACCCTAGGTCAGCCACTAGGCGAATAACACATGTCATCCTGGGTAGCCTCACATCGATAGGTCTACCCCCCTTAGGTTTCACCAATTTCACCATAGATAATTACCAAGGTTACCATATTAATATCATCAAATTTATCATATCTGGAACTCCAGTCAGTTCCTCGGTTTCCATACCATAACCAATCACAGACATCTCCATATCCGTCCAATGTACAATATTAAGACATGTAAGATTGGATAGCCCGGGACCTACCAAATACATATTCATGACCACAAGTAATATATATCCAGGTCAGCACTCCAAGGTTACTTAGGCTTCCTGCTAGAAACTACAATCCTCATGCAAGTGGTCCCAATCTGATCACGCCCCTACGGGGCCCACCAACTCTTCCTTCGCCTGTCACATCAACAATCAATGCAATTGCCGAAATCTACTCTATTGCACTCCAACCGGTGCCCCTATCACTTTACCAAACTATATAACCATTTCTTTATGATGTGGCCAAACGACCCACAACCATAACCATTCTCCCAGTGGACCCAACTGGCGTCCCACTGAACTGGACTGTCTTTAAGTCCCAATTTCTGTGTACTACGGGTCTCTGCCTAAACCTTTAATTACGAAGTGAAACTAACATGACCCATCCAAATCCATAAGTCCAGTAAACAGAGTTAAATAATAGCAATCCATAAATTCATAACCTATCTGTATCTGACCCTATCCCAATCCTGGGCATTCCAGGTGCCAAACATTCCTCAAGTAAGGGTTGGCCGTGTCAGCAATCATAGTTATATTTGACCTTTTCGGCTCCTCCTGAGCCCATGACATTCATCTCCAGTCCTAACCAACACCCTGACTCATTTTGAGTCCCGTATCCATATTCTAATCTCATACCAATCAGTCATGCCATCATTGACATACCCAGTCACCGAGCAAATACCGATGGTGAACCACATCTTATACGACCTATAAGGCCTAAGGGATATCCCATCACATTCTAGAATTTTTAAACACACATTCCACTGAGAATAATCTCATCACAAGTGTAACTTGCCCAATTGTGCTACCTTCCTAGCCTCTGGGCTCAGTCATCCCTAGGACCGACACAATTCTATGTCTAACAGATAGTGTACACTAATTTACATCGGACCCTCAAGCCAGGGTCAATCTCATTCCGAGATCTATCATGAGGTCGCATATACCCTCGTATACCCGTCTCACTACCAAGTCGTGCACGAGGCTTACATTTCGGAGGCATGACGTGGCAACGGAATCAGCAACCTAGTGCTCTGATACCAAGTTTACAGGACCGTCCCCTGAGGAACATTGATAATCGTGCCCGGTCCTGCTCCCGTCTGACAAGTCAACTGAAGTTCCCAAATTACCCTCTGCACTTGCCAAACAAGGGATAACCGCACCTGTACCCACTCATGCCTCCACCTCTCGAGCGGCCTCAATCATCGAGCCACGACCGTCCAAACAGCCTGCTTCCGAGCTGCACATTTTTCCATAAATTTCAAAAATCATAATTCCTCGGGAATCGAGCCCACACGCCCTCACGCGCCTCCGTGAGTGGCTGCGCGTGAAACTCAAGCGCGTGCTACAGTGTCGTCGTCCCAACCCGTTTTCCAGTAATTCGGGTTCTGCAAACCACGAGACGACCCGACTCATTCCTTTAATCCTTCAATTTGAAGATGAACTTTCGAAGAATATCTGGGCACTGTTCAACCTTCGAAGTTCGTCAATCCCACCAGTTTTCCTTCAATTGATCCATCCAAAAGCTTCATTGGACTATGATAAACTTGTTTTCGAGCCCAATTCCATCGTTTAATCCCTCCAAGATCACAACTCAAATCTCGAATTTCTTCTCTATCACTAGGTTTGTTCAGAGCCAAATGGATACCAATTCCCTTCATTCTTGAGGTGATCCTGATCGAGGCAATCTCAGAAAGCTCAAATCAAGCTCAATTTGAAGTTTCAGGACCTACAAATTCAAATTCGATTTTAAGGTTCATCAAGGGTCTTCGGGTTTTTGAGTCTGGGTCTAGCAGGGTTCGAAGCCCATCATTCTTCCTTCAATGTCCTTTCGTTTTTCTCTCTGGATTTCATTTAATTTCTCACAATCCCATCCTAAGGGTTCAATTGTCACCTGAGATCAATTATGGCTTTTGCTCAGATTCTGTTTTCTCTCCAAAACACACACATACACTGTAACAACCCGTTCCGAGAATTGGGATTAGCAGAGTGTTTAAGGTGTGATTAGTAAGGTTAATCAAGGGTTAGGTGGTCCCGAGGGGTCCGGGAACTTAGAATGACGATTTTGCCCCTGGGTCGGGCAGAAATGTTGACTTTTATTTCGGGTGGTCAAATGGGAGTTGACCAGTGACCAGGACGTAGTTGAGGACGTCACGAATCCGTAGGCAGGTGGCACGCCCGATTCCGACATCCGAGGAGGAAGTTGTGATGTTCGGAAGGTTGAGGGCTTAACCGTAATTTGGGTAAAGTAGGGGGAATAGTTGACTCTTCGTATAATCGAGTTTTGGTAGGTTGACCTAGGAGGGTTAGATAGTTCTTGTCGTCCTGAGTTCGATGATAGACGGCACGTGTTCATCGGACTTACGAGGCGAAAGTTACGGGTCTAGGAAGTTTTGGTAAAACCGTAAAAAATGTGTAAAACAGGAGGGTATTTTGGTCTTTTTGGCTTCTGGGGATGTGTGCAGAGAAAGCAGAATGGACGGCTGAGATTGGGCCACATGGGTGAGAGAGAGAGGGGGATGGTGACATGTGGCAAGTGTGTAGTGGGTTCTGGGGGATTCTAAGGTGTGTACACGGTTCTATTTTTGGGGTGTACCCGTGCCCGTGTTCGTGTTTGTGCGCAGAAGGAAACAGAAAACAGAGGGAGATCGTGAAGGAAATTGAGGGTGGTGGTGTGAGTGTTGATGAATTGTGAGTGTGTGAGGGTGATCAGAGAGTGAGAGGGAAGCAGTGAGAGAGGTTGACGGTGCGGTGGTTGTGTGTGAAGGTGTCAAGAGCTGCGGGGAAAACCAGGGGTAAATAGCAGGGAGGTTGTGAGGATTGTGGCGGTGGCGGCCGTGTACGGGGCAATTGAGACCGTGGTGGTGTCGTGCGGGTTGCGAGGAGTCAGCCACTACCAGCAGAGCTCACGACGGCGACAGGTTGCAGGTAATTTCTATTGCCCCGTGTTTATGCTCTGTTTTGGCCGTGAACTTCAAATCGGAAGTTGTAGCCTGAGAGGTTGAATCGAAGAGTCTAGGGGAGTTTAGGGAGTTTAGTTGAGTCCAGGGCGTCATTTGGTTGAGCTGCCGTGACGGGAGGTGCACGGCGGAGGTTGGCACGACGGAGGGACTCTGTGTGCCCTGTTTTCCCGTTTTGGTTCAAACCAAGAGTCGTGATCCTAGAGACTGAGTCGAAGGTCTAGGAGAGTCGGGTTAGGTTCCTTGAGGTTCTAGGAACCGTCTGGTCTAGCCACCGTGAAGGGTGGTGAGTTGGGTGGTCGGATCGTGAAACAGAGTGTTGGGGAGGTTTGATTTCGAGCTTGAGACGACGGGTAGGAGGCTGTGTCGAGGTGATTGGAGGATGGGGATGCTTAGAGTAAGGTTGGACGATGCTGTTGGTGAAGAAAGGAACCGTTTTGGTGGACGGAGGAGGAAGAACCAGGTACGCCGGTCTGAGTGCAGACCACTGTACTGAACCCGGTCTGCTCGAGGAAGGAGGTGGTACTGTAGCAGCGCGTGAGGGCCACGCGCAGCCACTTTGGGCGGCGCGTGGGGGCGCGTGCGGCGGCGGATGGGAAAACGGTCAACTTGACTTTTGGTCTAGGAGTTGTGTTGAGTTTAATGGAGTTGGTTTCGGGTTAATCGGAAGTCGTTTGAGTGTAGTTCCGCGAGGGTGAATGTGCAGGGTCCCGGGGTTTTAAGTCTTCGGTCCGGGGATTTTTGAGGGCATTTAGGTGAGTGTTCGTAGACGTACTAGTAACGTAATTTTACGGTGTTTGACAGGATCGGGATTTCCCGAGGAAGCCGAGGAACGGGCTGGACGTTCGGGACGCGAGTAGGGCTCAGTACTGTGAGTGGACCCTTTTCTTTAAACTCGAGCATGCATAACTGTTTTTATATACGTGTTTTATGGTTTTACTTATGAATCTATGTTTATTGAATATGAAGTGATGATTTTATGTGTTTGCACGTTTTTCGAGAAAAAGACGGTTTTAGCACGTTTTACGAGAAAAAGGTGGTTTTGGAAAATAAAGATACGGTTTTCGGGCCTTCAAAGGATAAATGATTTCAATGATTATAAAGGGATTTTGGAGCATGATTTCGATGATCAAGGTTTTCGATTTTAGAATCGGATTTCACTAATCGGAATTTGGTTTTAAGATTGGAAAGTGGACTCCGGATTTGGGTTCGGAATGACGGTTCTGGATGCCGGAAGGGCATCGGACCAGTAGTTTCGGATTCGGGTTTGGATGTGGATTGGTAAATGGTTTTCAAATGGTTTTGGGATTGGATTTGCTGGATCTGGATATTGGGTTTAAAGACCCGGATATATGTGACGGGGGACCGGCCGGATTGGGTTTAAAGACCCGGATTGAGTTTAAAGACTCGGGAGTTTAAAGACTCGGATATATTGATTACCCCCGTAGGCCTTTGAGTTTAAAGACTCGGGAGTTTAAAGACTCGGATATGATTAAGGCCTGGATTGAGTTTAAAGACTCGGGAGTTTAAAGACTCGGATAGATCCAGCAGGTTTGATCGAGAAAATGATGATTTGGTGGTTATGGTCTGATACAGTTTCTGATACTCATGTTATGGTTTCTTATGATATTTTATAGTGTTTCTGTTTCTTATGATGTTTAAGAATGATTCTTTATAAATGTGTTTATAACTATTGGTTATGCATGTGGTTTCAAAACGGAGGGTTTAACTCGGTTTTCTTATAAAATGGTTTTTGAACTTTTGTACCTTCTGGTCCACTCACATTTTCTGTTTTAAATTGCCCTCCAGGTTGTGGAGCTAGCGCGGGGTCTTGACGTCGAGGCAGAGTCTGAGGCATAGAAGTGACGTGAGGGATCCTAGAAGAGTTTAAAGGCTTCTGTGTGCGTGTACTTTCTCGGTTTTTATTTTCCTTGTAATGTAGTGCTATGCTCTGTAAACGATAAGGCTTTTGGGATATTATGTAATTACTCCTGCGTTTGACTGGGTTCGAGTAAGTGTTCGTTAGGTGTTGTGTCGGGGAGTCAGACGGGAGCGGGATTTACCTCGGGTTTCGGGGTGAAACCGGGGTGGGTCCTGACAATTGGTATCAGAGCATAGGTTTGTCGAGTTTGTTGGGTCTGTCGGTTTGTGAGGTTGTGTTTCAGTTGTTTGACTACTTCTATGCCTCTTTCAGCGTGCGGTTGACGATGCCTCCGAGACGTAGACCCTCTCCACAACCTGAAGAAGTAGCCAGAGAGACGGAGAGTGCTACGATTGAGCGAGCCCAGCGGCTCGGGGCTACTACTTTTAGTGGTGGGGCTGATCCTGAGGAAGCCCAGAGGTGGATTACCCGACTTAAGCGGATTTTTGCGGTGATGCATTGTCCGCCGGAGGAGCGAGTATTGTTGGCTGCATTTTTACTGGATGGTGCGGCGTATGAGTGGTGGTATACCCTCGAGTTGTCCGGTTGGGATGTCCACAGTGTGACCTGGGAGACGTTCAGGGAACGGTTTCTGGAGCAGTATTATCCTCGTTCTTTCCGGGATGCCAAGGAGGCGGAGTTTCTGCAGCTCCAGCAGGGGAATATGACAGTGGCAGAATATGAACGGAAGTTCCAGATGTTGTCTCGGTTTGCTCCTGCTTTTGTGGCCACTGAAGCCGAGAAGTGCCGTAGGTTTGAGTTGGGTTTGCGAGGTGAGATTCGAGCCGTAGTGACGGCTGGATCTTTTGCTACCCTCCGAGACTTGTCGGATGCTGCGGTGCGAGTTGAGGCTAGTTTGCCGGTGCGACGCCGGGAACTATCTATTCCTGGAGTTTTGAGCCAGAGGACACCGAAAAGAGGTAACTTCGGTGGGTCGTCCTCGTCGGGCGATGATCGTTTTGGTAGGCCTGGCAGTGCCCAGAGTTCAGGATTTTGGGGTTATCGAGTACCGCCGACTCCGCAAGCGAGTGCGACGTCGGTAGTGTCTACGGGGAGACCGAGTAGTGGACCAGGCTGGAATGTGTGTTTCTACTGCGGGGAGCGAGGTCATTTCCGACGTGAGTGTCCACTGTTGCCACAGGAAGGTGGTGTAGGCAGAGGAGCAGCGGAGTCCGGACAGAGTACAGCATCAGGGACAGTGGGCACTAGAGGAGGTGGTGGCATAGCCACGAGTAGTTCGAGGGGACGTGGTAGAGCGTCAGGATCTCAGGCCCGGGTGTTCTCGATGACTCAGCAGGAGGATCAGTCGACACCAGATACGGAGACAGGTACTTGTTTTACTTTTGGTTGTCCTGTTGGTTTGGTGTTTGGATTTCGGGGTAGAGTCTAGGAGTTAAGTTCCGTAGGAGGGTGACGGAAGGTATAGGAAAGGAGTGACTATAATTGATCGATCTGAGCCTATTGAAGGAGAGAACCCACAAGCTAGAGTTTGCCTTTAGGACTTTGTGAAGTTAGTCCGACCGTGGCCGGATTAGTAGCCGAGGGAGATGGGTGGTTGTATACGAGGAGGTACTCTATGACTTCTGTCGGGTACTGTGACATGAGGTATTTTCTAATACCTTTGTTTTCTGTTCATAGAGTTTCCCTTGCGTACACCATGCAGTTGTTACATAGCTAGGGTTGGCTGTGGTAACAGTAGTGGGGGATGGAGTGAAATACCCAAGGTGGAGATGATAGACAGAGTGTTTAGGAGAAGCTGTTGCTGCCCTAGTGTGGATACCGGGTAGAAGACGTTAGGTGTCGGGAACTAGCTGTGGAATTTCGGGGACGAAATTCTATTTAGGTGGGTAGATTGTAACAACCCGTTCCGAGAATTGGGATTAGCAGAGTGTTTAAGGTGTGATTAGTAAGGTTAATCAAGGGTTAGGTGGTCCCGAGGGGTCCGGGAACTTAGAATGACGATTTTGCCCCTGGGTCGGGCAGAAATGTTGACTTTTATTTCGGGTGGTCAAATGGGAGTTGACCAGTGACCAGGACGTAGTTGAGGACGTCACGAATCCGTAGGCAGGTGGCACGCCCGATTCCGACATCCGAGGAGGAAGTTGTGATGTTCGGAAGGTTGAGGGCTTAACCGTAATTTGGGTAAAGTAGGGGGAATAGTTGACTCTTCGTATAATCGAGTTTTGGTAGGTTGACCTAGGAGGGTTAGATAGTTCTTGTCGTCCTGAGTTCGATGACAGGCGGCACGTGTTCATCGGACTTACGAGGCGAAAGTTACGGGTCTAGGAAGTTTTGGTAAAACCGTAAAAAATGTGTAAAACAGGAGGGTATTTTGGTCTTTTTGGCTTCTGGGGATGTGTGCAGAGAAAGCAGAATGGACGGCTGAGATTGGGCCACATGGGTGAGAGAGAGAGGGGGATGGTGACATGTGGCAAGTGTGTAGTGGGTTCTGGGGGATTCTAAGGTGTGTACACGGTTCTATTTTTGGGGTGTACCCGTGCCCGTGTTCGTGTTTGTGCGCAGAAGGAAACAGAAAACAGAGGGAGATCGTGAAGGAAATTGAGGGTGGTGGTGTGAGTGTTGATGAATTGTGAGTGTGTGAGGGTGATCAGAGAGTGAGAGGGAAGCAGTGAGAGAGGTTGACGGTGCATTGGTTGTGTGTGAAGGTGTCAAGAGCTGCGGGGAAAACCAGGGGTAAATAGCAGGGAGGTTGTGAGGATTGTGGCGGTGGCGGCCGTGTACGGGGCAATTGAGACCGTGGTGGTGTCGTGCGGGTTGCGAGGAGTCAGCCACTACCAGCAGAGCTCACGACGGCGACAGGTTGCAGGTAATTTCTATTGCCCCGTGTTTATGCTCTGTTTTGGCCGTGAACTTCAAATCGGAAGTTGTAGCCTGAGAGGTTGAATCGAAGAGTCTAGGGGAGTTTAGGGAGTTTAGTTGAGTCCAGGGCGTCATTTGGTTGAGCTGCCGTGACGGGAGGTGCACGGCGGAGGTTGGCACGACGGAGGGACTCTGTGTGTGCCCTGTTTTCCCGTTTTGGTTCAAACCAAGAGTCGTGATCCTAGAGACTGAGTCGAAGGTCTAGGAGAGTCGGGTTAGGTTCCTTGAGGTTCTAGGAACCGTCTGGTCTAGCCACCGTGAAGGGTGGTGAGTTGGGTGGTCGGATCGTGAAACAGAGTGTTGGGGAGGTTTGATTTCGAGCTTGAGACGATGGGTAGGAGGCTGTGTCGAGGTGATTGGAGGATGGGGATGCTTAGAGTAAGGTTGGACGATGCTGTTGGTGAAGAAAGGAACCGTTTTGGTGGACGGAGGAGGAAGAACCAGGTACGCCGGTCTGAGTGCAGACCACTGTACTGAACCCGGTCTGCTCGAGGAAGGAGGTGGTACTGTAGCAGCGCGTGAGGGCCACGCGCAGCCACTTTGGGCGGCGCGTGGGGGCGCGTGCGGCGGCGGATGGGAAAACGGTCAACTTGACTTTTGGTCTAGGAGTTGTGTTGAGTTTAATGGAGTTGGTTTCGGGTTAATCGGAAGTCGTTTGAGTGTAGTTCCGCGAGGGTGAATGTGTAGGGTCCCGGGGTTTTAAGTCTTCGGTCCGGGGATTTTTGAGGGCATTTAGGTGAGTGTTCGTAGACGTACTAGTAACATAATTTGACGGTGTTTGACAGGATCGGGATTTCCCGAGGAAGCCGAGGAACGGGCTGGACGTTCGGGACGCGAGTAGGGCTCAGTACTGTGAGTGGACCCTTTTCTTTAAACTCGAGCATGCATAACTGTTTTTATATACGTGTTTTATGGTTTTACTTATGAATCTATGTTTATTGAATATGAAGTGATGATTTTATGTGTTTGCACGTTTTTCGAGAAAAAGACGGTTTTAGCACGTTTTACGAGAAAAAGGTGGTTTTGGAAAATAAAGATACGGTTTTCGGGCCTTCAAAGGATAAATGATTTCAATGATTATAAAGGGATTTTGGAGCATGATTTCGATGATCAAGGTTTTCGATTTTAGAATCGGATTTCACTAATCGGAATTTGGTTTTAAGATTGGAAAGTGGACTCCGGATTTGGGTTCGGAATGACGGTTCTGGATGCCGGAAGGGCATCGGACCAGTGGTTTCGGATTCGGGTTTGGATGTGGATTGGTAAATGGTTTTCAAATGGTTTTGGGATTGGATTTGCTGGATCTGGATATTGGGTTTAAAGACCCGGATATATGTGACGGGGGACCGGCCGGATTGGGTTTAAAGACCCGTATTGAGTTTAAAGACTCGGGAGTTTAAAGACTCGGATATATTGATTACCCCCGTAGGCCTTTGAGTTTAAAGACTCGGGAGTTTAAAGACTCGGATATGATTAAGGCCTGGATTGAGTTTAAAGACTCGGGAGTTTAAAGACTCGGATAGATCCAGCAGGTTTGATCGAGAAAATGATGATTTGGTGGTTATGGTCTGATACAGTTTCTGATACTCATGTTATGGTTTCTTATGATATTTTATAGTGTTTCTGTTTCTTATGATGTTTAAGAATGATTCTTTATAAATGTGTTTATAACTATTGGTTATGCATGTGGTTTCAAAACGGAGGGTTTAACTCGGTTTTCTTATAAAATGGTTTTTGAACTTTTGTACCTTCTGGTCCACTCACATTTTCTGTTTTAAATTGCCCTCCAGGTTGTGGAGCTAGCACGGGGTCTTGACGTCGAGGCAGAGTCTGAGGCATAGAAGTGACGTGAGGGATCCTAGAAGAGTTTAAAGGCTTCTGTGTGCGTGTACTTTCTCGGTTTTTATTTTCCTTGTAATGTAGTGCTATGCTCTGTAAACGATAAGGATTTTGGGATATTATGTAATTACTCCTGCGTTTGACTGGGTTCGAGTAAGTGTTCGTTAGGTGTTGTGTCGGGGAGTCAGACGGGAGCGGGATTTACCTCGGGTTTCGGGGTGAAACCGGGGTGGGTCCTGACATACACGGCTGGTTTAAATCTCACCACCGCACACACACATGCTTTGCCACCAATCTTCGTTAATAGGTGACAGATGTCATCTTGTGGCAATCCCACGCCCAATTCAACAAGTACAGATGTCCATTGTTTGATGAAAACAACATTAATATAAGTGAATCAGCCATCATAGCTAAATTACCATTTTGCCCCTGCCATAACAAATTACCAAAATGCCCTTCATGTATCTAGATTCGTAACTTTGTCATCCAAACTCCGATTGACGCATGCCGCTTGTCTACAGATTCAGCGTCTAGAGACCTATCCAACGGTCCCTTCGGAAATTCCAAAAAGTGTTCCAATCAAAAAGTCAACTTTCGGCCCTTATAACCAAGGGCAAAATCATCATTTCCTTCAAATTTTCCAAATTTTCCTTTTTCGAATTTCCGGATCGTTACATGCATGCTTTTTAGTGAAGGGCATGAATGTCTTCTTTTTCGTGAAATGTGTTTATATGAAATTATTTGGTTTCGTCCACTCACAGCTTTTAAATGGTTTTAATGCCCTTCAAGTTGATCGCGGATGCGGGCTGTAGAAGAGACTGAGACATCACACTCCTCCTTCAATCCTGGCGCACTCTAGAAGCCCCTTGTGGGCTAAAGCTGGAATTATCCCTTATCTGGCACCTTGTGTCAGACGGGAGCAGACATGTTCCGCGTTAATCCCGGAGGGATTTGGGACGGGTCCTGTCATTTTAACTACTTTATCTTCCTCCTCCATATTCTTATTACATATTCTCCTTCCACAGTAAATTCCACCCTTTTTATTTTTATTTTGTTCTAAGTATTAATAGTATAATATATTGAATGCTATATATTAATTGGTTTTACTTGATCAACAAAATTAAAAATTGTTTAGCATAAACATTTACATATATATATATATTGAGTAAATTATTGGAGTTATGTTTCTCAATAACGAAATAAAAAAATATTGGAGTAAATTATTTAGTAAATAATTTATGTATTATATTATATAATTGCAATTGAACTTTTTTTCTATGAAATTAAGAATGAAGTCTGTTTTGTTTGGGGTTTAATAGTAGGGTATAGAAAGTTTTTTTTGGGGACGGGGAAGGGGAGGTGGTGGTGGAAAATCATACGACTTAGGATTTAGGGTTTAATTCTAATCCTTGAATTTTGGGACAAGAATTTGTCGGGTTGGTTCTTGTTACCCAAGGAGCATGATTTTGTCGTCGAGTAACATTGAAACTTTTAGCACGCGAATATTTTTTCTTCATACCATTAAGTTACCCGACGATGTTGTAGTCATTGTCGGGTAACACTTATATTAACGACGAATTTGTGTCCATCAGACAAAATTCTTCAGGTCCTATAAATTTTATTGTAATGACGCCAATATAAACAACATATTAGGAGTGTAATTAATCCAGAATCTTATCAAAATCATGAAAAAAATTTCCACTCAAAAATCAATAATCGAATCCAAACAAATAGAACAGTGATAATAAAAACACTCAATTCGCTATATTTAAAAACTATTAATATAATGCTGAGTCAACTTGATGACATGACAATTTTGGCGTACCCAAAACTTTCCCACGGTTGAGGGCGTAGTACTGTAGCATCGACCTTTTTGCAGAGATGGTCGAGCATACAAAGAAAATAAAATTGATAAGAAATACTAAACTAAACAAAGAAAAGATGATTTAGAAAGATGAATTCATGAAAATAAAGTAACAAAACTTGACGGTGCATATATAATTAGTACTGTATTATTATTAGTTTCATTACTTAATTAATTTATTGAAACTAATTAATAATAACATATCTAATTAGTTATAAGCTTCATCAGTTGTTCTTAGGCGGGTGGTGCCTCGGAGAATGATAATCCTGGCTAAATGCTACAAAACCTGCATATTCTTCATGTCCAACAGCGTCGCCTTCGCCGTCATTTCGTGAGTTGGAGCGACTTTGATCTCTGCAATCCACATTATTATTATGCTTATTGCCTTCATGGCTGCTGCTGCTGCTGCTGCCATTACATGATGATTTATTTGCTTCAAGATTCGATGAGCTGCCTCCACTGTTGCTGCTGCCGCCTGAGGCCGCTGATACTTCAACTTCATTGACCACCCTCGCCGTCACCTGGCGGTAAACCGACATTCTCCTCCCTCCTATCGATCTTTTGTCCGCCTTAATATCGGCAGCAGTTGAAGGTCTCATGACTACTTTCTCATTCACATCTTCACCCTACAGGTTACAAAATGAATGATCAAATGAAAAATTAATCTTCAAATTGTGTTAACCTATAATTTTGCATGTATATTAAGTAAATTATTAAATCAAATAGTAATGTGTACGTGTATATATGTTCATTTGCATACGTCACATATTGTGTACCTTTTCAGTCGAAACAACATTTATTTTTATCATAACATCCGCACCATTTGCTCCTTGAAATTCTAAATATTCAAAGTTATTGTCAATAAATATGAATGCGTTTTGAACTGAACATACATATATATAATTTATTGAGAGGAAGATGGAAGAATAATATATATATATATATATGTATATACCTAAATGATGTTGGGGAAATTGTGCAGAGATAATATTCCATATGCTTGCAGCAGAAACAAGCAGAAACAAGAAGCAAGAAGAAGAAGAAGAAAACTTCACCATGGGAAAAAAATCTGTCTTTCCCTTTGATGAGTGAGTCGGAGTGAATGTGTTTAAACTATATGGTACTGAGATTATATTTGAATTGAAGAGAGTCAAATATAACATAAATATAACATTCGAAGACACACATATATACCTAGCTAGCTACCCAGGTCAAACTAGTAGACCCTAGGGTTCCTAAAACTTGAATATTTTTGTGTTGAAAGTTGTGGCCAACACATCCTTTCCAAATGCTGCATCAAATCTCGTGTAACCCCATGTGTATTTTCATCCGGGAACGAAGATTTCGAAGCCTTTTCAGAAGAATTTTATGCATAAATGCTTCCACTTTTTTCCACAAACAAGCCTAATTACTCCGTTGCATTGTAATCGAAATAAAATATATGATATTTCGTTTATATTAGTATCTTGTTATAGTATCAGTCATATGTTAATAAAAATGTAGTTCATAAATGGAGTTATTAATAAGTTGTCGAGAATTTCATTTTAATTTTATTGAAACAGTATTTATTTTTCAAAAAGGGTCGTTTATGTATATAAATATTTATATAATAAGTGATAGAAATTGCATAGTTAGGGGAGAAACGTAGTACTATAACGTGGAACGGAAGCTACGGACGGTTAAGGTGTGCTTTGTGCCTGTCTGCCGCCATATATATGCACAAACATCGAAGAGAGCTCTTAACCTAATTTCTTTGCATCGTGCCGAGGTTGCCTAATTAAACCTAATACAATCCTTCATATCTATATATATACGACTTGATATGTAGTCTATCGTTTCTCCTATGTATATATATATATACACATATACATCCTATATGTATATATGTATAAATACACATATGCTAAATATTAATATATATATATACACATATACATCCTATATGTATACGTACATGTATAAATATACATATGCTAAATATTAATTAATACAATTAACTTATGTAATTTAATATCACTAAAATGTAAATTCTTAAACTAATAACAATAAAAAGGACCAAAAATTAAGGATAATACTTGCATTCTACTTTGGTCGCCATACCTTCTCATGTAACCCTCTCAATTTCTCGGATTGTTATTATGTATATATCATAATCGGAACCATTGATTTTAATAAATCATCATTTCAAGATGTTCTTCTTAAAAAAGAAACAAGATTGGAGGTCATTTAGTCGTTCATATGTAATCAATAGTTTTGTTAACAAATAAGGTCTAGCCTCATGGCATTTAAAAAAAAATTAGTTTCATGATGAACCATCTATTTAATTAATATATATAAATTACTAAATGAATTTTAATTTTGTTGATTTTTTTTGTATGAATGATATTAATAAAGTTTTAAGAATGGTTTCGATGAGATATATATAACGATAATTGCATATATCAAAAGGGTGGTGAGATGCAAGTATATATTATATGAAATTAAACTCTTGTCACGGAATTTGTGGTTGATAAAATAACTCATATGTATAGGGGAAAGATATGTGAGTACACATTCAATATGGGATTGAATTTGGGTTAATTAAGGAGTCATCAACTTGGGAAGTTGAATTAGACTAGTAATTAAAATTGAAAGGTAAATAATTTCGGTGGGTGATGTCCCTCATCTAAAGTCTATGAAACCTCCTCTAAATGTGTAACTTATTTTTCCCAAGGTCAATCGGAGTTCGTGCAATAATTAATAATATTATTGTGGGTGGCGATGGCGGTGGTGCGCGGCATTTGATTGCCTATATAGGTGGCCACATTCATCTGCTGCCACCACATTCCACATTGCTTTCCTCATTTCAATTTTCAACCACTTAATTTCTAACGTTGAAGAGATCGAAATTCCAAAGTTTGAATCCCTAGCAATTATACATTTACAACTCAAGCGCACATAAATACGGTATGCCTCTGTATCACCCAAGAACAAAGCCCATCGATCCCAAAACCGACTACACAATAAATAAATAACGGTATTATCAATTATTATTATGAGCAAAAGTTATAGATTTAGCATTAATATATATTCTCCTTCTGTTCAAGTAATTTAATTAGCTTAATTAAAACCATTGCATGCCTTTGAAATCTTATGTCATATAGTGATAATTAGTTTTTTTATTAATTTAAATTATCGGAATATTGATTCAAACTTAAATGTATATCGAAAAACACATTAGTCTGTTTAATAAAATTTACTCACAATGAAGTTTACTGTTGATTATATTTTTTCTCCTCCCTGATTCTTTGGTATTTTGTTGAGGCTAAAGGGGGAAAGACTTTTTTGATTTCATTTTTTTTTTCTTTTTTCTTTTGCCTAGCTCCACACAGGTCTTCACCTTCTTTTGTTTTTTTCTTTCTTCTTTAATAAATGATGGTGATGTTGTTGGTTTAATAACATTGCCAAAAAAATTGTACACTGTTTTAGTGTAAATTATTACAGAATCTTATCACAGCTATACTTCCAACATGTTGTTTATGTTGACATATTCGACATCGTCTGCATCCTCTGGATATATTGCCATTTGATTAAATTTTCATTTTGTCTATGGACTTCCCGCTCTTCTTCAACAATTTCTAGTTCAATAGGAAAGTGCAGTCCTCTCTGGTTGGCCAATTTTCTTATTAAGTCTATAACTTCCACTTTCTGATCTTTAGAAAATAGATAACTAGAAGCTAGACCTGTAATGAAAATTCTTCTCCCATCGGTGGCTTTCACCAAGTTACAGGAGTCCACAAACTATCTTTCAATTTTTGAAATGTGAATCAAGCCGTCAGTTGTTTCAGGATTGAGGTTTGTGGCAATTTGTTTTGTTTCAGCATGTGGTTCTTCTGGAATGTCCTCCTCAATTGTCTGATTCAACATCCATATCTGATAAGGTTGAAAAAGTTTTTCTCTTTCTCTCCATCTCAGCCTACTAGTTATGGTGAATGCCAAATATTTGTTTCATTTGAAATTTCTTGTTACTTCATACACCATAGCTTTTATAAAACATGGAAAGTTTTTAAACATAAAAATTGAAACTTTGGAATACTACGTTTGTAACGACCCGTCCCGGGAGTCGGGATTAGTGAAGTTGTTAGTAACGGATTAGCTAAGGTAATCGGTGTTTAGTTGGTCACGTTTGGACTTTGGCAAAGAATGACGATTTTGCCCCTAGGTTGGCCAAATTGTTGCCTTTTAGTTCGGACGGTCAATTGGGCATTGACCGATGACCGTGACGTAGTTCGGGACGTCACGAGTCCGTAGACAGGTGGCACGTCCGATTTGGGCAATCGAAAAAAAAGTTGTGGTGTGCGGAAGGTTAAGGGCGTTACTGTAATTTTGGTTTAATACAGGAAAAATGTTGACTTTTTGTTGGACTCTTGATTTTCACGTAGAGCGAGGACCGTTAGGTAGATCTCGTCGTCTTGAGTTCAACGACAGGCGGCACGCTTTCACTGGACGTCGGATGAGCGAGATACGGGCCTAGAACGGCCAAGGGTAAAACTGTAAATTTCACAAGTAGGGGCATTTTAGTCTTTTTGCACATTGGGAATTGTGAAAATCTGATGAGGACAAGTGTCCAGGATTGAATGGGATATTTTGAGTTGGGACCACAGGATTGTGACATGTGGCAGTTGGCTAGAGGATTCTACACGGTTCACACCATTTTAAATGGTTTGTGTAACCGTTCAAACAATAACAGAGCAGAGGCAGAGAACCATCGATCGATTTCTAGAGAGAGTGTGAGAGTTGAGGACTCTGGGTTTTGGTGAGTGAGTGCAGGTGTTTGAGTGTTTCTTTGAGTGTGATTAAGCGAGATTGGAGGATCGAGTGGATGTGTTAGTGAGGAAAAAGAACCAGAGAACAGGAACAGGACCCCGTGCACGGTTGTGCACCTCGATCGATCAACCCACCATAAGTGACACGACCCATCCCAATCCCCCTAGGATTACCATGGAATGTGCCATGCTCCCGTCTGACAAGAGGTGTCAGACAAGGGATAACCTATTGCCACTGCCCAAACGGGCTTCCAGAGTGCGTAAGGATCGATGGAGGAGGTGTGCGATGCTCAAGTCTCTGCTGCAGTCGCATCCGGAATCAACCTGAAGGGCATTGAAAACAAAAGCCGTGAGTGGACGAAAATAAACAAGTCTGTTTAAAACGTTTATAAGACATTTATGCCCCTCAGTAAAACCATATGCATGCGCCAAAACCCAATGATCACACATTTATTTAGAAATAACCATTAGGGCCTTAGCCCGGAAACCAAAGCATAGTTTCAAATTCCAAAAGTCAATCCAAGAGTTATTTCATAAATCCAGTAATATGAACCATAAGGCATATAATATAAACCATAACCATAATTTTAGCCACTGCATTATACACTCCAATCCGACATCCCTGATGTCTGACGTCCCTGATGTCTGACGTCCCTGACGTCAATAAGGTCACAATCACAAGGCTACGCGTGCCACTCGGGTCTCAATTTCCGAGTTCAATCCCCGAACCCCGTTCGGTTACAGCATCCCCGATGCTTAGCGTCATAGACGCTGGACGTACTAGACGTCCGTGACCTCTCCGGGGTACCTCATCCGGAGGAGACAGTATCATATGGAAGGATCTATACAGTGCAGTACTAAATACATTTTATCGATATCCACATGCAAAACATATAGGTATACATAGGTAAAATCCGAACCGATCGCTACATTTCATCAAACGAGTTGCATGCCCAAACACCGTGAAACGTGCCATGACCGAAACATCATCAAAACCATTTATAGATTCCAGCATGTGAACATATATAAAATGTAAACCAGGAAACATTTATTCAATTCCATTTTAGGGTCCCCGACCCGCAATCGCATGTAGAAATCAACTGGGCCCCTGGCCCGATTTCACAAGTTAACTGGGCCCTTGGCCCGATCCACATGTTAACTGGGCCCCTGGCCCAATTTCATAGTTCAACTGGGCCCCTGGCCCGATTTTACATTATTCAAGTTCGTAACCGTTTCATGAAATCATATCCAGCCACATTTATGGAAATCGGTGCAAATCCAGAAAACCTCGGTTTACGTGCAAATACGTAATTCACCTCGAAATACGTGAAATCATTTTAAATTCACCGATATCCAAAGTAAATCATTTAATCATAATTATAACAATCATAAAACAGTTATGCTTGCATCGAATTTATGAAACCAATGTCCACTCACAGACCGTTTAACCGAGCGCCTCGATATGCGTGCCATAGGCCTTCCCGGGACACACCACTATCACCGGGACTCCCAATCCTGTCCAAATCAGATTAGAGGATTACTAACCTCATCATTAACATCCTATTCATGTCCCATAATTTTTCCGAATTTTTAAGTATTTTTAAACTGGATTTAAAACCTTCGGACATCCCGAACAATATCGAAACGGTGTCCGATCGACACGAAACCAATTCTAAAATGTTCGTTACAATGTATAGGATAAAAGTCATGTTGACCTCACCTCGAGATTCGTGCCCACGCACCGTCACGCGCCGCCGTGAGTGGCTGCGCGTGAAAGCCACGCGCCTGCTACAGTGACTGCACAGTGATCTCCTTCACCCGAATGACTGGTAAACGGGTTGAAAAACCCGCGATAAGACCCGGTCCAAATCCTAGCAATTCGACACCGATTCCATCAATTCAAAAGCCCATTAGCATCGAATTAGATTCAATTAGGGATCTGTGGACTAAATTACACACAATCGTACCTCAAACCTTAAGATCAAGGATGATCACACGAAGAACAATCCGATCGTTGTTCATCATCCGAAATCCTCCCATGTCAATCGATTCTTTCAATTGATGCATCCATTAGCATCGTGAGGTCATAATGAACTCAATCCCCAGTCCAATTGCATCACTCCAAGCTTCAAATCCCACGACTCAAGCTCGAAATTTCTGAAGCTACAGTAGTTCTGTTCTTCCTCAAACGGGCCTCAAATCGCTTCGTTCTTTCGACGAAAATGATCGTGGCAATCCCAGAAGACTCAAACTAATCTCCAATTTGATCGTCAAGGCCCAAATCTTCCAATTCGATTTCCAACCGAATTTTGGAATTTTCGAAATTCCAGCCCCAGCTCTCAATTTGTCCCTCGTGTTTTCCCATTTCATTCCAGTCTCAATTCTCGCCAATTTCGTTCAAAAATTCAGTGGATAGAGAGGAGATTAAGGGTAGAAGAAAATTGAAGTTTGGTTGTTCACGGTTGAAGAAGTTTGAAGAGATTAATGGAGGAATAATTCAATTAATTAATCAAATAACACAATCATAATGTTCCCCCATGTTACAATTATACTAAACAATTCAGGGATAGATCGCACTAGCCATCCACCAAGCTCAATCATGGCTCCAACTCACGGCTGTTCAAAATCACAGTCCAAATTACCATTCTGCCCTTGTGCAGAAAATTACCAAAATGCCCCTCACACATCCTGACCCGTAACTCGGTCATACGGACTCCGATTGATGCGTGCCGCCTGTCATTGGATTCGTATCGACGATACCTACGTAACGGTCCTTGGCCCCCGGCCATCGGACCTCCCGATCAAAAAGTCAACATTTACCCCTTATATCGTCCAAATTACGAAAATGCCCTTGCACTTCCGTACATCATAACTTTCACCACGAATGTCGGAATCGAACGTGCCACCTGTCTATGAACTCGTGACGTCCCGAACTACGTCACGGTCATCGGCCAAAGTCCGTTTGACCATCCGAATTAAAAGTCAACATTTTGTCCACGCCTAGGGGCAAAACGGTCATTTTGCACAATTCTTCCGAAATCGCCCAACTAATCCCAGATTAGTAAATCACAATTAAATATTATTAAATCCCGATATTCGGGACGGGTCGTTACAACCTTCCCTCCTTAAAGAATTTCGTCCTCGAAATTACCAACAATCTTATTCCACAACCACCTTGTGGAAAACATTTCGACCTCATATCATGTGTACACCTGTACACCCACTTACTGGGACAACACCAGTCTCGTCTATACCCAGACATCCCATCACAGTCATACGTCACAACAACAACACTCGACCACCTTGAGTGGACATAAGCACCTGATCCGCGATAAGATCGCTTAACCATTTAGCTGACTCATTCAGCCAAACCGTTCCCTTCCATTTCCAATAATCCTTACATTTGCTCCCATTGGGAGTCACCAAATCTCATTTGTCAGTCCAAGCTGACACCATCAATCAAACTGTCACCACAAAACTTTACCACCCTGGTAAGGCTCCAACCATCCGTCCGTCGGTGACAACACCACGTACAACATCACTCCCGATGTAGCGCAAGATCAACCAAATGATCTCAATTCGCAGGGCAAGCCCATTCCTGCGACACAAAATACTCTCAATGTCCATAATCGCCGACTCCCTCAGCGAACCAAAACGCTGGGAAATCACGGTGTGATCAAGTCACACAAGGCTACACGTGGTTACTCAGACCACCAACTCACTCATCCTGAGTGTACGTATACCGTCAACTCACAAAATCAAGTGGTGTAACTGGAACACATTGAATACCAGCCCGGCAGTGATCACACATCTCGAAACTAGGGTTCCACTAGCCAACCATGGCTAAGAGCACCTGCTCGTACAATCACTGAACCCGACAAAATCACTCTGCACAGCGCACAATATCCAATGTCCAGTCCACAATCACAACCAAACAAATGATATCGGAACCAAGCCGATTACCAATCACGTTTGACCACACACCACGGGTACATCTCATGTACCGCCATTAGGCACCACTCAGCCTAACCAGTAACAATCCTCGTATAACGTACCATGTACGCACCTCAATCCATCAATCTGCCTATAACCACCCAGGTCATAGCCAAACACGTTCCAATAATGGAGTACATTTGCCCAAACCATCATGAGACAAAACGAGCTCCACCCGTCATCTAGTTCCAATTCCGAATCCGAATTCGCAATTTCGTAAGAAATCCCGAACCCGAACCCAGACATCACATTTTATTCCATTTCCAAATCCGAATCTGAAATCATTATTCCGTAAGCTAGCATTGGAACAATCATTCCGCACCCAAATCCGGTAATCCATTTTCGAGCTTCGCAATCGAATCCTGAATCGTCACCCAGAAATTCGATTGCAAAACCCAAAATCTCGTTTACGTCCACCATGACGTAACATAACCGAACCTATCGGTTGTCTGTCCGAAACACTCGATTGACTTCATAGGGAAGCCAATCCCAATATCCATACGTCAAAGGTTGACCAAAATCCGACCACATCGGAAACCTACTCAACCAAGTCACAAACCATATGGACTCACTCCGAAAAGAAGTCAGTCCCGTCATTTACGACTCACATATCAAGGTAAGAGTGATAAGCTCTCCACCCATCTGGATCATCATGATCACAACCCAGATCCATCGCTACGTCATCCGACGAGTAACATCACGATCCTAGATTGTCACCATGCCCAAAGTCGACAACATCACAAATCAGATCCACCTAGGATCCACACATGCTCACATAGCTAACAAACCATCTGAAAGCTGATCGTAGGGTCTTACACCCTCATTGAATCATTCGCCAAATTTCCCTTGGTGGAAAGACGACCTCGCATTTCACCACCAAATCCAAAATCATACACAACTGCTTGTGTCCAATGACCCCAAGCCAAACATGGTTCCACCAACCAATACACGCTCAACGTACTGGTAGCAACAATCATCATTTGCCACGGCAGGAAATAAGAAGTCAACCCCAATGACTTCGGAATACCAATCACCGATGAGGAAACGAGCACTCCTCTCGTCTCCCAATCACAACTCTCCCCGAAACGGGAGTTCCAACCATGTTGGGAACAGACATGCTCCCAATGAGATGTCAAGTCCAACTACTGGACTGCCCATGTCCATACCTCACTTGGACCACCACGTGTCCAAAATCAATTCATTACTCAGACCTCACGTTCGCCAATAATCATGTATGCACACACCCCGATTCCGAACGGAAATTTCCTCAACTCTGCTTGGATGTGCATACCATACAGCCTTCGTCTCACATCTCAACCTCTACAGGTTCAATCCTCAGGTTCCAAGTGATTCACAATCACAAAATCTCACATCAGTACCACGAATGGTTTTCCCCGACTTTTCCAATTTCAATAATTTCCTTGTACTTCCTGGGGATATAAGAAGTAAACAATCTTACCAATCTCGGAGTTGATAACAACTCCCCAAATCCACTGATTCTCATGACATAGGGAACATCGTCCCTAGATTCCTCAAGTTCCAATCATAACTTAATATCCATTCATCCCTTGTCATCATATATCTGTTAGGACTCATCCCATCACGACACAGCCTCCACTGGATCCCATCCAGTCCATGACTCAACCACCACTGAGTCGCAGATACCAATCATCTGTTCAACATGACAGAGTCACACCCCAACTGGTGGCTCATCGTCATCACAACTACTGTCACCAGCACCAGCGCTAGTACCAGCACCAACGCACCATCATCAACACTAGTATCAGCACACAGGCATCCATACCAGTATTGGCATAGAGGTATCACCATACCAACATCCATACATAGCACACGAACATCCACACTTGCACACTGTGTGCAAAGTTGTTACCCTGGATCTCTGTTCATTCCGAACGACGGTCCCGTAACACCACTCGTACCCCACGACTATGGGTACCTACAATTTTTGCCATCGGCACATCAGGATAATGGACGTTCCCTGAACATCCCCTGATCCCCAAGTGTGAAAGCCACACTAAATACCCTCGATAGCCGGTCATCTCGACACAACTGTCGACCAACAGTCATCGTTGTCAAGATCCGTAACCACACCTCACACTAATATTCGATCCAACACGGGATTCCATATTTTCTCATAACCGTATCCGTGGATCGAAACCCATAAGACTCACTAGAGTCATCCACATGGTCATCCACGACCTTAGTCGCTCGTTGCAGCACAAGTTCCCATTTAAAACTCACTTTTCGAGCCCATCAATTACAAGTTAGGGTTCCAAAATCACACCCTAGGGTTCCACCGAACCCAACTGCCTTCTGCAGTAAAATCCATAACCTGACCGACCTCGCGGTCCTGACATCGTATAGACGTCCAATCCAATCCAATTGTCAACTCAACGTGGGTTCCATCGTGGGTTCCACCACGAAGGTCATCGGCTAACTCCGATGCACCAACACCCCGTACACTAGCCAACACTACCAGGGTCCACAACTTAGACCAATACTCAACTGAGTTTCGTATTTCCATAACATTATTCAAATGGGGTTCCCTGAACCCGGCTGTGCCTAGTGGCACAACAATCCATAATCACACGACCGAACCGACGATCCCACATTACCAGTTAATCGTATACAACCCCACTTGGGTTGAATCGCATCAATGCACGGCGTATCGGGCCAAACACACCCAATCTACCAAAACTATCTATCAGGTTGACAACGGAACTGCAGCCCAAAGAGACATCACACCCTCGTCTTCGCGCACAAAAGAGCAAAACCTGCTCTGATACCACTTGACACGACCCATCCCAATCCCCCTAGGATTACCATGGAATGTGCCATGCTCCCGTCTGACAAGAGGTGTCAGACAAGGGATAACCTATTGCCACTACCCAAACGGGCTTCCAGAGTGCGTAAGGATCGATGGAGGAGGTGTGCGATGCTCAAGTCTCTGCTGCAGTCGCATCCGGAATCAACCTGAAGGGCATTGAAAACAAAAGCCGTGAGTGAACGAAAATAAACAAGTCTGTTTAAAACGTTTATAAGACATTTATGCCCCTCAGTAAAACCATATGCATGCGCCAAAACCCAATGATCACACATTTATTTAGAAATAACCATTAGGGCCTTAGCCCGGAAACCAAAGCATAGTTTCAAATTCCAAAAGTCAATCCAAGAGTTATTTCATAAATCCAGTAATATGAACCATAAGGCATATAATATAAACCATAACCATAATTTTAGCCACTGCACTATACACTCCAATCCGACATCCCTGATGTCTGACGTCCCTGATGTCTGACGTCCCTGACGTCAATAAGGTCACAATCACAAGGCTACGCGTGCCACTCGGGTCTCAATTTCCGAGTTCAATCCCCGAACCCCGTTCGGTTACAGCATCCCCGATGCTTAGCGTCATAGACGCTGGACGTACTAGACGTCCGTGACCTCTCCGGGGTACCTCATCCGGAGGAGACAGTATCATATGGAAGGATCTATACAGTGCAGTACTAAATACATTTTATCAATATCCACATGCAAAACATATAGGTATATATAGGTAAAATCCGAACCGATCGCTACATTTCATCAAACGGGTCTCATGCCCAAACACCGTGAAACGTGCCATGACCGAAACATCATCAAAACCATTTATAGATTCCAGCATGTGAACATATATAAAATGTAAACCAGGAAACATTTATTCAATTCCATTTTAGGGTCCCCGACCCGCAATCGCATGTAGAAATCAACTGGGCCCCTGGCCCGATTTCACAAGTTAACTGGGCCCTTGGCCCGATCCACATGTTAACTGGGCCCCTGGCCCAATTTCATAGTTCAACTGGGCCCCTGGCCCGATTTTACATTATTCAAGTTCGTAACCGTTTCATGAAATCATATCCAGCCACATTTATGGAAATCGGTGCAAATCCAGAAAACCTCGGTTTACGTGCAAATACGTAATTCACCTCGAAATACGTGAAATCATTTTAAATTCACCGATATCCAAAGTAAATCATTTAATCATAATTATAACAATCATAAAACAGTTATGCTTGCATCGAATTTATGAAACCAATGTCCACTCACAGACCGTTTAACCGAGCGCCTCGATATGCGTGCCATAGGCCTTCCCGGGACACACCACTATCACCGGGACTCCCAATCCTGTCCAAATCAGATTAGAGGATTACTAACCTCATCATTAACATCCTATTCATGTCCCATAATTTTTCCGAATTTTTAAGTATTTTTAAACTGGATTTAAAACCTTCGGACATCCCGAACAATATCGAAACGGTGTCCGATCGACACGAAACCAATTCTAAAATGTTCGTTACAATGTATAGGATAAAAGTCATGTTGACCTCACCTCGAGATTCGTGCCCACGCACCGTCACGCGCCGCCGTGAGTGGCTGCGCGTGAAAGCCACGCGCCTGCTACAGTGACTGCACAGTGATCTCCTTCACCCGAATGACTGGTAAACGGGTTGAAAAACCCGCGATAAGACCCGGTCCAAATCCTAGCAATTCGACACCGATTCCATCAATTCAAAAGCCCATTAGCATCGAATTAGATTCAATTAGGGATCTGTGGACTAAATTACACACAATCGTACCTCAAACCTTAAGATCAAGGATGATCACACGAAGAACAATCCGATCGTTGTTCATCATCCGAAATCCTCCCATGTCAATCGATTCTTTCAATTGATGCATCCATTAGCATCGTGAGGTCATAATGAACTCAATCCCCAGTCCAATTGCATCACTCCAAGCTTCAAATCCCACGACTCAAGCTCGAAATTTCTGAAGCTACAGTAGTTCTGTTCTTCCTCAAACGGGCCTCAAATCGCTTCGTTCTTTCGACGAAAATGATCGTGGCAATCCCAGAAGACTCAAACTAATCTCCAATTTGATCGTCAAGGCCCAAATCTTCCAATTCGATTTCCAACCGAATTTTGGAATTTTCGAAATTCCAGCCCCAGCTCTCAATTTGTCCCTCGTGTTTTCCCATTTCATTCCAGTCTCAATTCTCGCCAATTTCGTTCAAAAATTCAGTGGATAGAGAGGAGATTAAGGGTAGAAGAAAATTGAAGTTTGGTTGTTCACGGTTGAAGAAGTTTGAAGAGATTAATGGAGGAATAATTCAATTAATTAATCAAATAACACAATCATAATGTTCCCCCATGTTACAATTATACTAAACAATTCAGGGATAGATCGCACTAGCCATCCACCAAGCTCAATCATGGCTCCAACTCACGGCTGTTCAAAATCACAGTCCAAATTACCATTCTGCCCTTGTGCAGAAAATTACCAAAATGCCCCTCACACATCCTGACCCGTAACTCGGTCATACGGACTCCGATTGATGCGTGCCGCCTGTCATTGGATTCGTATCGACGATACCTACGTAACGGTCCTTGGCCCCCGGCCATCGGACCTCCCGATCAAAAAGTCAACATTTACCCCTTATATCGTCCAAATTACGAAAATGCCCTTGCACTTCCGTACATCATAACTTTCACCACGAATGTCGGAATCGAACGTGCCACCTGTCTATGAACTCGTGACGTCCCGAACTACGTCACGGTCATCGGCCAAAGTCCGTTTGACCATCCGAATTAAAAGTCAACATTTTGTCCACGCCTAGGGGCAAAACGGTCATTTTGCACAATTCTTCCGAAATCGCCCAACTAATCCCAGATTAGTAAATCACAATTAAATATTATTAAATCCCGATATTCGGGACGGGTCGTTACAACCTTCCCTCCTTAAAGAATTTCGTCCTCGAAATTACCAACAATCTTATTCCACAACCACCTTGTGGAAAACATTTCGACCTCATATCATGTGTACACCTGTACACCCACTTACTGGGACAACACCAGTCTCGTCTATACCCAGACATCCCATCACAGTCATACGTCACAACAACAACACTCGACCACCTTGAGTGGACATAAGCACCTGATCCGCGATAAGATCGCTTAACCATTTAGCTGACTCATTCAGCCAAACCGTTCCCTTCCATTTCCAATAATCCTTACATTTGCTCCCATTGGGAGTCACCAAATCTCATTTGTCAGTCCAAGCTGACACCATCAATCAAACTGTCACCACAAAACTTTACCACCCTGGTAAGGCTCCAACCATCCGTCCGTCGGTGACAACACCACGTACAACATCACTCCCGATGTAGCGCAAGATCAACCAAATGATCTCAATTCGCAGGGCAAGCCCATTCCTGCGACACAAAATACTCTCAATGTCCATAATCGCCGACTCCCTCAGCGAACCAAAACGCTGGGAAATCACGGTGTGATCAAGTCACACAAGGCTACACGTGGTTACTCAGACCACCAACTCACTCATCCTGAGTGTACGTATACCGTCAACTCACAAAATCAAGTGGTGTAACTGGAACACATTGAATACCAGCCCGGCAGTGATCACACATCTCGAAACTAGGGTTCCACTAGCCAACCATGGCTAAGAGCACCTGCTCGTACAATCACTGAACCCGACAAAATCACTCTGCACAGCGCACAATATCCAATGTCCAGTCCACAATCACAACCAAACAAATGATATCGGAACCAAGCCGATTACCAATCACGTTTGACCACACACCACGGGTACATCTCATGTACCGCCATTAGGCACCACTCAGCCTAACCAGTAACAATCCTCGTATAACGTACCATGTACGCACCTCAATCCATCAATCTGCCTATAACCACCCAGGTCATAGCCAAACACGTTCCAATAATGGAGTACATTTGCCCAAACCATCATGAGACAAAACGAGCTCCACCCGTCATCTAGTTCCAATTCCGAATCCGAATTCGCAATTTCGTAAGAAATCCCGAACCCGAACCCAGACATCACATTTTATTCCATTTCCAAATCCGAATCTGAAATCATTATTCCGTAAGCTAGCATTGGAACAATCATTCCGCACCCAAATCCGGTAATCCATTTTCGAGCTTCGCAATCGAATCCTGAATCGTCACCCAGAAATTCGATTGCAAAACCCAAAATCTCGTTTACGTCCACCATGACGTAACATAACCGAACCTATCGGTTGTCTGTCCGAAACACTCGATTGACTTCATAGGGAAGCCAATCCCAATATCCATACGTCAAAGGTTGACCAAAATCCGACCACATCGGAAACCTACTCAACCAAGTCACAAACCATATGGACTCACTCCGAAAAGAAGTCAGTCCCGTCATTTACGACTCACATATCAAGGTAAGAGTGATAAGCTCTCCACCCATCTGGATCATCATGATCACAACCCAGATCCATCGCTACGTCATCCGACGAGTAACATCACGATCCTAGATTGTCACCATGCCCAAAGTCGACAACATCACAAATCAGATCCACCTAGGATCCACACATGCTCACATAGCTAACAAACCATCTGAAAGCTGATCGTAGGGTCTTACACCCTCATTGAATCATTCGCCAAATTTCCCTTGGTGGAAAGACGACCTCGCATTTCACCACCAAATCCAAAATCATACACAACTGCTTGTGTCCAATGACCCCAAGCCAAACATGGTTCCACCAACCAATACACGCTCAACGTACTGGTAGCAACAATCATCATTTGCCACGGCAGGAAATAAGAAGTCAACCCCAATGACTTCGGAATACCAATCACCGATGAGGAAACGAGCACTCCTCTCGTCTCCCAATCACAACTCTCCCCGAAACGGGAGTTCCAACCATGTTGGGAACAGACATGCTCCCAATGAGATGTCAAGTCCAACTACTGGACTGCCCATGTCCATACCTCACTTGGACCACCACGTGTCCAAAATCAATTCATTACTCAGACCTCACGTTCGCCAATAATCATGTATGCACACACCCCGATTCCGAACGGAAATTTCCTCAACTCTGCTTGGATGTGCATACCATACAGCCTTCGTCTCACATCTCAACCTCTACAGGTTCAATCCTCAGGTTCCAAGTGATTCACAATCACAAAATCTCACATCAGTACCACGAATGGTTTTCCCCGACTTTTCCAATTTCAATAATTTCCTTGTACTTCCTGGGGATATAAGAAGTAAACAATCTTACCAATCTCGGAGTTGATAACAACTCCCCAAATCCACTGATTCTCATGACATAGGGAACATCGTCCCTAGATTCCTCAAGTTCCAATCATAACTTAATATCCATTCATCCCTTGTCATCATATATCTGTTAGGACTCATCCCATCACGACACAGCCTCCACTGGATCCCATCCAGTCCATGACTCAACCACCACTGAGTCGCAGATACCAATCATCTGTTCAACATGACAGAGTCACACCCCAACTGGTGGCTCATCGTCATCACAACTACTGTCACCAGCACCAGCGCTAGTACCAGCACCAACGCACCATCATCAACACTAGTATCAGCACACAGGCATCCATACCAGTATTGGCATAGAGGTATCACCATACCAACATCCATACATAGCACACGAACATCCACACTTGCACACTGTGTGCAAAGTTGTTACCCTGGATCTCTGTTCATTCCGAACGACGGTCCCGTAACACCACTCGTACCCCACGACTATGGGTACCTACAATTTTTGCCATCGGCACATCAGGATAATGGACGTTCCCTGAACATCCCCTGATCCCCAAGTGTGAAAGCCACACTAAATACCCTCGATAGCCGGTCATCTCGACACAACTGTCGACCAACAGTCATCGTTGTCAAGATCCGTAACCACACCTCACACTAATATTCGATCCAACACGGGATTCCATATTTTCTCATAACCGTATCCGTGGATCGAAACCCATAAGACTCACTAGAGTCATCCACATGGTCATCCACGACCTTAGTCGCTCGTTGCAGCACAAGTTCCCATTTAAAACTCACTTTTCGAGCCCATCAATTACAAGTTAGGGTTCCAAAATCACACCCTAGGGTTCCACCGAACCCAACTGCCTTCTGCAGTAAAATCCATAACCTGACCGACCTCGCGGTCCTGACATCGTATAGACGTCCAATCCAATCCAATTGTCAACTCAACGTGGGTTCCATCGTGGGTTCCACCACGAAGGTCATCGGCTAACTCCGATGCACCAACACCCCGTACACTAGCCAACACTACCAGGGTCCACAACTTAGACCAATACTCAACTGAGTTTCGTATTTCCATAACATTATTCAAATGGGGTTCCCTGAACCCGGCTGTGCCTAGTGGCACAACAATCCATAATCACACGACCGAACCGACGATCCCACATTACCAGTTAATCGTATACAACCCCACTTGGGTTGAATCGCATCAATGCACGGCGTATCGGGCCAAACACACCCAATCTACCAAAACTATCTATCAGGTTGACAACGGAACTGCAGCCCAAAGAGACATCACACCCTCGTCTTCGCGCACAAAAGAGCAAAACCTGCTCTGATACCACTTGACACGACCCATCCCAATCCCCCTAGGATTACCATGGAATGTGCCATGCTCCCGTCTGACAAGAGGTGTCAGACAAGGGATAACCTATTGCCACTACCCAAACGGGCTTCCAGAGTGCGTAAGGATCGATGGAGGAGGTGTGCGATGCTCAAGTCTCTGCTGCAGTCGCATCCGGAATCAACCTGAAGGGCATTGAAAACAAAAGCCGTGAGTGAACGAAAATAAACAAGTCTGTTTAAAACGTTTATAAGACATTTATGCCCCTCAGTAAAACCATATGCATGCGCCAAAACCCAATGATCACACATTTATTTAGAAATAACCATTAGGGCCTTAGCCCGGAAACCAAAGCATAGTTTCAAATTCCAAAAGTCAATCCAAGAGTTATTTCATAAATCCAGTAATATGAACCATAAGGCATATAATATAAACCATAACCATAATTTTAGCCACTGCACTATACACTCCAATCCGACATCCCTGATGTCTGACGTCCCTGATGTCTGACGTCCCTGACGTCAATAAGGTCACAATCACAAGGCTACGCGTGCCACTCGGGTCTCAATTTCCGAGTTCAATCCCCGAACCCCGTTCGGTTACAGCATCCCCGATGCTTAGCGTCATAGACGCTGGACGTACTAGACGTCCGTGACCTCTCCGGGGTACCTCATCCGGAGGAGACAGTATCATATGGAAGGATCTATACAGTGCAGTACTAAATACATTTTATCAATATCCACATGCAAAACATATAGGTATACATAGGTAAAATCCGAACCGATCGCTACATTTCATCAAACGGGTCTCATGCCCAAACACCGTGAAACGTGCCATGACCGAAACATCATCAAAACCATTTATAGATTCCAGCATGTGAACATATATAAAATGTAAACCAGGAAACATTTATTCAATTCCATTTTAGGGTCCCCGACCCGCAATCGCATGTAGAAATCAACTGGGCCCCTGGCCCGATTTCACAAGTTAACTGGGCCCCTAGCCCGATCCACATGTTAACTGGGCCCCTGGCCCGATTTCATAGTTCAACTGGGCCCCTGGCCCGATTTTACATTATTCAAGTTCGTAACCGTTTCATGAAATCATATCCAGCCACATTTATGGAAATCGGTGCATATCCAGAAAACCTCGGTTTACGTGCAAATACGTAATTCACCTCGAAATACGTGAAATCATTTTAAATTCACCGATATCCAAAGTAAATCATTTAATCATAATTATAACAATCATAAAACAGTTATGCATGCATCGAATTTATGAAATCAATGTCCACTCACAGACCGTTTAACCGAGCGCCTCGATATGCGTGCCATAGGCCTTCCCGGGCCACACCACTATCACCGGGACTCCCAATCCTATCCAAATCACATTAGAGGATTACTAACCTCATCATTAACATCCTATTCAATTCCCATAATTTTCCCGAATTTTTAAGTATTTTTAAACTGGATTTAAAACCTTCGGACATCCCGAACAATATCGAAACGGTGTCCGATCGACACGAAACCAATTCCAAAATGTTCGTTACAATGTATAGGATAAAAGTCATGTTGACCTCACCTCGAGATTCGTGCCCACGCGCCGTCACGCGCCGCCGTGAGTGGCTGCGCGTGAAAGCCACGCGCCTGCTACAGTGACTGCACAGTGATCTCCTTCACCCGAATGACTGGTAAACGGGTTGAAAAACCCGCGATAAGACCCGGTCCAAATCCTAGCAATTCGACACCGATTCCATCAATTCAAAAGCCCATTAGCATCGAATTAGATTCAATTAGGGATCTGTGGACTAAATTACACACAATCGTACCTCAAACCTTAAGATCAAGGATGATCACACGAAGAGCAATCCGATCGTTGTTCATCATCCGAAATCCTCCCATGTCAATCGATTCTTTCAATTGATGCATCCATTAGCATCGTGAGGTCATAATGAACTCAATCCCCAGTCCAATTGCATCACTCCAAGCTTCAAATCCCACGACTCAAGCTCGAAATTTCTGAAGCTACAGTAGTTCTGTTCTTCCTCAAACGGGCCTCAAATCGCTTCGTTCCTTCGACGAAAATGATCGTGGAAATCCCAGAAGACTCAAACTAATCTCCAATTTGATCGTCAAGGCCCAAATCTTCCAATTCGATTTTCCCCCCGAATTTTGGAATTTTCGAAATTCCAGCCCCCAGCTCTCAATTTGTCCCTCGTGTTTTCCCATTTCATTCCAGTCTCAATTCTCGCCAATTTCGTTCACAAATTCAGTGGATAGAGAGGAGATTAAGGGTAGAAGAAAATTGAAGTTTGGTTGTTCACGGTTGAAGAAGTTTGAAGAGATTAATGGAGGAATAATTCAATTAATTAATCAAATAACACAATCATAATGTTCCCCCATGTTACAATTATACTAAACAATTCAGGGATAGATCGCACTAGCCATCCACCAAGCTCAATCATGGCTCCAACTCACGTCTGTTCAAAATCACAGTCCAAATTACCATTCTGCCCTTGTGCAGAAAATTACCAAAATGCCCCACACGCATCCTGACCCGTAACTCGGTCATACGAACTCCGATTGATGCGTGCCGCCTGTCAATGGATTCGTATCGACGATACCTACGTAACGGTCCTTGGCCCCGACCATCGGACCTCCCGATCAAAAAGTCAACATTTACCCCTTATATCGTCCAAATTACGAAAATGCCCTTGCACTTCCGTACATCATAACTTTCACCACGAATGTCGGAATCGAACGTGCCACCTGTCTATGAACTCGTGACGTCCCGAACTACGTCACGGTCATCGGTCAAAGTCCGTTTGACCATCCGAATTAAAAGTCAACATTTTGCCCACGCCCAGGGGCAAAACGGTCATTTTGCACAATTCGTCCGAAATCGCCCAACTAATCCCAGATTTGTAAATCACAATTAAATATTATTAAATCCCGATATTCGGGACGGGTTGTTACAATAAGTGGACGTGTAGTGGTGTTCAGTGGACCAGAGGAGTGTCTTGGGGACCCTGAGGACCGCGGTAGAGCTCAAGGCGGCGAGCAGAAGGGAAGGTGAGTTTTAGTCCCCTGTTTTTCCTGATTAGCTAAAATCAAAAATTGTGAAGTTTGGTGATTTGTTGAATCACTCTACTAGTTCTCTTAACTCTAGGACGTTGATAGGGACCTTATAGATTGAACCCGAGCTTAGTGGTGGCCATGGGTGGCCGGAATTCAAAACTGAGTTTTTCTGGGTTTCAGTTCAAGTTCAACAGGTGAGGATTTGGACGTTAATTTGTGGTTTAGTTACTTGATTAAGTTGGATAGAGTAGGACCAACCTATTGGAATTAAAAGGATTGAAAAACGGATCGAAATAAGTAGGAACCGTGCATGCCGGTTCACGGCTGGGCCGGCTGGACCGAACCGGTTCAAACCGGGTTGAACGAAGGTTGAAGATGAACAGTGTACGGCGCGTGAGGCCCACGCGCAGCCCCTTTGGGCGCGTGTGGGCGCGTGGCTCAGTTTTTGAGGAAGGTTTCAACATGACTTTTAAAGTATTTAATGTAACGAACATTTTGGCACTGGTTTCGAGACGATCGGACATCGTCTCGATATGTTTCGGGTTACCCGAAATTTTTATGGCTTGGTTTAAAATAGTTAAAAATACGGAAAAATTACGGGGCTTTAATAGAAGCTTATTTAAGTCGTTAGTGACCTCGTTATGGGATTTTCACAGGTTCGGGAAAGCCGAGGATAGCGGAATAGCCGGGAACGACTTAAGTGCGTGTGTATCGAGGCGACGTCGGAAATGTCTGTGAGTGAACTTTGCTTTCTAACTCTTGATGCATGCATATATGTTTTTATATGTTTTCTATACTTGATTCTATGATTTGATTTATGATTGTGATGATTTATGGGTTTTGCACGTTTTTCGAGGAAATTACGGTATTTCATGTTTTACGAGATTTTGATGGATATTGTGATTTGAACCTGGTTTTAATGATTTGATTTCGGGTTTTGAAATACGATTTGATTTCAAAGGAAGTAAAAGGGTTTTAGGGCTTGAAGCCCAGTTCAGAAAAGTGGTTTTGGAGAAACATGATTTCGGGTTGTTGAATCGGATTTCCGGATGACGATTCGGGATTCGATTTGGGACTTGAAATGGATTTCGGGTTTGGGTTCGGAATGGTTATTCCTGATGCTAGCTTACGGAATGATGGTTGCGGACTCGGATCTGGAAAAGGAGATGGATATGAGTTCTGGGTTTGGATTCGGGATCTTGATGAGATTGCGGATTCAGATTGGAAAATGGAAAATGGTTTTCAAACGGTTTTGGATTGGATTTGCTGGATCTGGTTATTGGGTTTAAAGACCCGGATTATGATTGTCAGGGGACGGGCCCGGATTGGGTTTAAAGACCCGGATTGAGTTTAAAGACTCGGGAGTTTAAGACTCGGATATTGATATTTTCCCCCGTAGGCCTGTAGAGTTTAAAGACTCAGATTATATTGAGGCCTGGATTGAGTTTAAAGACTCGGGAGTTTAAAGACTCGGTTAGATCCAGCAGGTTCGATGAATGGAAATGTGGTATGGTTTTGGGCTATGCCCGGATGAAATGGTTTTCGGTGGTTTTGGGCTGAGGCCCTGGATTTGGAAAAAAGACTTGTGTTCGGTTTTTCTTACATGGTTTGTTTAACCGGAATATTGAATGATTTTATGACATACCTTTGATATGCATGCATTGGTTTTGAAACGGAGGGTATTAATGACAGGACCCGTCCCAACTGGACGTCAAAAACCGTGCCCGGTCCTGCTCCCGTCTGACAAGTCAACCAAAGGTCCGAAACTACCCTTCAGTGCTTGCTAAACAAGGGATGTTTGCGCTGATTTCTGCTGCTGCCACTGCCTCACGATCAGTCTCGAACGTCGTACCACGGCCTGGAGGGTCACAAAACAGAAAATGTATGAGTGGACAAAAATGACCTCTGATAAAAACATTTGCCAAAATATATTCTTACCCTCCAGTTTTCACAAACTTGCATGCATATCGTAAAATATGAGGAATAGTATGAAATCATTCATGTATGAACAGTGGACCGATAAAATCAAAACATATTTTCCCATGGTCCATAAAACTCATGTTCATCAAATCAGTTCATGTAATAAAGCATCAAATCCCAGCCCTCAGGCCAAAACATGTGAAAACATAATCACCACAAAGACCAAGAACTCGTACTCAATACCAGTACGTCATCACAAATAACATCAATCCGCACTAATCACAAGTGCACAATAAATATATCAATCCAATCAATCTGCACTACTCACAAGTGCATAAACTATCACAATCACATCTGCACTACTCACAAGTGCACAATCAAATCATCAACTGCACTACTCACGAGTGCACAATCAAACCATCAACTGCACTACTCACAAGTGCTGCACTACGCGTAGGCCAATATTGACAGGACCCATCCCAATCCCCCCGTGATTACCATGGAATGTGCCCTGCTCCCGTCCAACAAGGGGTGTCAGACAAGGGATAACCAAGAGCTACTGCCCAAACGGGCCATCCAGAGTGCGCAAGGACCGATGGAGGAGGTGTGCAATGTCCCAGTCTCTGCTGCAATCGCATCCGTAATCAACCTGAAGGGCATTAAAACCAAAAGCTGTGAGTAGACAAAAACCAATAAGTCATCAAATACATTTATAAGACATGTATGCCCTCCAATAAAAACGTATGCATGCCACGAAAACCAGTAACCAAAACGTTTGCTCAACCGAGCCATTAGGGCCTTAGCCCAAAAACCGTTAACCAAAAACCAAGTGTGGGAACTCGGCCCAAAACTGTGGAATACCGCAACTATACAAAAACAACCATGTGGGTCACCACCCACGACCATAAATGAACATCAATTCATTAAAATCACACAATCATAAATCCACCCGGAAAGCCATTTCATTAATTCGTATTTTACCATTACCATCTCCAGCATCTCAAATGCTCAGCGCCCCAGACGCTAGACGTCCCAGACGTCATGTCTCACGGTATAATAAGCTACGCGTGCTGCCCGGGGTCTCTCCCGGTCCATATATCTGACATCCTTGATGTCTGATGTTCCAGACGTCAATCATAGCAATCCTACTCCTGAGTCATCATACGGTCTGGCTGCTCCGTATAGTGACCCCTCGCAGGCACTGCACCGTGACTTCCCCAGTGTCCCAGACATCTGGAGGAGACCATCATATATCCTTGTATCCAGATGGTATATAGAAAACAGTTTTATTAATTCATTTCACAACATCACAATGGGCCCTGCTCGAATTTTTCCATATAACAACACATTTCCATTTAGGGTCCCTGACCCGAAATCACATTTATTAAATATAGGGTCCCTGACCCGAAATCACAATTTTAATCCAACTGGGCCTCATGACAGGACCCGCCCCGATCCCACAGGGACCACAAGGGGACGTGCCCTGCTCCCGTCTGACACCCAATAATTCATACCAATTTTAACCTCAAAACATTTAAAAGCATAAATAACCAAATTAAAGTCATACATAAAATCCGAATTAAACGAATGTCAGACAAGGGATATAATCCAAAATTACAAATTTGCGAGCACGACTCTAAAGTAATCCTGCGGGTACACCGCCCAGCAGGGGTTCAGGTACGCAGAAGTAGATCTATGCCTCAGCCTCTGGTTCCTCCACTACCTCAGTTTCCCGACCTGGAGGGGTTATCAAAACAGTAAGGGTGAGTGGACCGAAACACAAGTTTATGAAATCGTTTGATAAGTAAAACATATAATTTACCCCTCCGTTTTCCAAACATGCGTGCAACATAATTCCAAAATCATAAACCATATAATATGAACCATAAGGCATATAATAAAACCATAACCATAATTTTAGTTGCTGCACAATACACTCCAATCCCGACATCTCTGATGTCTGACGTCCCTGACGTCCAATAAGGTCACAATCACAAGGCTACGCGTGCCACTCGGGTCTCAAGTCCGAGTTCAATCCCCGAACCCCGTTCGGGTACAGCATCCCCGATGCTTAGCGTCATAGACGCTGGACGTTCTAGACGTCCGTGACCTCTCCGGGGTACTTCATCCGGAGGAGACAATATAACATGGAAGGATCTATACAGTGCAGTAACAAATACATTTTATTGATATCCACATGCAAACATATATATATACATAGATAGAATCCGAACC
Organism: Prinsepia uniflora; assembly: GCA_032719365.1. NCBI lineage: Eukaryota > Viridiplantae > Streptophyta > Magnoliopsida > Rosales > Rosaceae > Prinsepia > Prinsepia uniflora. The sequence goes on from CM064871.1 coordinate 69,924,555, forward strand.
AATCATTAAGTTTCATCGGACGGGTCTCAAGCCCAAATACCGTGAAACGTGCCATAACCATATTTTCCATATCATCAAAACCATCATCGTTTTAGCATGTGAATAAGTATATTAAAACCAGAAAACATTTATGCACACAAGGGTTTAAGAAAATGGCCCACTCACAGTACAATCCTGCTAGAAACCGAACGTATACCCTCGTCCTGGTACAAAAGTACAATCCCTGTCAAGTCCAAGTATTCGTAAAGGTCAAATTAAACCCCCAACATTCAACCATGAAAGCCTAGGTCGAAACCGACCCGGAACAGCCGCCCGAACGCGCTTCCCAAGGCAATAAACCTTATTTTGACCAACTTAATGATCTCCGATCGACCCGAAACCACCGCCATTGGATCCGGATCGTCGAAACCTAAAGAATGGTGGTGGTCCCACCAGAAACACTGTTCACACGCGCCCCCACGCGCCGGTCAACGCGGCGGTCAACGGTGGAACAGTCCTGCTGACGTCATCGCTGACGTCACTGCTGACGTCAGCATGACGTCATGCTGACGGCATCTGACAGCTGTCAGGTCTGACATGTCAGACTCTGACAGGTGCCACGTGTCAACATCCTATTGGTCCACCCTGCTGATCTGTCAGGCCACGTGTCAGATCTGACATGTGCCACGTGTCAGCACGGCACTGGTCCACGTCACTGACATGTCAGTGACACGTGGCAGTCCCTGACTGGTCCACGTCACTGACATGTCAGTGCTGACTGTGCACTGACATGTGACACGTGTCGGCTCACGGTTGGTCCACGTCATCTGACAGACTGACAGGGTGCCACGTCAGCACCACTGTCCTCAGACGGGTTGACCCGTTTTCCTGCAACTCGGGTCGATCAGACCCACGATCATGACCCGGTTGCCATTCCTTCATTTCTGAATCATTTTCATTCCTTCCAATTCCTAATTACTCGCCTTAAATCCTAGATTAGTTCCACGTAATTAAAATTGAGAAAAACGGATTGAATCGAAGGCCTACCTCGAAGAACAGCCCTGGCCTCCCGTCGCCGTTTTGCTACCTCCCTGAGCTCCACCGGCCACGAGATCGATTCCAGTAAGTTCCTGGAGGTTCCTAGAGTTGGTTAGGATTCAAAATGGACCAATCAAACGTGGGAAATGGATTTACCAAAAATCTGGTTTCGAAACCGTTTCGGGTTCCCCTGCTTCCTCCCACGCCGCCGTCCTCCGCCGTGCTCACTGCCGCCGTTCAGCCTCGCCGGCAAGTCCCCAATACACAGACACAGAGAGTGGATGGTTTGCTGGAATGTTGGATCGAAATGGCTGAATGTGCTCTGCGGGTATGAATTATAAAGAAATGGAGGGAAGGAAATGGACGGCTCAGATTGAATCTCCAGATTAGATCAAGGGCTGAGATCTGATCTGGGGTTTCCAATCCAAAGGCTGAAATTTAAAGCTGGTTCAAATGTTTAATTAATCCAATAGTGGATCTGATCCAATCTAGCCAATGGGTGAGTGACACTTGTCACTCACCAGATGTCCTCCAATCAGATTTCCTGAATATAATATTCGACACGAAAACCGAGACACGAACTTCCCGAATTCACGTTTCTGACCATAACTTCCTCGTACGAAGTCCGATTTCAGCGTGCCGCCTGTCTACGGACTCAGGACGTCGAGGCCTACCCAACGGTCCTTGAGTCAACTGAAAATTGGTTGTCAAAAGAAAAGTCAACATTTTCCCCCGAGAGTCCAAATTACGGTAATGCCCCTGAACTTCCGATAGCCATAACTTTCACCCTGATCGTCCGGATCGGACGTGCCACCTGTCTATGAACTCGTGACGTCCCGAACTACGTCACGGTCATAGGTCAAAGTCCATTTAGTTCATCAATCAAAAAGTCAATAATTTGACCATACCATTCACAAGGGTAAAATCGTCAAATCACACATTAAATTACAAAATGAGAATCCTCGAATTTCCGGGGTGTTACACCTCATGCCCGACTTTATGAACCACTGGGCCCACGACCCGATTTATAAACCAACTGGGCCCGCAGCCCGACTTATAAACCAACTGGGCCTGCAGCCCGATTACGTACTCAAATGGACTCCAAGTCCGAGATTTCCAAAACAAGTGGGCCTCAAGCCCGAATTCATCTTTCCAATATAAAAACCGTTTTATCATATTATTTATTTAACCACAAGCACGCAAAATCACAAATAAACCGTTAATCCCGATATACGTGAAATACGGAAAACACCTCGAAATACGTGCAACATACCCGAAATCAATACTCACAAATACCATCATAGAAATCATGTATATAAACCATATAACACATTTAAGCATGCATAAGATTTATAAAACCAAAGTCCACTCTTAGACCGTTTTAACGGTATGCCTCGATACGCGTGCCATCGGCCCTCCCGAGCCACACCACTATCACCGGGACTCCCAATCCTGTCCAAATCACATTAGAGGGTCACTAACCTCAACATTTACATCCTATCAAAGTCCCGTAATTTTCTCGAATTTTTACTTATTTTTAAACTTAATTTAAAACCTTCGGACATCCCGAACAATATCGAGATGGTGTCCGATCGACACGAAACCAATTCCAAAATGTTCGTTACATTAAATAGGACAGAAGTCATGTTGACCTCACCTCAAGATTCGTGCCCACGCGCCGTCACGAGCCGCCGTGAGTGGCTGCGCGTGAAATCCACGCGCCGTGAACAGTGTCACTAGCCTAACCCGTATCTCTGGTAAACGGGTCCAAATTGCCCGCGACACGACCCGGTTCAATGTCCATCAATTCGATCCTAATTCCTTCAATTGATCATTCAGTTAGTTTCGTTCTTATTTCAATTACAGGTCTGTAAACTCAATTACACAAATCCTTACCTACAATTCCACGATTCGATGATGAACACCAAGAACACTCCGGTTACTGTTCGTTCATGGAATTCCTTCAATTCCAATTGATTTCCTTAAATTGAATCAACTAGAAGCATCAGTGTACCATGAGGAACAATTCCCCCACATCAATTTCGTCGTTGGATCACCAAATGGTTGCGACACAAGCTCGAACACCGTCCACTGTGCAACCATGGAGCTTCATCGATCTCAGCCGGTTTCCTTCAATTGATCCTTCCAGGAGCATCGTGGGATCCTCAGGAACACAATCCCCACATCAATTGCACCGTTCGAACACTCCACGATCACGACTCAACCCCGAAATTCCTCCTCTGTCACCAAGTGGGTTCAGAGCCAAAACGTTGCCAATTTCCTTCGTTTTTTCGACGATTCTGATCGTTGTGATCCCAGGAAGCTGAATGTGAGCTCAATTGCGATCCTCACGGCCTAATTCTTTCATTTTGAATTTTCCCTCCCAAAATCCACAAATTAAATTCTCACTCTCCAGCCCCTCTCTGTCCCTCGTGTTTACTCAGCTGTGTTAGCCTCATCAAGCACACGATTTTCCCTTCAAAACCAGTTAGAGAAGACAGCCAAATCTCCCCAATCTGATTCCCCAAATTTGTGCACGGTTTGAAGACAAAGAGGAATTAATGGAAATTAAAAGAATAATTAATTAATAAACATAATAATTAGGTCTCCCCCAAAAAATATGGATTCTGGTCTTAAGCCCCAATTTAAGGGATGAGTGACACTTGTCACTCATCCAGGTGTGTTCAGTCACCGGGTACTGTTCATTATTATATTATTATTTTAATCGGGGCCTCGGTTCGTTAGTTCGTTTCCTTGACCATAACTTCATCGTCGAATCTCCGATTTCGGCATGCCGCCTGCCATTGGATTCGTATCGACGATACCTACGTAACGGTCCTTGGCCCTCATCCATCGGACCTCCCGGTCAAAAAGTCAACATTTGGCCCCAAACATGCCAAATTACCAAAATGCCCCTCGACTTCCGAACATCGTAACTTTCTCTACGAATGTCGGAATCGAACGTGCCACCTGTCTATGAACTCGTGACGTCCCGAACTACGTCACGGTCATCGGTCAAAGTCCGTTTGACCGCCCGATCAAAAAGTCAACATTTTGCCCACGACTAGGGGCAAAACGGTCATTTTGCACATTTTGTCCGATTTCGACCTACTAACCGCCGTTCAACCTCACTAATCGAGATTAGTCACTAATCTAATCCCGGAATTCGGGACGGGTCGTTACAAATATCCAGTCACTCTCTCGGGAACAGACACCTCTGGGCTCAACCCCTTCGGGCTCAGTCACTTCTGGGCGAACACATCCCCAGGCTCAGACCCATCCGAGTGGTACATCCAGGCTCAGTCTCATCCGAGAAGCTGACTACCATAGGATCGACTCCTGATCCTACAATCACATCCCCCCCCCCCCCCCCCCCCCAAACTCCGGTAGTCTGGGTAATCCCCCTAGGCTCCGACCGTCTGGGAATATCACAATCACAATGAAAACCATCTCGGGAATTACATCCCAAAACATTTCAATCAAATCTTGTCTTCATACAAAGTCAAGATCATTCCCGACCGGGTCTCAAGCCCAAAATACCATTTACACGTACTTCTTTAAAATCACCTTTTAAAACAATAAAATAATCCAGAAATCATCATTCACTTACCAACTAAGTCAAAACATCATTTTAGCAATCATTTAGACTCCGGGCCTAGCCCAAAACATCATTTGCACTTTCCTCGTAAAACGTGCCCGAAAGACTGATTAAAATAATCATAAAATCACCATAAATCGTTAATTTCACAAATTCACAAGTGACTCCAAATTCGAGTCAAAATCACTATTCACTTGCATTCTCACGCCCAAAATAACATTATCACGCAAATCCATGTGTTGCAACCTCCGTTGCCATTTTCACGTAAATCCACGAAATTTACCCTTGACTCATTCCCGAGTCACCACATCATTTTTCAATCCATGACTCAATAATCCGAGTCCAAAAATTATTTTCAATCAATTTCAATCCCGGACTCATAAACTAAGTCCAAACATTATTTTCACCAAATTTCGTAATTTCTCGAAAATCGCCCAAAAATAATAATATAATAATCATAAAACCGAGAAATTACCGGATTGAAATATCAACCATGCCAAAGCATATAAAATCATATAATAAGGAATTTAAAATCATATATGCATGCATCACGGTTAGAAAACAAAGTCCAGTCACAGACACCGTCCAAAACGGTCCGTTTCCGAGCTGCACGTTTTTCTATAAAATCTGGAAATCACAAATCCTGTCCAAAATCATTATAGAGGGTTACTAACATCTCAAAATACTTCATATAATTTTCCCCAATTCTTTCGGAATTTAAATACGTATTTTTAACGTAAAACAAAACTTCGGATACGCGGAACATTATCGAAACAATATCCGATTTCCTCGAAACAAGCGTCAAAATGTTCGTTATAATGAGAGGATCAAAAGTCATGTTGACCTCACCTTGAAACTAGGCCGGACGCGCCCTCACACGCCGCTGTGAGTGGCTGCGCGTGAAACCCACGCGCTAGCTACAGTACCCGTCGTCCTCACCCGTTTGTCTGTAAAACGGGTCCTTTAACCCGCGAACAGACCCGGCTGGTTTCCTAACAATTCAACATTAATTCCTTCAATTGATCATTCACACAGTTTCGTTATAAGTCTAATTAGAGGTCTGAAACATTAATTACATGAAACCTTACCTTAATCCTTAAGATCAAAGATGAACATTCGAAGAACACTCTGAACACTGTTCATCTTCGAAAGTCGTCAATGTCAAGCGTTTTCCTTAAATTGATTCAACCAGAAGCTTCAATGGACTCCGTTAAACACTTTACCCATCTCAATTGCATCAATCCAAGGCTCAAACTCCACGACTCAAGCTCGAATTTTCTGCAACTACAGTGCTTCTGTTCTACCTCAAATGGACCTCAATTACCTTCGTTCCTTCGATGAAACTGATCGTGGCAATCCCAGAAGACTCAAATTGAACCCCATTTTGATTGTCACGGCTCAATTCATCCAATTTGAATTTCCCCCCAAATTTTCTAAAACCAGAATTCCAGTTCCTCAGCTTCCCTCAATCCCTCGTGTTTCCCTCACTAATTCAGTCTCTGAATTCTCTCCAATTTGCACTCCTTAGATAAGTTGATAGAGAGGAGATTAAGGGTGGAAGAATATTGAAGTTTGGTTGTACACGGGTTGAAGAAGGCTAAAGAGATTAATGGAGGAATATAAAATAATTAAACATAATTAATTAATAAAACATCATTATTAGGTCTCCCCCAAAAACATGGATCTGTGTTTAAGCCCTAATTTAAGGGATGAGTGACACTTGTCACTCATCCAAGTGTGTTCAGTCACCGGATACTGTTCATATTAAAATATTATTTTAATCCGAGTTCGTTCGGTTAATCCAGTCCGTTCCCGTGACCATAACTTCGTCGTCGAATCTCCGATTTCGGCATGCCACCTGTCGTTGGATTCGCATCGATGAGACCTACGTAACGGTCCTTGGCCCTCATCCATCGGACCTCTCGGTCAAAAAGTCAACATTTAGCCCCTAATAAGCCAAATTACCAAAATACCCCTCAACTTCCGAACGCCATAACATTCTCCTCGAATGTCGGAATCGACCGTGCCACCTGTCTATGAACTCGTGACGTCCCGAACAACGTCACAGCCATCGGTCAAAGTCCGTTTGATCGCCCGAACTAAAAGTCAACATTTTGCCCACGCTAGGGGCAAAACGGTCATTTTGCACAATTCGTCCGATTTCACTCAACTAATCCCCGATTAGTCATTCAAAATCATAATTAATTAATATTCAATCCCGATATTCAGGACGGGTTATTACAATTAATGTCATTGTGTTTCATGAACTGTTTTTAAACTTATACTTTATTTTTGTCCACTCACAGTCTTTTCGTGTTTTCGATACCCTCCAGGTTATTGCGGCGAGGGCTGTCGATCGAGAGAGTCGGAGACATCGCACGTACGATCCACAGTAGACTCTGCGCGCTCTGGGAAGTTTGGAAGATATTGAGACGTTCGGTTCGGAACTCCCTTGTCCGACTTACGTGTCACACGGAGGTTGGACGTCCGTTCGGCCCTTGTGTCATGCGTGAATCAGACGGGAGCGGGGCTTAGCCCTTAATCCCGGGGGATTAGGGGTGGACCCTGACAACCTTGTTAGTAATACCCCATTCAATAGTTTCCACAAGTTCATTTTCTATTTCATTGTTTAGAACAAAAAGGAGTTTAGGAATTCTGTCTGACTAATTAATATTCTCGTGGTTTCGAGAATATTTGTATTTAATTTTCTCCTGGTGATCATGGATTCTTTCTTGTATATCATATAAATGAAACTAGGTAGGATTGCCCTTGTTTTTTCAAGAATGCAAATCCTTTTAGTTCTTTCAAAAATTGGATCATAATGAGTGATTCCTATTATATCCGTGAGTTTAAGAAAATTATCAATTTTTTCATAACTGAAATCTTCATCCTAGCTCATTTGTTGAATGATTTTGAGGCAAAAAAATTTAATCAAAACATTCTTATTTATGATTGAAGAATTTTTTTTTTCTGAAATAATTTCATCAAACTTAGTTGTTTCTTCAAATAGTTTGAGAGATAATGTAGTTATATGTTTATGAAAACCTTTATTTTCTTTTTGGATATGGGTTTTCCATATTCCATTAATATCTTCGTAAATGTGATCTTTTAATCTAGGATTATAGAAGTTTTTTACTTCAGAGTTGAATTCTTCAGTCACTTTTTTGGCAGAATAAACATATTCATTGAAAGTGTTGGTTGCGTCCTCAATGTTGTTAAATACTTGATAAGATGCTCTACGGTATTTATTTAGCTGATCTTGGCATAGTGGCCAGTTTTTATATATTCCTAATTGGAACACTTTAAACACTACATAAATTTTTTGGTGTGATGGGTTTTTCTTCACAACAGTTGTCCATAGTTGTTTCCCCTTATCCATTCCTGCAAAATAAATCACTTGTTTTATTTCCATAACAGAGTTGTTTGGTATAATTCATGCAAATTCAAACTGAATAATGTAAAATACATTACCTTTGAAAAAAAAGGCTTTTGGCCATAAAACTTGGAATAAAAAGATTTCAAATTTATTTGGCCCCTGAAGTTTTTATTCTTAGAACTGATAAACAAGCAATTCGAGATTTCATGATTAGTATAATGACCATAATCGATGGACGTAGATTAAAATGGTACAATGTTATTTCCCAATATACATTTAATGTTGAACATGTTAAGGGAACTAACAATTTTCTTACAGATTTTTTAAGTCGTGAAGATCACTAAAACAAGTGATATATTTTGCAGGAATGGATAAAGGTAAACAACCCTAGACAACAGTTGTGAAGAAAAATGTAACGACCCGTCCCAAATTCCGGGATTAGATTAGTCATTAATCTTGATTAGTGAGGTTGAACGGTGGTTAGTAGGGCGGAATCGGACAAATTGTGCGAAATGACCATTTTGCCCCTGGTCGTGGGCAAAATGTTGACTTTTTGTTCGGGCGGTCAAATGGACTTTGACCGATGACCGTGACGTAGTTCGGGACGTCACGAGTTCATAGACAGGTGGCACGTTCGATTCCAACATTCGTAGAGAAAGTTATGGTGTTCGGAAGTTGAGGGGTATTTTGGTAATTTGACCTAATAGGGGTCAAATGTTGACTTTTTGATCGGGAGGTCCGATGGACGAGGGCCAAGGACCGTTACGTAGGTTTCGTCGATACGAATCCAACGACAGGCGGCATGCCGAAATCGGAGATTCGACGACGAAGTTATGGTCAAGGACGTAAAACGCGATTAACCGAGACTCGAAATAAAATAATAATAAAATAATAAAATCTGATTACTTTAATCCAAGCCAATCTGGACCCTTGATGAGTGACACATGTCATCATCCCCTTCATTCCCTAATTCAGGGATCTATGTTGGCCATTTAAATTAATTAATCTTTTCCTCTCCTCAAATCCTCACCATTGGTTCTAAGCCCAGATTCAATCCTGGCCATTGATCTCATCTGCACCTTCTGATTTAAACCATCAAATATCATTCTCTCATTTTTCATTCCTCCAACCCGTGCACTCTCACTCTCTGCACGATCACTCCATCACCTCACAGCCCAGCCTCACACACCAGACGGTACCAGACGAACCCCAGCCACCTCCAGACGCCGGCCACCACCTCACGGCCGCCCTGCACGGCTGGAAACCACCCAGACCCGAGAAGGAAACCAAACAACCCGATCAACCCAAATCGATCCAACCGTCCAAACCTTCATACCTGGACTCGAACCAACGTTGGGTTAGGATCAGTGTAACCTTAGGATGACTCAGACCACGACTGGGCAGCCCACGGCGGCGACACGGCGGCGGTAAGTCCAGAAACCCGTGAAGACCCGATTTACTTCCCTGCCTTGAAACGTCCGTTTTTGACGTTATGAATGTTTGTTTGTTTTTGAGACATGTCCTAGGAACCTAGACGACCATTTTGGACCATGAACCACGGCCGGAATCTCGACGAGTCGCCGGAGTTGATGACCTGAGTTCTCAGCCGATTTTCCCGTCAGTTTTCAGGTAGTTTAATCCACCTAAAAATGAGTTTGGATGTCACAGAACCATAGAGGAGGTTATGACGAGTCCATAGGATCAAACCGCATCAAAAATGGTGGTCTGGAACTCGATCTGTGATCGGGTCAAGCCGTGGGTCGACGGCGACCCGGTTACAGACCCGGTTTCAGAACCCGGTTACTGTAGCATGACGTCATCATTGTTGACCTGAATGTTGACCTGGCGCGTGGGGGCGCGTGAAGGGTATTTTGGGGAAACTTCCAACATGACTTTTAATCTATTCGATGTAACGGACATTTTGGGATTGGTTTCGTGTCGATCGGACACCGTCTCGATAGTGTTCGGGATGTCCGAAGGTTTTAAATTAAGTTTAAAAATAAGTAAAAATTCGGGAAAATTACGGGACTTTGATAGGATGTTAACAATGAGGTTAGTAACCCTCTAATGTTATTTGGACAGGATTGGGAGTCCCGGTGATAGTGGTGTGGCCCGGGAGGGCCGGTGGCACGCGTATCGAGGCACACGGTTAAAACGGTCTGTGAGTGGACTTTGGTTTTATAAATCCTATGCATGCTTAAATGTGTTATATGGTTTATATACATGATTTCTATGATGGTATTTGTGAGCATTGATTTTGGGTATGTTGCACGTTTTTCGAGGTATTTTCCGTATTTCACGTGTATCGGGATTAACGGTTTATTTGTGGTTTTGCATGCTTGTGGTTAAATAAATATTATGATAAAATGGTTTTTATATTGGAAAGATGAACTCGGGCTTGAGGCCCACTTGTTTTGGAAATTTCGGACTTGGAGTCCATTTGAGAATCGGGCCGGGGGCCCAGTTGGTTAATGAAATCGGGCCAGGGGCCCAGTTGGTATAAAATCGGGCCGAGACTCATTTGAGTTATGTTATCGGGCATGGGGCCCAGTTGGATTAAAATGATGATTTCGGGTCAGGGGCCCTATATTTAATAAATGTGGTTTCGGGTCAGGGACCCTAAATGGAAATGTGTTGTTTTATGGAAAATTCGGGCAGGGCCCATTGTGATGTTGTGAAATGAGTTAATAAATCTATTTTTCCATATACCATCTGTACACATGGATATATGATGGTCTCCTCCAGATGTCTGGGACACTGGGGAAGTCACGGTGCATTGCCTGTGAAGGGTCACCATACGGAGCAGCCGGACCGTATGATGACTCAGGAGCAGGATTGCTATGATTGACGTCAGGGACGTCAGACATCAGGGATGTCAGATATATGGACCCGGTGAGACCCCGGGCAGCACGCGTAGCTTGTGAAACCGTGAGATATGACGTCAGGGACGTCTAGCATCAGGGATGCTGTGATGGTAATGGTAAAATACGAATTAATGAAATGGCTTTCCGGGTGGATTTATGATTGTGTGATTTTAATGAATTGATGTTCATTTATGGTCGTGGGTGGTGACCCACATGGTTTTAATATGTATGGTGGTGGTATTCCACGGTTTTGGGCTGAGTTCCCACACTTGGTTTTTGGTTAACGGTTTTTGGGCTAAGGCCCTAAGGGCTCGGTTGAGCAAACGTTTTGGTTACTGGTTTTAGTGGCATGCATATGTTTTTATTGGAGGGCATAAATGTCTTATAAATGTATTTGGTAAATTTATTGGTTTTTGTCCACTCACAGCTTTTGGTTTTAATGCCCTTCAGGTTGATTACGGATGCGATTGCAGCAGGGACTGGGACATTGCACACCTCCTCCATCGATCCTTGCGCACTCTGGATGCCCCGTTTGGGCAGTGGCTCTTGGTCATCCCTTGTCTTACACCCCTTGTTGGACGGGAGCAGGGCACATTCCATGGTAATCCCGGGGGGATTGGGATGGGTCCTGTCAACTTGGTATCAGAGCACGGTTGCTCTTTTGTGTGCGCAGGTCGAGGGTGTGATGTCTCTTTGGGCTGCAATTCGTTATCAACCTGATAGATAGTTTTTGGGTTTGGATAGTGGATGGAGTGTGATTGGCCCGATACGCCGTGCATTTATATGATTCGACCCAAGAGGGGTTGATTGTGATGAACTGGTATTGTGGGACCGACGGTTCGGTCATGTAATATTAAACTTTGTGCTGCTAGGTGCAGCTAGGTTCGGGGAACCTCATTTGAGTAGTGGTTTAAAAATGTGAACCCTAGTGGTGGTTGTTGGTGTGAGAGATGTTGGTTCATCGGAGTTGGCCGATGACCTAGTGGTGGAACCCACGTTGATGGGATGGTAGGATTGGATCTGACGTCTATTCGATGTCTAGACCACGGGGTCGGTCAGGTTGTGGATTTTATATTACGGAGAGCTGTTTGGTTCGATTGAACCATAGGGTGTGATTGTGGAACCCTAATATTTAAAAGGTAAACCTTAATTGTGACTAGTGGATGGTAGGATTGGATTTGACGTCTATTCGATGTCTAGACCGCGGGGTCGGTCAGGTTGTAGATTTTATATTACGGAGAGCTGTTTGGTTCGGTTGAACCATAGGGTGTGATTGTGGAACCCTAGTGTTAAAAGGTAAACCTTAATTGTGGTTAGTGGATGAGAACTTGTGCTGCGACGAGCGGCTGAGGTCATGGATGACCATGTGGATGGCTCTGGTGAGTCTAGGCAGAACTATGGGATCCGATTTACGGATACGGTTCTGAGATAAATTGTGGAATCCCGTGTTGGATCGGGTATCGGTGTGATGTGTGGATGCGGATCTCGATAGCAATGACAGTTAGTCGGAAGTCATATGGAGATGACTGGCTATCGAGGGTAATTAGTGTGGTTATAATACTTGGGGATCAGGGGACGTTCGGGGAACGTTCATTTTCCTGATGAGGATTGTCAGAATAGTGGTACCCATAGTCGTGAGGTACGGGATCGTCGTTCGGTATGAACGGAGATCCAGGATTGTCGTATTTGCACACGGTGTGCAAGTATGGATGTTTGCGGGTTGGTACTTTTGTGCTGATGCTAGTATGGATGCCTGTGTGCTGATACTAGTGTTGTTGATAGTGTGTTGGTGCTGGTACTAGCGCTGGTGCTAGTGTCGGTAATGGTGTTGACGATGAGCCACAAATTGGGGTGTGACTCCGTCATGATGAACATATGTTCGGTCTTTGAGATTCGGTAGTGGTTGAGTGATGGACTGGACGGGATCCAGTTAAGATTGTGCTGTGTTGGGATAAGTCCCAATAGTGGTGAGATAACCAGTGATGAGTGGATAAAAAAGGTATAATTGAGAACTTGGAAAACCGAGTGTTGAACCTGTAAAGGTTGGGATGTGCGAACGGAACAATAACGGATTGATTGTGGACACATGGTTGTCCAAGTGAATTGAGGAGGTAGGAAGTCTAGTGGTTAGACTTGACGTCTTATTGGGAGCATGTCTGTTTCCAACATGGTTGGAACCTTAGATTCGAGAAGCGTTGTGATTGGGGAACGAGAGTGGTGTTCGTTCTTGGTGATTGGTATTCCGAAGTCATTAGGGTTGACTTCTTGCTTTCTGCCCTGGCAGACATTGACTGTAGTTACCAGTACGTTGAGCGTGTAATGGTTGGTGAGCTCTTGTGTGTTGCGAGGTCATTAGGAGGAGCTACGTATTCGAAATGAGGTAAACGAGATTTTTCATTTTCTGCTTGGTGGCAGACGATGTTGGGGTACATGGCGTGGTGAGTGCATCGAGTTTTGGTTGCATCCACGTAGGATGAGTTTTGACGTCATCATTTTGGATCATCCTTGGTTTTTCCTAGGTGGAATGACAAGGACTGATACAAGGTAATCCGTGAGAATCCGCAGTCTCGACGTGTCTCGTCGTTGACTGATCTGTCTAGTTGTGGAAGTCGGTTGTCGATCGTTGTGGCGATCTAGGATTTTGACGTTATTGTCAGGGACACAGTGTCTATCTGGGTCGTGATCTTGATGATTCAGATAGGGGGAGAGTATATCACTCTTACCTTGGTACGTGAGTCGTAAATGACGGGATTGAACTTCTTTTCGAAGTGGGGCCCGTATGGTATTCTACCCGGGTGAGTAGGTTTTCAAGGTAGTTGAATTTTGTCAACCTTAGACGTGTGGAGGTTGGATTGGCTTCCCTACGAAGTCAATCAAGTGTATTGAACGGGTAACCGATAGATTCGGTTTTGGTGTGTCTTGGTAAATGTGAACGAGATTTCGGGATTTGGAATCGAATTTCTGGGTGACGATTCAGGATTCGATTTTGGAACTTGAAAGTATATTTCCGGATTTGGGTACGGAACGGTTATTCCAAATGCTAGCTTACGGAATAATGATTTCGGATTCGGATTTGGATATGAATTAAAATGGGATATCTGGGTTTGGATCTGGGATTTCTTACGAAGTTGCGGATTCAGATTCGGAAGTGGAACTAGATGTTGGATGGAGTTTCGACTTGTCTCATGCTGGATTGGGCAAACGTACTCCATTATTGGAACGTGTTCGGCTATGACCTAGGTGGTTGTAGTCTGGTCATTAGATAGATGTGTGTACTTCGTACATGGTTCGAGGTACAATACTTGTAGACTTGTGATGTCAAGTTACGGTATACGGGATATACCTGAGGTGTGTCGGTGAACGTGTTGGTAGTCGGATTGGTTCCGATACCATGGGATTGGTTGTGGATCAGACATTGGATACTATGCAATGGGTCATGGTATTTCCGATGAGTCTAATTACACACAGGTCGTGTGAAATGTCGGTAAGGGTATTGTGAGTCGAGTACGTTAGTGGCATGTGTAGCCACGAGTTAGACTAGTGTCAGTTTTCGACTGACAACAACTGTGTGGTGACAGATTGTCAGGATGTGTCAACATAGATTGTTGAGTGGGGTCAGCTGACTCCTAGTGGGAGTGGGAAAGGAACCGTCGAGTTGTTGCGTCAACGAGAGGGTTGATTTGACAAGTGGTGTCAAATTCGAAACAAGTAGTTTCAGTCATTCGACGGGGTCGAATGTAGTCGTTGCGTTTTGAGTACTAGTGGTACGTTTGGGTGTAGACAAGTTTTGTCTAAGTAGTTCGTGTACGGGTGTACACGTGTTGTGTGGTCGATTCCACTTTCCACGGGGTGTTTGTGGAATCAGGGTAATCGAGTTTCGAGAGCGAAACTTTTTAAGGAGGGAAGTACGTTGAGATTAGATCGGTTGGAATTTCGAGGACGAAATTTATTAAGAAGGGAAGATTGTAACGACCCGTCCCGAATTCCGGGATTAGATTAGTCATTAATCTTGATTAGTGAGGTTGAACGGTGGTTAGTAGGGCGGAATCGGACAAATTGTGCGAAATGACCATTTTGCCCCTGGTCGTGGGCAAAATGTTGACTTTTTGTTCGGGCGGTCAAATGGACTTTGACCGATGACCGTGACGTAGTTCGGGACGTCACGAGTTCATAGACAGGTGGCACGTTCGATTCCGACATTCGTAGAGAAAGTTATGGTGTTCGGAAGTTGAGGGGTATTTTGGTAATTTGACCTAATAGGGGTCAAATGTTGACTTTTTGACCGGGAGGTCCGATGGACGAGGGCCAAGGACCGTTACGTAGGTTTCGTCGATACGAATCCAACGACAGGCGGCATGCCGAAATCGGAGATTCGACGACGAAGTTATGGTCAAGGACGTAAAACGCGATTAACCGAGACTCGGAATAAAATAATAAAATAATAATAAAATCTGATTACTTTAATCCAAGCCAATCTGGACCCTTGATGAGTGACACATGTCATCATCCCCTTCATTCCCTAATTCAGGGATCTATGTTGGCCATTTAAATTAATTAATCTTTTCCTCTCCTCAAATCCTCACCATTGGTTCTAAGCCCAGATTCAATCCTGGCCATTGATCTCATCTGCACCTTCTGATTTAAACCATCAAATATCATTCTCTCATTTTTCATTCCTCCAACCCGTGCACTCTCACTCTCTGCACGATCACTCCATCACCTCACAGCCCAGCCTCACACACCAGACGGTACCAGACGAACCCCAGCCACCTCCAGACGCCGGCCACCACCTCACGGCCGCCCTGCACGGCCGGAAACCACCCAGACCCGAGAAGGAAACCAAACAACCCGATCAACCCAAATCGATCCAACCGTCCAAACCTTCATACCTGGACTCGAACCAACGTTGGGTTAGGATCAGTGTAACCTTAGGATGACTCAGACCACGACTGGGCAGCCCACGGCGGCGACACGGCGGCGGTAAGTCCAGAAACCCGTGAAGACCCGATTTACTTCCCTGCCTTGAAACGTCCGTTTTTGACCTTATGAATGTTTGTTTGTTTTTGAGACATGTCCTAGGAACCTAGACGACCATTTTGGACCATGAACCACGGCCGGAATCTCGACGAGTCGCCGGAGTTGATGACCTGAGTTCTCAGCCGATTTTCCCGTCAGTTTTCAGGTAGTTTAATCCACCTAAAAATGAGTTTGGATGTCACAGAACCATAGAGGAGGTTATGACGAGTCCATAGGATCAAACCGCATCAAAAATGGTGGTCTGGAACTCGATCTGTGATCGGGTCAAGCCGCGGGTCGACGGCGACCCGGTTACAGACCCGGTTTCAGAACCCGGTTACTGTAGCATGACGTCATCATTGTTGACCTGAATGTTGACCTGGCACGTGGGGACGCGTGAAGGGTATTTTGGGGAAACTTCCAACATGACTTTTAATCTATTCGATGTAACGGACATTTTGGGATTGGTTTCGTGTCGATCGGACACCGTCTCGATAGTGTTCGGGATGTCCGAAGGTTTTAAATTAAGTTTAAAAATAAGTAAAAATTCGGGAAAATTACGGGACTTTGATAGGATGTTAACAATGAGGTTAGTAACCCTCTAATGTGATTTGGACAGGATTGGGAGTCCCGGTGATAGTGGTGTGGCCCGGGAGGGCCGGTGGCACGCGTATCGAGGCACACGGTTAAAACGGTCTGTGAGTGGACTTTGGTTTTATAAATCCTATGCATGCTTAAATGTGTTATATGGTTTATATACATGATTTCTATGATGGTATTTGTGAGCATTGATTTTGGGTATGTTGCACGTATTTCGAGGTGTTTTCCATATTTCACGTGTATCGGGATTAACGGTTTATTTGTGGTTTTGCATGCTTGTGGTTAAATAAATATTATGATAAAATGGTTTTTATATTGGAAAGATGAACTCGGGCTTGAGGCCCACTTGTTTTGGAAATTTCGAACTTGGAGTCCATTTGAGAATCGGGCCGGGGGCCCAGTTGGTTAATGAAATCGGGCCAGGGGCCCAGTTGGTATAAAATCGGGCCGAGACCCATTTGAGTTATGTTATCGGGCATGGGGCCCAGTTGGATTAAAATGATGATTTCGGGTCAGGGGCCCTATATTTAATAAATGTGGTTTCGGGTCAGGGACCCTAAATGGAAATGTGTTGTTTTATGGAAAATTCGGGCAGGGCCCATTGTGATGTTGTGAAATGAGTTAATAAATCTATTTTTCCATATACCATATGTACACATGGATATATGATGGTCTCCTCCAGATGTCTGGGACACTGGGGAAGTCACGGTGCATTGCCTGTGAAGGGTCACCATACGGAGCAGCCGGACCGTATGATGACTCAGGAGCAGGATTGCTATGATTGACGTCAGGGACGTCAGACATCAGGGATGTCAGATATATGGACCCGGTGAGACCCCGGGCAGCACGCGTAGCTTGTGAAACCGTGAGATATGACGTCAGGGACGTCTAGCATCAAGGATGCTGGTGATGGTAATGGTAAAATACGAATTAATCAAATGGCTTTCCGGGTGGATTTATGATTGTGTGATTTTAATGAATTGATGTTCATTTATGGTCGTGGGTGGTGACCCACATGGTTTTAATAGGTATGGTGGTGGTATTCCACGATTTTGGGCTGAGTTCCCACACTTGGTTTTTGGTTAACGGTTTTTGGGCTAAGGCCCTAAGGGCTCGGTTGAGCAAACGTTTTGGTTACTGGTTTTGGTGGCATGCATATGTTTTTATTGGAGGGCATAAATGTCTTATAAATGTATTTGGTAAATTTATTGGTTTTTGTCCACTCACAGCTTTTGGTTTTAATGCCCTTCAGGTTGATTACGGATGCGATTGCAGCAGGGACTGGGACATTGCACACCTCCTCCATCGATCCTTGCGCACTCTGGATGCCCCGTTTGGGCAGTGGCTCTTGGTCATCCCTTGTCTGACACCCCTTGTTGGACGGGAGCAGGGCACATTCCATGGTAATCCCGGGGGGATTGGGATGGGTCCTGTCAAAAAACCCCTCACACAAAAAATTTTATGTAGTGTTTTAACGGTTCCAACCAGGAATCTATAAAAATTGAGCATTATGCCAAGCTCATGTAAACAAATACCGTGGAGCATCTTCTCAAGCATTTAATAACATTGAGGACGCAACCAATGCCTTCAATGAATATGTTTATTCTTCCAAAAAAGTGACTGAAGAATCCAACCCCGAAGTAAAAAGCCTCTATAATCCTAGAATAAAAGATCACACTTACGAAGACGTCAACGAAATATGGAAAACCCATATTCAAAAAGAAAATAAAGGTTTTCATGAACATATGACTACACACACTCTCAAACTAGTCGAAGAAACAACTAAGTTTGACGAAATTATTTCAGAAAAAAAAAAATTCTTCAATCAGAAATGAAAATGTTTTGATTAAAATTTTTTGTCTCAAAATCATTCAAAAAATGAATTGGGATGAAGATTTTAGTTACGAAAAAATTTGATAATTTTCTTAACCTCACATATATAATGGGAACCTCATTATGATCCAGTTTTTGAAAGAATTAAAAGGATTTTCATTTTTGAAAAAGAAAGGGAAATCCTATCTGGTTTCATTTTTGATAATATAAAAGAAAGAATCCATGATCACCGGGAGAAAATCAAAGACAAATATTCTCAAAACCACGAGAATATTAATTGGTCAGTTAGAATTTCTAATCTGATAATTCATAAACTGCTTTTTTGTTCTAAACAATGAACCTGAAAGTGAAGTTGTGGAAACTACTGAATGAGGTATTACTAACAAGGTAGTATTCCAAAACTTCAATTTTCATGAGTTTAAAAATATTCCATGTTTTATAAAAGCTATGGTGTATAATGGAACAAATATTTGACCTCCACCATAACTAGTATACCGGGATGGAGAGAAATAATTTTTTTTTTCAACCTTATCAGATATGGATGTTGATTCAGACAATTGAAGAGGATGTTCCAGAAGAAACACTTGTTGGAACAAAACAAATTGCCACAAACCTCAATCCTAGAACATGGATTAACAACTTGATTCCCATTTCAGAAATTGTAAGACAGTTTGTAAACTCTCATAACTTAGTGAAAGCCACCGATGAGAGAAGAATTTTCATTACAAGTCTAGCTTCTAGTTATCCATTTTCTGAAATTCAGAAAGTAGAAGCTATAAACTTAATAAGAAAACTAGCCAACCAGAGATGAACATTGGACTTTCCCATTGAACTAAAAATTGATACAGAATAACGAGAAATTTATAGACGAAATGAGAATTAAATGACAATAAATTCAGAGGATGAAGACGATATTGAATTTGTCGGCAATGTTATTAAACCAACAACATCACCATCATTGATTAAAGAAAAAAAAAGCAAAAGAGCGTGAAGATGTGTGTGGAGCTAGGAAAAAGAAAAAATGAAAATGAAATCAAGAAGGTCTTTCCATTTTTAGCCTCAACAAAATGCCAAGAAGGGGATTATTTGGGTAGACTTGTCACCCAATTACCACTCATCTCTGATTATGTTTTTGGGCCCTTTCTACCATAAGAATGGGGTTGTGGAAGTATTTTGAAATTTGATGCGGGCTTCGATATGGTCTTTCATACTTCACTTTTTATCTATTAGGCCCACAGTTCCATTATGGGTAATAGTACCCGTATTTGCTT
This sequence comes from Prinsepia uniflora, assembly GCA_032719365.1. NCBI lineage: Eukaryota > Viridiplantae > Streptophyta > Magnoliopsida > Rosales > Rosaceae > Prinsepia > Prinsepia uniflora. Next base: position 69,944,130 of record CM064871.1, read on the forward strand.
CTATAGAAAAATTATTATCAATATTCCTGAATTTTATATTAATTTTAATTATCGTTCTTAAATTTTATTATTAGTAGTAAACATTCATAAATTCAATTAGAACTTCTCAATGATTTTTGTTAAGAATAAAGGTAAAATTATCCCAACAAATGTATTTTTTTAACAAAAATCATTGGAAAATTTACTAAAATAACTGTCCTTATACATTTCTGTATAATTAAGTGACGTCTACTATTAATAATAAAATTCTTTAACAATTTTTAAAATTAAAATAAAATTCAAAGGCATTGTCAATAATTTTTTTCCTTTCTTTTTATTTTGTGATAATAATTTATCTTGAATTTAATGTAATTATCCATATTTGTAAAATCGATATATTAAAAGAATAAATATTTGAAATGTCCCAACAAAATAGAAAGTATTAGAACCTTGTCGAGACATATTTAATACCGTTGAATATTTACTAACCATTTAGAATTAGAATCAGAATATGCCCTAAGATGAAGAGGCATTGGCATTGAAGAAGAGAAATTTAAAATTAGTAGTAACCAGTAAGTGAAAGTCATATGCAATCATTTGATGTTCCCTCTCCTATTTTTTTTTATCAGAAGATGTTCCCTCTCCTATAGGAATTAAGAAGTGGGCCCCCAATGCCGAGGCCCCCACTGAAGCACTCATTCATTTTCATTTGCTTAATTTTTCATCAATTACCCCACAAATTCATCATTCTCTTTTTTTTTTTACTTTTGCATTTTTCTCTCTCAATTTTTAAAGGCCGCTGCTTGGAATCAACATTCAAAATTAATGTCTCTAATTCGAGTATGAATTTTATCCTTTCTTTAGTAGTATGGGCGAGGGCTCAACTCAATCAAATTAAATGGAGAATATTCCGTCATTAGTGTTATTCATTTAGTGTTTTATCGTTATGTAAGTAAAAAAAAATTTATTTCATTATCATAGAAGAATAGTAAATAGTAAAAATTTTGTGTTCAATTATTATAAAGAAAGAAGTAGGATAATCCCCTTCTTAATATCCTTTCATAAACAAAAATTAAAGAGTATCCAATGATTTATGTTTTTCTCTTTTTAAGGAATGGCTAGTCATATCATGTAGAAATCCCCAGGTCAAATAATTTCCACGTCCTAACCAGTGAAAAAAAAAAATTAGAGCAATTTTTAACCAATTCAAATATCTGGCTTTCATTCATGGAAAAAAAAAATATCTGGCTTTCATCTTGATTGCCATGACCATAACCCATTAATCTCCTATTTATTTCAAATAAATCTACCACATCAATACATTGACTATCTTTTTTTTTTCCCAAGATACATTGACTATCTAATTAAGGGAGTCTTCACCTTACAAATATTACAATCGAATTTTTTTATTTTATCCACTTGATTTTATCAAATTTATTTCTTTAAAAGTTCAATCAAACATTTTCTCAACAACCAAATGGAAGATCTTTTTTTTTTCTTTTCCGAGAGAATTCAAACGCAAATCTTTTCAAAACTCTTACATTCTAAAAAATGTTGAAGAAGACCACTTACTAGCATCCTGTTTTTATTGTACAGTATTTTCGTCTATCAATAAAATATTATATTACTCACACAATCTAATGCCAAAAAAAAAAAAACCTTGAAAAACAAAAGGCAAACTTTACCATGCAGTGCTCATAGCCACACAATGACCCAAAACACAACCTAAATAATACTCGATCTCCATATTAAACCTAGGCTTTTTTCCACTTTCCGCAGATCATACCAAAATATGGGGTCTGCCACATCTTCTATGGCTGCAAAGTTTGCATTTTTCCCACCAGACCCTCCATCGTATGAGATATACATCGAAGAACCGACCGGGAAACTGAGGATCTCTGATGTTCAAGCCAGAGATGATGTGGACGTGGTGAAGCTCCTCACCAAGAAAGGGAATGAAATTGTGGCCATTTATGTCAAAAACCCAGGTGCTTCACTCACTCTTCTCTACTCCCATGGGAATGCAGCTGATCTTGGGCAGATGTATCACATTTTCACTGAGCTTAGTCTTCATCTGGGTGTCAATCTCATGGGGTCAGTATTATTATATATCACTCTCTCCATTCATATTTTTTTTTCATAATTTTTTTTTAATCAATATGTCAAAAAAATTATGAAGATTGAAGATAGTCATACAGATTAGTTCTGAATTCTTGTGCAGGTATGATTATTCTGGTTATGGACAATCTTCTGGAAAGGTATAATCTGTTCATTTAAATCAATCAGGTCGAGTAGGATATCATGTATATGAATGAGAAAAAATCAATTGTGTCAAATCCAGAATTCGGGCACGTGTCACTGCCTGACATGACCAATTTGACTGTTTGTTTACATCTTGTTTGGTGATTGGGAAAACCAATAGTACTATTTTGGCATTTGTTGTTCCCAAGTTTATGCGGAGATTATTACCTTCAGTTTTCAAATGTTTTGACCCAAATTTTAAAAAAAGAAAAGAAAGTAAGATCGATTACGTTTAGTTTGTTAAGAATCGAAAGCGTACTGATCATAATCAAATTGATGGTAATGTAAGTTTATGAATTAGCCAAGTGAGCAGGACACATATGCAGACATAGAGGCAGCATATAAATGTCTTGAAGAGAAGTATGGGACAAAGGAGGAGGATGTGATATTGTACGGACAGTCAGTTGGGAGTGGACCTGCTTTGGATTTGGCGGCTCGTTTGCCTTACTTGAGGGCTCTTGTTCTTCACAGTCCAATGCTGTCCGGCCTTCGAGTAATGTATTCCGTTAAGAAGACATTCTGGTTCGACATTTACAAGGTTCCCATTTTCATTGAAAACCAGATTGCTTGTTGTTCACTAATTTGTTGTACAATTGTTGCTCAATATGGTTCTGGTTTCGTTGAATGCTTTGCAGAATATTGATAAGATCCCACTTGTCACTTGCCCCGTTCTGGTGATCCATGTAAGCCTTCTGAGTACTTCATGGCTTGTTTGATAACCACTTTGTTTTTGTTTTATTAGATTCAGAAAATGGTTTTTTTTTTTTGGGATTAAATTTTGTAGGGAACTGAAGATGAAGTGGTGGATTTTTCTCATGGAAAGCAGCTATGGGAGGTCTGCAAAGAGAAGTATGAACCTTTGTGGGTCAAAGGAGGGAACCATTGCAATTTGGAGCTGTTCCCAGAGTACTTAAGGCATCTCATGAAGTTCATATCGGCCATAGAGAAATTACCACGTGTTCGAAACTCAACTGAATCATCAACCGCAGATCAAATGGAGTCTCCTCAGAAGACCATAGAAACCAAGGACAAGGCCAGATCAAGCAATGACCAAAGGGAGAAGCCACGGTCCAGCACCGGGCAGAGAGAAAAATCTAGAGTAAGCACCGACAAGAAAGAGAGATCGAGAAAGAGCACTGAGCGGTCAGGGAAGGCAAGAAACAGCACAGATCAGTCAGAGAGAGCTAGAAACAGCTTCGACCGGTCTGTTGAAATATCAACCCTGCTTTCATTCATTTCCTTTACATATTTTGGGTTGTTGATACTAACCGTTGAAATATCTATGGTGGCAGATTGGGAGACATGGTGAGATCGGTTGGATTGTGTAACGTTGATTGTCTGAAGCAGACAGCCTTAGGGGCTTGAGAGAACCCTTTCCTGGATTGTAATATTGGTTAGAGGCTCCATGTTTGGTTTGATGAGAAGTTTCGGCTCAAAGGAGTCATTTTTTTTTTGCCCCACTTCTCATGGGGGTTTTCTTCCGTCTCTTTTTCTCTGGTCTCTAAAGTTAGAGGATACGCCAATCTGATAAGCTGCAAGTTAGACACTTGTGGTTTCTGAGCTTAAAACACGTTGCTGTTTTCTTCTGGATGCTGTTGGCAGTTCTGTTTCATGTTGCCCTTGTTCTTGTACATTGAACTTATAGTGGTCATGAAACTTGAAGATAATGGGTTTTTGAGTATTTAATTATTAGTATAAAACTCTTAAATTAGTGATACATTTCTTTTGAATGTTAAAAGGTCCAAAATTTGACTATACATTCTCATCAACTACCCAAATGATCTCTTATTTGTTATCTATCCTACATGTTTAGATGATTCTATGAACACGAGTTGAAGGTAAAGGATTGAGTTTGAGTCATCAATGTTACACAAGTGTCTAAGTCCTAAATTGATGTGTATTTTTCTGATTTTTATATATGAGCCTACAAACCCCCTTCTGTATCCTAAACATTGTGTGCTTGATTGCTAATACAATCCACAGAAAGACAAGAGGCCGAAAATGTGACTATTTGGCAATTATAATTGATAATTTAATTATTAAGTCATTATCAATTAACAGAATTCTCACCTCATAATACAATTTGACAACAGAAATGAAAAGAGGAAAAGAAAATTGGGAAAATGAAACGGATATTGTTTGAGCTGAAATGGCAGAATCTAGACCTCACGATTCCAAAGAACAATGCTCCGAGTCCAAACAAAGTGCGAAGTCCCCAAGTTTTTCTTTCTTTCTAGAACAATCCAGTCTCCTACTTAAAACGCTAAACCCTCAGGAAGTCACAAGGGTTTTTACACTTTGAGACTTCATTTGACGCCTACACAACGCTATCGCCCCACAGCCCAACATTTGTTAGGTTCTAGGGTTCAATGGCTCCGGTTCTAAGCAGAAGCTTAGCCACTGCTTCTCTAGCTTCACTTCCTTCATCGTCCCCCTTCACTCTCAGAAACGCCAGCAAGGCCTTGAGCCTCAGAAGTGCTTTTCTACCACAAAATGGGCTCAGAAAGGGCTTCTCTTGCGGTGGATTGAAGTGGAGCCTTGACAGCAAACACAGACGGATATCTATTCGATGTGACGCGGCGGTTGCCGAGAAAGAGGCCACCGATGCGCCTGAGGAGAAATTTGAGTACCAAGCTGAGGTTTGTACTCTATTTGTGTAAATTTTGGGTCTTTTGGGCTCGTACTCAATTGGGTTTTGAATTATAAATACTTTCTGTTTGGCTTTGAAATTCGTCAGTTGCAGTTCTGCAATTTTAGCAACCCTATGACTAAAATTCAGTATAAAACTATGGACTTTAATGTATTTTGGCTTTCTTTGCAAGAAAAAAAAAGGACACTCGGGCTCTAAATTACGGGGTCTTTGCTAATGTTGTATACAGAGAATGAAACGAATGGCTGTTTAATGTTTTCATATTCCGTTACTGGTATATGAGTTTGGAATTGAAAGTTGAAGACTTGGAAACTAATTGCAGGTCACTCGACTACTGGATTTGATAGTACATAGTCTATACAGCCACAAGGAGGTGTTCCTTAGGGAGCTTGTGAGGTGAGCTTCATATGCCTAAACTTCAACAAAACGTGTTTCTGGTGATTCACCTATAGGATTTGCTATCTTTGCTTGTATTTGTTCTTTAAACTTTTCCATAACATAGATTTAGATCTGTCGAATCATATGTTCATCATGATGCTTTTTATATGGGCCTTGTTGTTCCTTATGTATGTTAACATAATTTTGCTTTCCTATTCCAGTAATGCTAGTGATGCTTTGGACAAGTTGAGATTTTTGAGTGTGACTGAGCCTTCTCTGCTTGGAGATGCTGGTGAGCTAAAGATAAGCATCAAACCTGATCCAGATAATGGCACCATCACCATATCGTATGTTGTTTACAAATCTTTGCTTCATTTTTGTCCCTTGGTAGATAGGTGAAGATAGTTGAAATCTGAACCTCTGATTTTTAGGGACACTGGTATTGGAATGACGAAAGAAGAACTCATTGACTGCCTGGGAACCATAGCTCAGAGTGGTACTTCAAAATTTTTAAAGGCTCTGAAGGTTTTTATTTCTCCCTCTCTTGCCCTCTCACACTTACTAAGTCACTGCCCTGTCCCCTCTGGAAATCAGTTAATGTGTCTGTTAAATGCATTATTTTACTGTTTGTGGTTTCTATGCCAATAATTTTGGGTAATAATGCTTTTGAAACTTACTTTTCAGCTTCTTTTTTTTGGTAGGAAAATAAGGATCTTGGTGCAGACAATGGCTTGATTGGCCAATTTGGTGTTGGTTTCTATTCTGCTTTTCTTGTCGCTGAGAAGGTTTATTATAGATTTCAAAATTATTGTATGCCTTGTTCTATCTATCTGCTTGTACATTATGAGCTTCTAACATGGATGGCTTGGGTAGTTTCTAATTGGCTTGTACTTATTATGCAAAATCAGGTTGTTGTCTCTACAAAAAGCCCACGGTCAGACAAGCAGTATGTTTGGGAAGCAGCAGCTGAAAGTAGTTCTTATGTGATTAGGGAAGAAACTAACCCTGAAAATCTCATACCTCGTGGAACGCAGATCACACTATATTTAAAGGTGCCTTACGCGTGTCATTTCTCATTATATGGCGTTTGGTCATTTTGCATGTGTACGCCCATGCTTTTTGGGATGGAAATTATGCCCAACTATTCTCTTTTCAAAGAGTTAACTTGTAGAGAAGTATCTTAAAGTAAAATCTCTCATTGCAGCCTGATGACAAGTTTGAGTTCTCAGAGCCGGCTCGCATCCAGGGATTGGTGAAGAATTATTCACAGTTTGTCTCCTTCCCCATCTATACATGGCAAGAAAAATCAAGGACCGTTGAGGTGAGGACTTCATGTACTGCTTTGCAAAACCCTTTCCCCTCTATGTGGCAGGTTCTGGTGGGATTGTTAGAATTGAATTTCTACCTGTGATTATTCTTTTCTTAATGGATGGACCGCTACTTCTTTTTACTGCATGTGAAATTTACGTAGTAGGTTGTAATCAGAAAAATATTGTTATCATAGTTGCACTCTCTGGATGAGTCCTTATTAGCTTCCCTTGGAAAGCTAATACTTAAGGCTATATTTTGTGAAATATCTGTTCTTCATAAGCATTTAGCACTTCCACTGGTCGTCATTGAGTGGAAAATTTTGGCAGGTCGAAGAGGATGAAGAACCAAAAGAAGGAGAAGAACCAAAGCCAGAGGTAATTGGCACATAATTCTCAATTGTGCGAAATGCAGTTCTTTCTTGGTGACGTTTACATTAAAATAAATTACTTTTGCTTATTACCAGGGTGAGAAGAAAAAGAAGACAAAAACTGAGAAGTATTGGGATTGGGAATTAGCCAATGAAACAAAGCCAATATGGGTGAGTTGAAGACTTGGTGTTGTTGATTTCACAGTATATGCATGTTTGATTCAGCATGGCTTGTTTATCTAACATGCATGTATTTTTTTGTTATATATTTTACAGTTTTTTTCTACTAATTTTGTCTTTGTTCTTCTGCAGATGCGGATCCCAAAGGAAGTTGAAAAAGATGAATACTATGAATTTTATAAAAAAACTTTTAATGAGTTCTTGGATCCAGTTGCTTACACTCACTTCACCACCGAGGTACTGAAATAATCTCTCTCTCTCTCTCTCTCTATATATATATATATGTATATATATAGGATCAAGGGACACACCGTTTGACACACATTTAAACATACTATTATAGCCATTTGATCTAAGCACTTTCAATGGCTCAGATTTCATTTAGCATAAGGAATATTAAATATAAAATAAATTTCAGATTATTGCATACTAAAATGAAAAGGACTTTTCCCAATTTTTTTAAAAGCACACTTTTCCCAATTAAAACACCTTGCACATGATCATTATTTCTGGGGAAAACATAAACAAGGCGATGATCAGCAATTCAACGCCATTATCATGTTATCTTCACCATTGTAGTTGCATAGCTTCAAAAACCAGGGGAGAATCATATTAATGGATTGCGCAGAAAAGTAGAACAAATTTCTTCTTTCTAATTTTTCATTTACTTTGGAGTTCTTCAATCACTGTCACATTAGATTGCCCAGAAAAGTAAAACCAATTTCTTCAATCACTAAGTTGCTTGTTACCTCCTTCTCATGCCCCACCATTATTTGCCGAGCTAAGAGATCTTCATGATCTCATTCACCTTCTTCAATCTCCTCTTTTCCCCCTCTTTTTTATTTTTTTCATTTACGTTCATGACTTAGGCATGAACTTACTTCAACCACAGCTCTTTATTTTTCCGATCGATTACTCTCTTGATATTAGCCTTTTTCCATTTTCTGGGTTGCAATTATTCAATTTTGTTTTTCTTGAATTGAGAATGAAAAAGAAAGGAACCAATTTATATTAAGAAAGAAAGGACCAAAGCCACAAAAAAGAAGAAGTATCTAAGAATTATAGTCGATTAGTTTCAATTTTTTTCTTCAAGAAGAATAAAAAAAGCATTAGGTTCGAGTATAATCCAAATTGATTCGAATTGCTACCTACCCAAAAGAGTTTAATCAGGAGAAGGAACGGGGGTACAGAGAGAGAGGAAACAAAACGAAGAAGCTGATGACACGAGGAATTAGAAGTTTTTTTTGTTGAGATTTATGAAGGGAGAGGAGAGAGAATGAAAAGAATTAATAATTTATTATTAGTGCTTTATTTCTTGTAATCATCTTATAAATGCAGTGATAATTAATAGATATAATAATAACCATTGAAAGTTTGTTAATCTAATGGATGAGAAGGCGTGTCTTCATGTGTGTCAAAACCATGTGTTTCCCGATCCTAACCATGTATATATATACTCTTTCATCTTGCTGTGACTCAATAATTTAGTTGAGGATGAGAAGGTGTGTCTTCAAGTGTGTCAAAACCATGTGTTTCCCGATCCTAACCATGTATATATATACTCTTTCATCTTGCTGTGACTCAATAATTTAGTTGAGGTAGAAATATAGCAGATTTGGAGTTTTACTTTTTTCCTGAAATATGCGCAGGGTGAGGTGGAGTTTAGGAGTGTTCTTTATATTCCTGGAATGGGGCCTCTTAACAATGAGGATGTTGTAAATCCAAAAACAAAGAATATACGTTTGTATGTGAAACGGATATTTATCTCAGATGATTTTGACGGTGAACTGGTAAGTTTCATTATGATGCAATTGATGTAGCGATAATGTTAGCGATAGTGCTCTTTGTTGCATATGCTGCTGTGCATTATGTTTCCTTTATGGTTTGTTTTATAATGGAAAAACAATCTTTATATCATTTTCAGTGCTGATGTTGACTGTGAACTCCATGTAGATTGGAAATTTTAGTATTCCTTCTAATCAGTAGAGGAATTATTTTATTCATCATCAGTGGAGTTTAGCTGTTATAGTCAATTTTCAGTCTTACAATTGGGATATTTCAGCTCAGGACTGGTCTTTGATGATCTTATATATATTTCTGGTTTCTTGAAGTGCATATAATTTGTGGCATAGCAATGCACATTCACATACATATTCAAATTGAGATGAATCATCTAGAATGTTGAAAATACATTTTGGGCATGATGCCTATTTGCTTGAAGATATGGCTGATGGCCGTAATACATTGATTTTTATTTTCAGTTTCCACGATACCTGAGTTTTGTTAAGGGTGTGGTGGATTCCAATGATCTTCCTCTCAACGTTTCTCGAGAGATTCTTCAAGAAAGTCGAATTGTAAGTCCGAATTTTCCATTTCTCTATGAATTTTGTGAGGTGAATGCTATTATTCTTACAAATTTGGGGAGTGTGTGTATGAATTAGTATTTTGTTCTTCATTCTGATTATATGCTTAGATATCTCGGTTGGGTTATATTGTGTTATTTCTTAGTCTCGTACTATCTAATATTTTCAGGTAAGAATTATGAGAAAGAGACTTGTACGGAAAACATTTGACATGATTCAAGATATTTCTGAGAGTGAAAATAAAGAGGTTGGTGGCAATGAATGAAGTTTGTATTTTCTTCTTCCATTCTACCTGAAAGGCTGAAAATTGTTATTGACTTTGAAAATTGTTGACCTTGATCCCAGGATTACAAGAAATTATGGGAGAACTTTGGCAGGTTTCTAAAGCTAGGCTGCATTGAGGACTCTGGAAATCACAAGCGCATAACTCCTTTGTTGCGGTTTTACTCTTCAAAGAGTGAGGAAGAACTGATAAGCCTGGATGATTACGTTGAAAACATGCCTGAGAACCAGAAGGCAATCTATTATTTGGCAGCAGACAGTCTGAAAAGTGCAAAAAATGCTCCCTTCTTGGAAAAGTTGCTTCAGAAAGATATTGAGGTATGACTTATGCTGAATTTGGTGAGAGTCCTTTAGAGGAACAATGTTAGTACGTACCAAAACTTTGGTTTAGAAGCTAGTGATGGAAAAGAAACAATCAGTATATGTTTCTTTTTCTGTTTTTGGGAGGGAGGCAAGTATTAAACATCATAACAAAAAAATGTTTGTAGTTGATCTCTTCTTCTAGATTTCCTTTCCTTATTATTAGTTCTTTTCCTGATGTTACTGATTCTGTATTTTTGTCTTAGGTTTTGTACTTAATTGAACCTATAGATGAAGTGGCTATCCAGAACCTGCAGACATTCAAAGAAAAGAAGTTTGTAGACATTAGCAAGGAGGATTTGGAGCTTGGTTAGTATTCTCCCCAGACTGTTATTTGAAAAACTTTTCAGCATTTGCTGAGCCTGTAATTGTTTTCATATGTTTCTCACCAAATTTTTTATTATACCAGGTGATGAGGATGAGGTAAAAGAAAGGGAAACTGAACAAGAGTACAATCTTCTGTGCGACTGGCTAAAGCAGCAACTGGGTGATAAAGTGGCAAAAGTCCAAGTGTCCAAGCGTTTAAGCTCATCTCCCTGTGTACTCGTTTCTGGAAAGTTTGGTTGGTCAGCCAACATGGAAAGGTACATTTCGGCTTAGTCCTCAGATACACACTATCAAGACTAATGTCAGTTCATTGTTCCCTCCCCTTACCCTGATTATGATGACAATTTTGCTTTGCAGATTGATGAAAGCACAAGCACTCGGAGACACTGCAAGTTTGGAGTTCATGAGGGGCAGGAGAATATTGGAAATTAACCCGGATCATCCCATTGTTAAGGACCTAAAGGTATGAATCTCCTTCGTCAAAATTCTTCATAAGATATGCTAATATATATATATATATATATATATAGTTCCATCAAAATGTAAATGAATTATTCTGGACGGGAAGTACCTGAATTAAATAATTGCACGCATTGCAGGCTGCTTGCAAGAATGCCCCTGACAGCACAGATGCAAAGAGAGCGGTAGACCTCCTGTATGACACAGCATTGATCTCAAGTGGATTTACTGTAAGTGAAAAACCTTTCTATCAGTGTCTTAACTTGGAGGAGAAATATCATTTCATTCTTACTTTTTCTTATGACACAGCCCGACAGTCCAGCTGAGTTGGGAAACAAGATATACGGGATGATGGCAATCGCTCTCGGGGGAAGATGGGGTCGTTTGGAAGACGAGGAGGCCGAGAAGGATATTGCAATAAGCAGTGATACTGCAGTGGAATCTTCTACAAGCTCTAATGAACCTTTGGAGGCCCAAGTAATTGAACCATCAGAGAATGATCCATGGAATGATTGAATGCCTTGCTGAGAAAGCAATGTTTCCGATTAGCATTTAGGAGAAAGCATAAGGTTTCTGAGTTTGGACTTCTGTGCTTTTATCAATTTCCAGCTTAAATTTTCTCAAATTCGTTGGATTCTTATATGAAATCCCTAGAAAGGGGATTCAAGATCTTGTGTAGCAGAATTTTGCAAATTTACTGTTATTGAAACAGAAAAATCTACAAAATCTCGTCTTTAATCAGAATTGCCAATCATACCCTAAGCAAACATAAGGAGCCGGAAAGTGCTGAGACTGAAGGTGCCATCCTACAAAAAGAGCCGGGTCCGGGTTTGAAGCGGCCTCTCTATTCAAATGGTGACGCCACCATGTTTTTGAGATTTTCTGGGAAAACGAGAGCCTATTCCGGCCAATGCTCACAACCAATGAATAAATATATAAGAAAATTCATCTATCAGTAAACAATGAACAAATTGTATATTGAATTAATACATGCACGTATATATATATAGTATGCCTGAGCAGAAGCATCGTCGCTGATATCCAGCTTAAAAATTTCCTTACAATTAAAATTTGCGAGAAAATTTCTGTCTAAGGAAATCGTTAGAAAGCGAACCGGAATCAGTACGACCTGTGGTCGTCGCCCACTTCGAAAATCGTGCCTTGGTAGAAATCACATGAGGGCCTCAAATCACCACTAATATAAAAATATTTTACAAAGTATCTATGGTGGCGTACACAATTTTTGTTGTATTCCAGGTAAAATCAGGCTCTCCAGAAAACAAGCTGAGTTGCTAAAATATATCAAGTTGTAGCATTCTTCCAAGATTAAAATACGAAGCCTGGCGACCCGAATTGAAGATAAAAGATTCAAGATTTCTGGCTTTCTCAACTTCATTTTGAGACTCGAGCTCGAGATGGAAAGATCCTTCTTTTGAAATAGCCAAAAGAACACCAGTCGATGACAAATTTTCAATGGAAGGGCATGCTGAGATTAAATGGGAGAGAGATCTGGCTTCTTTGAAGATGACAGCTTTCAATGGCATACATTTCAAACATGGAAAAAAGCCTAGGACTCCAAGGTCATAATCAAAATCATGCCAACTAACAATGTTGCCAATTCTGACTTGCCCTAAATTCAAACTAGCTAGTTAAAAATTTTGCGTTCAAAAGGTTTGTGTTGGTATGCGGTATTAGTGTTCCAGCTCGGAATCAAAGTCAGGACCAGAATCAGAATCTTCGAGAACATAATCAGATTCGAACTAAATGTGGGACCTTTTTCTCAACTGCACTAAGCAACTTATCTACTCTGGTTGTAGTAATGGCGTCTCCGATTGACTCTAGAGTCTCGGTAGGATGCGATTTGAGGCCTGAATTTACCCAGTGTCGTGATGTCATCATCATAATGTTTCAGACATTTTTCCATGAAGTTGATGAAGGATTTTGTGCGGCGAATGAAGTTTTGGTCGCGGTCGTCATCGGATGATTTGTAGTTGAAGTCGAAATCGTAAAGGGGGAATCCCAAAACCAATACCTTTACTCATTGCTTGGACACGAGGGTTGCTTGGGCAGCAAGTTTAGCAGGAAACTGTTGGAAGATTTTGTGGAGGACAATGTCGGACAAGTGTGGTAGTGGTACTGTGTTTGAGACTTGAGTTGCAGGGTCTTTCGCTTAGCCTGACCCTGGCTTCTGCAGCGGCCGCCATAACCATTGATTTTTTTTTTTTTTTTGAGAAGAAAATAAAATAAATAAAGGCTACAGAGAGAAGCCTTTAGAACATAATGCACCAAAACATATCAAAACATAACATCTGAATAACGGGGGCAAAGGACGAAACCAAGTAATATTATCTAGGCAATCATGTCCCAATTTTGCAACTGAATCAGTAATAACGTTTGCTTGTTTTACGTTAGATATAATCTAAGGAAATAGATTGGAAAGATATTTTTCAAGTTCTTAACGTTCCATTTAATCTCTAAAATTGCCAAGAAATCTGAATTACTTCATTTATGAAATCAATAAGGATTTTAGAGCCATCATAACTATTGATTGGCTGATGAGCTTATTAAAAAAAATAAAAGTTAAGAATTTATAATTTTATATAATTGTTTTAATTAAATCCAATTTTGTATCATAACTATTGATTGGCTGATGAGTTTATTAAAAAAAATAAAAGTTAAGAATTTATAATTTTATATAATTTTTTTAATTAAATCCAATTTTGTATCTTAACTATTGATTGGCTGATGAGTTTATTAAAAAAAATAAAAGTTAAGAATTTATAATTTTATATAATTGTTTTAATTAAATCCAATTTTTTATTTATTTGATAAATCCTAATTTCATGCACCTGAAAGGAAGAAATTATTAGCCCAGGCCCATATTTGAAGAATAATGGGTACGAAAGTATTGCTGTGAATTGGGTCAGCCCAACGGGTCAACTCGGAAAAAGTCGGGTCGAAACAAGAAAGACCCAACGGCTTGATCAAATACAAAGAGAACGTAGGTTTAAGAAGGGTTTAAAGGCGGCTTCTCACTCTTCTTCCTCCGCTACCTCCCCCTGATCGCAATGTGTCCATTTCAATGATTTCATCTATAGATTTTTTTAAAACAATTTATTTATTTTTTTTCTTATAGCTTTCGACTTCTTCTACTACTTGTTGCTTCTTCGAATTTGAAGATATTTATATTTTTGATGTCCCGAATTATATTTTCCGTGCCTCTGCAATTTTCAGTTCCTACGAGTGCGATTGATTAATTTACAAAAAATATTTTCTTGGAAATATGTGGAGAAACTTAGCCAAGCAAGTTGCTTTACAAAAGTCCAATCTCGCCTCCCAGTCTCATGTTGCTTCAGTTGCTTCTACTTCTATGAAATTGTCTAAAGAATCGAGCTTTCTGGAGAAAACCAGGCATTTCGAGTCTCGGGCTTGTATAAATAACCGGTTTTCGGTAATGAGCTTTCGCGGAATTGGTGATGTAGCTTCTCGAAAGGATGAATTGGGATGCAGCTTGCTAAATCCAAGTTACCCTTGTGGAATTTCTGGGTTTGGTAACTATGCCAGAGGCTACGCCAGTGTTGCAGAGGCCATTGCTTCCGAGGAAGACTCCTCCGGGTCCGAAGAGATACAGGAATTATTGGAGGATTTGGTCAGAGAAAACATCAAAGTGGAGTCCCATTTCAAGCAGCCGCCGAAGAGAATGGTGGCGGGTATGGGAGCATTTAAGTACAATCTCCTTCGAAAGAGGCAAATAAAATTGGAGACAGAGGCATGGGAAGAGGCGGCCAAAGAGTACCGAGAGCTTTTAGCTGACATGTGTGAGCAGAAGCTTGCACCCAATTTGCCATACATTAAGACATTGTTTCTTGGTTGGTTTGAGCCATTACGAAATGCCATTGCAGCGGACCAAGAGGCCTGCAGGCATCCTAACAATAGAGTCAATCATGCTCCTTACTTTGATCACTTACCGGCGGATAAGATGGCGGTTATTACAATGCACAAGCTAATGGGGCTACTGATGACAAATAATGGTGGAGTGGGCAGTGTGAGGGTAGTCCAAGCTGCTTGTGCAATTGGTGAAGCCATTGAGCATGAGGTATGTGTGCTTAGAACTTTCTTATTTGTTTATTCTCTGTTTTCCCTTTATTTGACCTATGCTGTTTGAATACTACAGATTTCCTTGAACAAATATGGCTATGATGACTTCATTTTGGTCCTAAACTTTCTGTACTACGAACATTTTGTTCTAGAATTTGTAACTAGTTAGCCTTCGACAATCAATTCGTTAGGTTTGGCATAAAATCATAACTGAACTCCATGGATTCACAAAAATGAATATCCAATTTGTAGGATTACATGTATTCCCAATGTGTAAAATCAATTCCCTTGACTTCTTATGCATCCATGACTAGGTGAAGACTTTTCTCATGAGGTAGCCATGATTATTTTGGCAGGAGCTAGATATTACGGAGTCCCTTTTTTCCATTTATTGTTGATTTTGAACTTAAGAGGAGTTATATATAATAATCATGTGGATCAGGTTAGGATACACAGGTTTTTTGAGAAGACAAAGAAGAAGAAGACCACTACTGATAAGAATTCTGAAGCTGAATCTGAATCGGATCCTGTGACTGCTGAACAAGAGAAAGTGACCAATGAACAAGAGACGCTGACTAAAGAACAAGATAGACTTAGGAAAAAGGTTAACAAACTAATAAAAAGGCAGAAAATGCAGCAAGTAAGGGAAATTGTGAAGGACCAAGAAGACTTAAAGCCATGGGGTCAGGAAGCCCATGTTAAGGTTTGTGATATTTATAGATTCAAATATGAAAGTATCTTGTTATTATTGTTGTTATATTATCTTGGTGCTTGTACTTGCCAGGTTGGCTGTCGGTTGATTCAGTTATTGATGGACACAGCTTATATACAACCTCCAGTTGATCAAATAGGAGATGGTCCACCTGATATACGCCCTGCATTTGTGCATGTCCTCAAGACTATCACTAAAGAAGCACAGTAAGAAATATTCGATCTTTATTTTGCTTAACCCCTCATCTCTCTCTCTCTCTCTCTTTTCTCTCTCTATATATATACCTATGTCTATACACACACACACACACACACACACATATATATATATCGATCTATCTCAATCCCCCCATATATGTACATTTCTGGGTTTCTTGTGATAGGAAGACCAGTAGGAGATATGGTGTTATAGAGTGCGACTCATTAGTTCGCAAGGGCATGGAGAAAACTGTAAGTTATGCTTTACAGCTGGTTTGCCTCATGCTCACTTTCTAGGTTTTTAAAATATTTGGTTTGCAAATTGGAAAGGAGAAAAACTGTTTTCCTTCCAATTTTAATAGTGCATGTATATCTGAGTAACAGCGGTGCTGATTTTTGTTCTGTAAATGCAGGCAAGGCACATGGTCATTCCTTATATGCCTATGTTGGTACCCCCTGTTAATTGGACAGGGTATGCAGTGTTCAGATTAGTTGTACTTCTTAGTTTTGAAGAGGCTAGCTTGATTTAGTACTTTGGGGTTTTTAGCCAATTCTTATGGCTGTAGGATATTCTTACAGGTATGATAAAGGAGCATATTTATTCTTACCATCCTATGTAATGCGAACTCATGGAGCGAAACAACAACGCGAAGTTGTCAAAAGGACTCCTAAGAAGCAGTTAGAACCTGTTTTTGAGGTTTGCAAGCCCCTGTATCTCTCACTTCTGGTTTATGCGCTCAATCTTCTGCTGCCTTTAGTATTTGTATATATGAACAGAAACTAATTATTTATATGGGAATGAATGGTTATCTTCATTTATTAATAGTATTTGTATATATGAATAGAAACTAATTATTTATATGGTTTATCTTGTTTTTAATTTTTTTTCTTCCCCTAATATAATATTTTGATTGTTTTCTGTTGTTAGGCTCTGGATACTCTTGGAAGTACTAAATGGAGAGTAAACAAAAGAGTACTTGGTGTAATAGACCGGATATGGGCTAGTGGAGGGTGTCTTGCTGACTTGATTGACCGTGAAGATGTGGGTTATGTTTAAATGGAATTTGTTTTTCATATGTATTGGTGCATACTTTTCATGTGCTTCTGGACAGAAGAAACGGATTTTGTTTGACAAACTCTATTGTGCAATTTGAAATTTACTTGTAATTCAGCACCTTGGTTCTGGGTTTATTGATAAATGATTCACCTTCACTTTCTTCCTGGTTTAAATAGGTTCCTCTCCCTGAAGAACCAGACACAGAAGATGAGGCAGAAATCAGAAAATGGAAGTGGAAAGTTAAAAATGCAAAGAAGGAGAATAATGAGAGGCACTCACAGCGATGTGACATAGAACTTAAACTTGCTGTAAGAATCATTCTTGCTAAGTTGAGTAGTGCAGTGCTATTGAAACTTTGATACTAAGTTTCACAAAATGGGTACAGGTATCTCGAAAGATGAAGGATGAGAATGGATTTTACTACCCGCACAACCTCGATTTTCGTGGTCGTGCGTACCCTATGCACCCATATCTTAACCATCTTGGTTCTGATATGTGCCGAGGCATCCTGGAGTTTGCAGATGGGCGTCGTCTTGGAAAATCAGGCTTACGCTGGTTGAAGATACACTTGGCAAATTTATATGCTGGTGGTGTGGACAAACTCCCCTTTGATGATCGAGTAGCATTTACCGAGAACCATGTAGATGAAATTTTTGACTCCGCAGACAGGCCTCTTGAAGGAAGGCGGTGGTGGTTGGGTGCAGAGGATCCTTTCCAGTGTTTGGCAGCTTGTATTAATCTTTGTGAAGCATTGAGAAGCCCCTCTCCGGAGACTACCATCTCATATATGCCAGTCCACCAGGTAAGTTATCTCTCCAATCATTCTATCATAGTCTATGAACAATTAAAACTTGTCTATTCTATTCCAAAGTAAGAAAGTACCAAAATTGTGAGTTACACATGGTTACGGTTGCATCATGTGGGAAGTTGAAGTCAGTTCTTGTGCTGTAATAAGAATGATAAGCAAAGCAAAAGGTTTAATTTGTTTGGGCAGGTACTAAAGGAGAGTTTAGCATGGATAAAAGTTAGTGCTTACGTATTGTAGATCATAATTTGTGATAGATACCAGGTGGCGGAGAGTGATTTTGAGATTTCTATTTATCATGTTGGCTTCTCAACTGTTTCACTTTTATTGAAATTGAGTGGCCATAGGACCTCTCCCATATTTGCCGTGTTTTGTATTTTGTGATTTGGTACAGATGATTATGTTATCCAAAAATTGATTTTGTTTCTCTTTGTGTGTTGCAAGGATGGTTCATGTAATGGTTTACAACACTATGCTGCCCTTGGAAGGGACACGGTAATAAATCTTTTTATTGTTAAAAGTTAAAAGAATGTTCAGTATATTTTAGTAATTCATGCCTATGACCACCTTGTTCCTTATATAATTAATTAGCCCCCTTAGCAACTGTTAATTTTAGTGAGAAACACGTCAAGAATCAAACTAAGGAAAACCTCTCACTTTCAACTGTTAATATATGGTGCAATGATAATAAGGTGCATTAACAGTTGGGTCTATGTTTTTTGTTTCTTCTACAATTTGATGCTTTTAGAGTTTTCGACAATGCAAATGGAGTTTTTTTGTGGCTAATTTTTTTTAGATCCCTTCATTTTACTCTGATGAGATGTCCAACCCTAGCCATTAACCCAATGACAATTCTTGGTTGTCGAATGCATATCTATTGCTTTCACTATAGTCTATGCTTATTCTGCGTTTACCCAATACATGATCTTTGTTGGTCGAAAAACAAGAATACAGTTTACGGAGCAATATACTTTACACTGCAAGTTCTTGTGTGAGATTTTGCTTTGTTGATTAAATTTCTCATCCCTTTTAAGCTTGGAGCTGCTGCTGTAAATCTTGTGGGGGGAAACAAACCTGCAGATGTTTACTCAGGAATTGCTTCCAGGTAACTATTGCTTTTTTCTGAATTGAGTAACTAAAATAGATTTTGGCATGGTGTATAAGCATTTATCTTTTGCAATGACATGATTTCAGTTAAGAAAACCTAGAGGAGTAAGCAACCTAATTCAGTGCCCTAAAAATCTCTATTT
Organism: Prinsepia uniflora; assembly: GCA_032719365.1. NCBI lineage: Eukaryota > Viridiplantae > Streptophyta > Magnoliopsida > Rosales > Rosaceae > Prinsepia > Prinsepia uniflora. The sequence continues at coordinate 69,963,206 of CM064871.1, forward strand.
TGAAAAAAGAAGATTCTCAATCTGCTGTTAAGTGACGTCATCCTTATGAATTTGTCTAATGAAATTTTTGTGGCTATGCAGGGTACTTGATATAATGCGCCAAGATGCAGAAAAAGATCCTTCCACTAATCCAAACGCAGTGCATGCTAGGCTTTTAATTAATCAGGTTATTATGGTTAATCATGCTTTCTAAAGTGTTAGGACTTCTTGTAGAATTTTCCAAAGTTTGATGGCATAGTCATCATAATAAGGTTGTGAGCAAATCATTTAGCTTGCTCTGTTAAAAGAAGAGCTTTTTCGTTACTGCTTAAGTTGTATTTCTAATACTTGATTTCCATGATGAAAATGTTAGGTGGACCGTAAATTGGTGAAGCAGACGGTTATGACGTCTGTATATGGTGTTACTTATATTGGTGCACGCGATCAAATTAAAAGGAGATTAAAGGAGCGTGATTGCATAGCTGATGACTCTGCGCTGTTTGCCGCAGCTTGCTATGCTGCAAGGGTAAGTGAATAGAAGTAGAGTGTGGTTATGCGTCCAATGCCTTTATCTGTGCTGATTATTTTACTCTGTGAGCAGACAACCTTGACTGCCTTAGGTGAGATGTTTGAAGCTGCAAGAAGTATTATGAGCTGGCTTGGAGAGTGTGCAAAGGTCTGTTCATCTACTTTGTGGTTTGTTTGTACTTCATAAGTTATGTAGATTGTGTAGCTATTAATACCTTGAATGGCTGAGCACATGCACAGGGGATAGATGTGGATTTTATGCTTGATTAAATATATAGTGTTTGATCTGTTGATTGGGTCTTCAGGTTTAGGATAGATTTTTGGGTCAGGAGAGAATTCCATAACTAGTGCAGGCTATATCTTTTTTTTTTTTTTTTCTGGTAGAAATTCTACTTTTGTTGACTTCAGTTCTTTCTAGTGATGAGCAGACAAGACTTGGCTTTGGAGTTCTGTTTGCAGTTATGTTTGGAGTTCTGTTTACCGGCAGATCAGGAATCGGTTGGACTAACCTGGCCATTTGGGCCTTTATGAGATATTCTAATCAGATCCACGTCTCATAATGCCTACCATCCAGCTTAAACATTATTTTAGGTTCAATTGGGAGGAACCTCATACTCAAATTGTTGAAGATGTGAAACTTTTTGTTGGATTGGTCCCAAGCTTGGCATTTGTTCTGTAAATCTGGGGTTCTTCATGGCTGGTCCTTTAGCTATATATGAGTCTCAGCTATTGGTAGAAATCATTATTTGATTTAGTGGAAGGGGCTTGTCCAGCATTTACCTTCTTGTTCCTTAGGGAAATCTCTTTATAGCTTCTACTTTTACCTTTCATCATGAATGCTGGAGTAATACCAGAATGATTGGGGAACTTAGTTTAAGCTCTAGACATTCTCGGATGGTGGTGAAATATACAACGTGAACAGGAATTCATTATGAGAGAAGGTCGCACTAATGTGGTTGCATTGATGTTGGTATATGTGTTTATTGATTAGTATAATTCCGAAGAAAGATTATTGGCAGCAGGTGTTGACATTTATTTGGCTCCCTTTAGCTTTTGAAGTGTAATTACCTGCCTTCTAGCAGCCATGCTTCTGGGCATAATGTCTGAAATTTCATACTTTGTGCTTCTTTTGAAATAGCACTGCTCTATAGTATAAACTGATTCGCTATTGTTCTTATACTAACCTGAGAACTATATTTAAACCTACTAGGTGATAGCTTCAGAGAATCATCCAGTTCGGTGGGTCACTCCTCTTGGACTTCCTGTTGTACAACCATATCGGCAACTAGGAAGGCATCTTGTAATATTTTGACTTATTAGAACTTGAAATGTGGCTATTTAATTCGCTTAATTACAAAAAGACTTGGATAAAGATTTAAGGCCAGTGTGTAATTAAATTGCCGCTTCAACTTGAGTGCAGATTAAGACTTCCCTTCAGGTGTTGACGTTACAAAGGGAAACCGACAAGGTCATGGTTAAACGACAGAGGACAGCCTTTCCCCCAAATTTTGTTCATTCCCTTGATGGTTCCCACATGATGATGACTGCTGTTGCCTGCCATAAGGCAGGCTTAAGCTTCGCAGGTTTCTACGGGATTCCCTTTTTCCTAATTTATAAATCTCTCTTGTATAAGCAAGTACTCGTATGCTTGCACATCTCAATTTCTGTTACCAATTCAATTTCTGTTACCAATTTAGGAGTGCACGATTCATATTGGACACATGCATGCGATGTTGACGAAATGAATAGGATACTAAGGGAGAAGTTTGTTGAACTCTACGATGCACCGATACTGGAGAATGTAAGTATCTTTTCTTGTAAAATATTATTTTTTGAGCTTAGGTCAGAAACAGCTGTGCTTAGGAAGTTGGTGATTCGCGTGCTGCCATCCTTATTTTTGTTAGGATCGCTTGTACCAGCCAGATAGGCTGTTTCGATAACTTGTGAGATTATGGTTCGGAAGTTCTCCATGCTAGAATTTACTCCATAAAATTTTGAACGACGCAAAATATAACTAGTTGTGATTACCGCTAATTTTGAAGCAAACTGTTATCTTCATGGTGAAAATTTGTGAATAAATTACTTGATTGACGTCCTCTGAAGTATGAAATTGAGATATACTCTTCCTATGTTATGATATTGCCTCTTTAATCTTTTGCTTTTGTGTTTGCACTTCACAGTTGTTGGAGAGCTTTCAAACGTCTTTCCCCACCATGAATTTCCCCCCCTTACCAGAGCGTGGAGACTTTGATCTCAGAGATGTTCTTGAATCTCCCTATTTCTTCAACTAGTCTGAGCCACATGATTGCTAAGCAGCAGTGCCCTTATTTCCTGATCTAGTTCCCTATAACATTCAACCACAATGAACATGGTATTGTCAAGGGGTGCGGATGGCAATGAAGAGAATTGCTATCCATCGTTCCTACTCTTGTACATGTGTTGAGAGATTATTCAGCAATTAGCTTGCCTATCTTCTGCATCCGTAATTTTAAAAGGATCCGGGAACAAGATGGTCAGCATGCATCATTCGAGAAAAGAACAGTCCCATCGGTATAAACAGAGCAAATCGAAACATCAAAAACACTTGGTGAGATTGATTCACACAAATTGGCAGATGGAAGGCACACGAACATCACGGGGGTCTAGGTGTCCGAAGATGAAGAGTGCAACAAATTTTGGGTTAGTGTATGATTGTCAGTGGCTTGCATAGTTGCATAAATGCTCAACATAATTGTTGGTCAAGTTTTGTTTGTATATTTTGTTTCACTGTGATGCCCTTTATTTTAAATCAAATGTAGAGTAATAAGGTACAGATTTTTTACCCTTTGATTCTTACTCAATGTTGTTGAGGCATATTCATCTGACTTTGAGGTGAATAAGTACAGTCGAAACTACAGAGGTTGAAATGGAAACACATACTGTTTTGGTGTTGAGTTTCACAAAGCTGTATAAATTCCTAAAACAAAAAAAACAGAAATCAATGAAAGAAAATAGTACTTACGGACTTACCATACCAAAATCCAAACTCAAACGTTGAATCTCAAATGCTAAGGTTCACGTCGATTTCGCAGTAGTAAATATCAAACTTGAAACTGTACATCATATAAATAATAATTTTTTTTTTCACACTAAAGCGAGCTAAGCTTCTTACGCCTAAGGAAGCCAAAAGACCTCCATGTGAGTTCCAATCTCAAATCTTAGAATGTCAAAATTCAGTATGACAGATCTAAGGTATTGCACTAGAATTTTCAAAAGTAAAACACAGAACGGATGGAGCCGGTGTTTGCATGCAGGGACAAGAATAGTACATATAGTGGAGTTCTCTCTCTCTCTCTCTCTCTCTCCCTCTCTCTCTCTTATGGTATGCACTTGGTCCCAGAAAACTTGTGTATTTTCTTAGATTTCAATTTCAATTTCGATTTCGATTTGAATGGGCTTTTTGTACGGGTAGGTACAGGTTATTCATCTAAAAGTAGCCTCTCATGAGTCTTAAGCTAATGAATGAAAAATAATCATGCTGAGGACCTGAGGTGACACAGTACCGTTTAAACAGGGCAGTGGCATTGCTGTATACTGCTATCAAATTTGACAACACAGCAAGAAAGATCATGAAAACTGATGAGATCTTCTCCTCTTCCGTTGCAATGACATGTCGATCCCTGAATCATAGAGTTTAAAAATCAAATGATTAAATTGGTAACAAATAACAACATCAATGCTCTCAAATTGAAAATGAAAACGATTAATTTCATGTCGCAAACGCTTACCTTAGAGCAATAGCAGCAGGGAAGATGAAACCATTGCAGACTGTCGCGGTTGATCCAGTAAACTTGAAAACCGTCCAGATGCTAGGGATGAAGTTTGCTCCCAGGAACACGAGAGAAATGAGCCCAACGGTGATCCATGCAAATCGGAGATAAGATAAATGGAGAGGCGTTGCTGGTGGACGGAAGAAGAGGTTATCCATGTTGCGCAACGGGAAGAAGAGAACGGGGAAAACAAGCATGACGTGAAGGGCATAGCTGATGCGAACAATGTCATTGAACACCAAGCTGTAAGGGATGCCAAGATCGGTGTCAAAGTTGACTAGCACGTCACTATGAGTTGAGTTCCCGAATAGGAGGAAACCGAAAAAGCTGGTCATTATGTAGACAGCAGAGCACAAAGCCAATGATGTCTTGACAATTGGTTGAATCAAGGTAGCATCTTGAAGCTCATTTTCAATTGTATGCACTGCAAGTCAGCTAAGTCAAATGAAAATTTTCAAAGAGAAATAACAATAACTACCCATTTACTGGTAATCAAATTGCAAAAACGAAATACATCTCCAAAGATTTCAATCAAACTAAACTGAAATTGAATAGCAGTATACTCTTTATAGATTAATAATTAAGAAAAATTGGATTGTGAATGAAACACAGTTGAAGAAGTCCCAGAAAGCACATCACCTAAGTCAAAATTTTCGAAGAAAAATGAAACTAACTACCCATCTAATGCTAATCGTACTTCAAGAACGGAATATGTCTGGGATTCCAATCAGAACTCAAATTATACAACTAAAACTGAAATTAGAATGCATTATCATACTATTGAAGCAGTATAGCTATGAAGATTGATAAGTTCGAAAAACTGGATTTGGAATGAAACCCAGTGAAAATTCACCCGTAAAGATCAAAACTTTGATGACAGAATTACCTACCAATGATGATCATGTAGACAACGAGGGTTCCAAGATTGTTAACCAAGATGCACAACTGAAACACAATCCTCCCAGCGTTCCCAAAGGCATCTCCCATAAGGCCATAACCCCCTCATAAGACACAGTCATTCCCGCCCTACTGAACTTCAACAGCATCTTTATGGAGGCCTCTGTCAAAAGCGCAACGAAGCCGATCATAACAATCCCAACTCCAAGACCCAACACCTTCATGGTGGCAGGCAGCGCCATAATCCCAGCACCAATAATGGTCGTGGACAGATTAAGCACCGCACCAGTAAACGATCTCCCATTGAATCCAAGCCCTGCTTGCTCGGCTACTTGGATTTCATGCCCTGGTTTCTTGGCTTCTTGAATTTCATGCCCTGCTTGCTTGGCGTCTTGGTCCTCCCATTTCGGAAGCAATGGCGTCTCCTCCTCAGTAGCCATTTTGTTCTCTTTTCTTCAAGGGAGTTACACTTACAGTGGTGAGATGAAAAAGCTTCTCTTCTTTTCGTTTCTCCCTCTTTCACTTTCTTGTGGAAATTCAAATGGCTGAACAGAAAAAGAAAATATAGAAGACGACGGTAATTGAGTTGTTCTTCTTAGCCTTTAAATTTATAAATGTCATTAAAAAAAAAAAAAAAAAACTTTCAATTATAGCAAAGAACGTATACACATAGACTCAAATACCCTTATATGTCAAAACTAAATGAATATTTTTAATGAGAACTACATGTACAAAGTACTTATTTCTAATTTTGTTCTGGTTCACCCTTATATCTCAAAACTAAATGAATATTTTTAATGAGAACTACATGTACAAAGTACTTATTTCTAATTTTGTTCTGGTTCTTTAAATTTCAATTTGGGTTTATCATTTTCATGCTCCTAACTCTCTAATAAGGTTCAATAAAAAAGATATTTTATTCAAATTTTATATTTATGAACAAAAACAAATTCTAACTAATTATATTTGAACAAAAACAAAACTTGTTTTCCACGATGAACGAAAACTAATTTTTTGATACAAATATTATTTTTGATAGCATCAAATTTCAGAAAGCATCTCTCATATAATATAATAAAAAAAGACAATTAATATAAAAAATTATAAAATCCAAATACTTATTCATTTCATTCTTAAATTGAAATAATAAAATATTAAATCACTCGCTCTAAAGAGTAGGATGAAGTGCAATTGGATTCTTGCAAGTTTGTTAGTAGTGGCCAATTGTACCACATCTTGTGCACTTACGAGTTGATCTTTTTTCCCCAAGTGATGAGATTCTCTTCTCCTTACGCTTACCATACCTTCTACGCGTGATTGGTGGTAGGAACATTTTATCTCTCACATCATCAGACACCTCCTGACAGGACCGTCCCCGAAGGGACATTGATAACCGTGCCCGGTCCTGCTCCTGTCTGGAAAATCGACTGAAGTTCTCAATTTACCCTCAGCACTTGCCAAACCAGGGATAAACATACGTGTGCCCACTCATGTCTCCATCTCTCTAATAGCCTCGTTAAACGCGCCACGACCTGAAGGGTCAATAAAAACACAAAAGGTGTGAGTGGACAAAAATGAATCAGTTTATAAAACAGTTACAAAAAGACATTTCTACCCTCCACGTAAAACCAATGCATGCATTCGAAAATCATTTACAATCCATTTCATTTCCAATATAAGAAAACCGTGTATGAAAATCAAATCATTTTCCTTTCTTAACCGTCGGGTCTTAGCCCGCAATCATAAACACAGGCCTCAGCCCAAAATCATGAATCAAATCCAAATACATAACGTAACCCAAAAATCCATCAATCCACATAAACCAGGCCACTGCCCAACACATCCGAAAACATTAGAAATCAATAGTAAACCACAAGCCAATCAGTTTGCTGGATATCAATTACCGAGTCTTTAAACTCACAGATATCAGGCCTTCCCGGGATATCAACGAGTCTTTAAACTCAGAACATAATCAATAGGCCTCTGGGGGTATCACAATAACCGAGTCTTTAAACTCATCACAGTAACCGAGTCTTTAAACTTCCGAGTGTTTAAACTCAATCCGAGTCTTTAAACTCAATCCGGGCCCACCCCCGTCATCAATTAACCGGGTCTTTAAATCGAAAACATGATCCAGCAATAGTACCGGGTCTTTAAACCCAAAACATATGTAAATCACAACCAATCCAGAATCCATCGAAATTCAAATTCCAAAACCAAATCCGAACTTCATATTCAAATCTCAAATCATATCCACCATCCATTTCCAAATCCGAATTCGGAACCATTATTCTGTAAGCTAGTATCCGGAATAACCATTCCGCACCCAAATCTGGAAATCCTCTTTCACGTTTCCGAAACCCGAAATCTCGTTCATCAAAATTATTTTAATGCCCTGGGCATCAAGCCCGAAATCACCTTTTCTAAAATCCGTTTTAAATATTTGAAATCAAATCATATTTCAAATCCCAAAGTCAAATCATCAAAACCATGATCAAATCACAATATACTCGAAATCTCGTAAAACGTGCAAATCCGTCATAATCTTGAAATACGTGTCAAAACTGTAAGTCATACTCACAATCATAATCAAAACATCCTTAAAACATTATACACACAAATCATGTAAAATCGTTCATCAAACCATCATCAAGGCATAAGAGAAACCATAGTCTTGAAATACGTGCAATTACGTATTGCATATCAAAATATGTATAAATACGAAAATCGTAATTATCACAAGTCATAATCATAATCATAGAAATCATCGAAACATTTATGCATGCATTAAACTTTAGAAAGCAAAGTCCACTCACACATCGTCCATATCGCTCGCTTTCACGCTGCACGCGTTTCCGTAATTTTTGACATTTTCCAATAATCTCGAATCCTGTCCGAAATCATTCCTCAGTGTCACTTAAGACTCAAATAACATCATACTAATTTCCCATAATTTTTTGGGAATTAAATATTAATTAAAAACGTAATATAAACCTTCGGACTCTCGAAACAATATCGAAACGGTGTCCGATTATCTCGAAACCAACGCTAAAGTGTTCGTTACATTGTATAGGACAAAAGTCGTGTTGAACTCACCTCGAGAATCAGGCCCACGCGCCCTCACGCGCCACCGTGAGTGGCTGTGCATAAAACTTACGCGCCAGCTACAGTGAAAGCACTGTTCATCGTTCTCACCGGGCTACCTGCGAAACGGGTCGTTCAACCCGCGCGATGACTCGTTTCAATCCTGCTCAAATCCAACTCCATTCCTTCAATTGAATCATCAAATAGCACCGTTAGAGACCCAATTAAGGTTCTGTAAACCTAATTACACACATCAAGCCTTTAAATCGATCATTTCACTCATGATCAAACAAACGGGTCAACTTTCAAAACTCCCTCAAATCAACTTGGTTTTCTAATTAATTGATACCGAAGCTTCGTAAGACCTAAACAAACATTAAACCGTAACCAATTTCACAAACCTTTACTTGTAGGTAGTCGTCCTCAACCTCGAAATTTTCCAGAAACTGGAACTTGGGTTCTTGGCCAAACCGCGATCAACTTCCTTCGATTTTGGTGTGGTTGAAGTCGAAATGAGTCCAGAAGACTATTTCTAGCCTCCGTTTAGCTCCCCTCGACTCACAAATTAAATTCCAAATTTTCCCTCCATTTTCCCAGTTTTTTCCCGATTCTGGTTTCTCTCTAGTTTCTCAGTTCTTTCCTCTCAAAATGATCCTCTCGACTTACTCTAACCCCTCTATTTTCAATTCGGCCTTCACAGCAACCTAAGGGAATCTCAGTCCCTCTGTGTCTCTGTTTCCCGCAAAGGGCCCAAAACCATTTCAAAATGCACCCGTACTCTGTTCTTCACAGTCCACCCAGCACACCCAGCACTCCACTCAGCCTCACTGCCACTAATCCAACCCTCCTCAGTGACAATTGTCACTTAATTAGTTAACAATTCTCTTAACAAATTAAACAACTCACACAACAAACCACCACGGCTGATTTCAAACTGTACCCTCAAAATGACCATTTTACCCTTCCTTCACCTAATTACCAAAATGCCCTTCCTCGTTCTAGAATCGTAACTTTTTAGTCTGCGGTCCGTTTTCAGCGTGCCGCCCGTCTACGGACTCAGGGCATCGAGACCTATCTAACGGTCCTCGAATTGCGTGAAAATTTCATGTCGTTTGAAAAGTCAACAAATTGCCCCTTCTTTACCAAATTATCGAATTACCCTTGAACTTCCAAACATCATAACTTTCTCCTCGAATATCGGAATCGGGCGTTCCACCTGTCTATAAACTCGTGATGTCCCGAACTACGTCACAGTCATCGGTCAAAGTCTGTTTGGCCGCCCGAGCCAAAAGTCAACCGTTCACCCACTTTCCAGGGGCAAAATCATATTTTTCTTCAAATTTTCCAAATTTTCCTTTTCCGAAAGTCCGGGTTGTTACACCTCCCAATCTACTTGATCACTAATTAGCCATATAGTTTCTGCATATGCAATGACCAATGCGTTTGTACTATAATATTGGGAACACATGAAGTAGCATGAAATTTGCGTTTGTCTACATGATGCACAAGCATGGCACATGGCAGTTGGTCAAGATCAAATTCCCTACAGGTGCTTCATTTTTTCTCTAAATTAACAACTTCAACACGATTTCCATCATATACATGAAATGAGCAAGTCTCAATTGGTGATACTTGCATATTTATAATATATGAGATGCATTTACACTCTACTCAACAAAATATTCAAAATGAAAATATATACATACAACCATCTTAAATATGAGATTCTTGGCATACCTACATGGTTATTTACTGTTTTTTTCTTGTAAGGAAATCTATCATGCTTTTTTATTCTATTAGTATACAATATATAGGGTTGGTTGTTATAGAATTTTATTTCAAACAAACTAACTTACAAGAAAATGCAAATATTTTAAACATTATCCCTAATAATTTATGTAGAACATATTGATCTCTATATTCAATTTGCAAGAATATTAAGCAAACAAAACCACAAAAGAAAATTAAATAAATTGTTGTACATACCTGTAATCATAACCCTTTCTTGTTGTTCGCTCTAATCAAACTTTCAGCCCAATCTGTCAAATGTGAATTTGTTTTGGCTGTCTCAAGCAACAATCACTAACTCACTTAGTCCAAGGTTCAGTTCAGCCGAGTGGGAAACAGAGTGGTCAAAGCAATAAGTTTGAATGCGTTCATGATGTGGTATGTTTCTACTCTGAAGAGCTAGGACACATCAAAACAATTTGCCCCAACCCTATGGGGTCAAAGATGTTGGATGTTTCTTATGTGGCGTGACAAGACCCATCCCAATCCCCCCGGGATTAACGCGAGATGACCCTACTCCCGTCTGACACGAAGTGTCAGACAAGGGATATTTCCGACCTTTGCCCTCCCGGGCTATCAGAGTACGCCAGGATCCGGAGGAGGTATGTGAATCTCGGTCTCTGCTACAGTCCACATCGTATCCAACCTGAAGGGTATTAAAAACAGAAAGACTGTGAGTGGACAAAAATAAAGAGTTTATAAAAACATATTTTATAAAGACCTTTATACCTTTCACTAAAAAGCATGCATGCATTCGAAAACCATTTATCCGAAATAAACCATATGTGGGACTAAGCCCAAAAATCAGAAATAAACCAAGGTCGAAAGGACCACAATGAAATCGACCATACGGGCCACTGCCCAAATCCATAAGAAACCAATAAGGGACTCAGCCTAAAACCATAAACATACTGAAACCAAGTACATGAGCCACTGCTCAATCCTGTGCACACATGTGCACACCACATATCACATATCATAATTCATATATATACATATAATTCACACAACCAATCCTGCCACGGTATCCAAAGCTACGCGCGTGCTACCCGGGTCTCAATCCGAGTCTTCTCAAAGTCAAGGTCAATGTCTGCAGACCAATGATCCTACTCGAGGTAATAGTAACCATAGCCTTCCTGAGAGTAAGGAACCCAACTAGGGGGTGACTCCACTCAGTCAGTGCTCCGTGACTACTCCGGGGTCCATCCAGGCCAACGACCCTCCCCGGAGGAGATAATAGAAGTAAAGGAAGGTATATGAACATATATATACATAGCACAAATATCCATGCACGCTTCCCCTGAAGTGTCATGATCCATAATATCCATTCCATTCATATATACATATATATATATATATATAACATCCTCCATGCTCGGTTCTCATAAACCGTCATGTACCACAATCACATAATTAGGGTTCATGCCGGTTCCCATAAACCGTCATGTACCATAATAACATAACCAGGGTTCATGCCGGTCACCATAATCCGTCATGAACCACGATACCACAACAAGGGTTCATTTCGGTTCCCATAAACCGTCATGAACCTGGAAATCCATTTAAGGTTCCCTGACCTAAAATCAAAATCGTAAAGTAACCTGGGTCTCGTGCCCGAACATAGGACATCAGCTGGGCACCGTGCCCGATATCTGAGGTCATATGCCCGAGGCAAAACTAAATGGGTCTCATACCCGAGTTTATCCTTTTGGAAATCCAAATCCAAATCATTAAAACCAATAAGGAAATACAGACCCGTATAAGCACCGTATAAAGCCGAAACCTTGAAATACGTGCTTATATGTCACCACATACAAATGCACCCATGGCATTATCAAACATGTAATAAAACACATAATAAACATTTATGCATGCACCAATTTAGAAAACCAAGGTCCACTCACAGACCGTCCGAGCTGCCGCCTCGATTTGCGTGCCATACGGCTCTCCCGAGCCAATCACCATCACCAGGACTCCCAAACCTGTCCAAATCGTAATAGAAGATTACTAACTACTTAATTAACCTCCTACTAAAGCCCCGTAGGTTTTCGGTATTTTTAACTATTTTTAAGCCGACCCTAAACCTTCGGACAGCCCGAAACCTATCGAAACGATGTCCGATTGACGCGAGACCAGTCCCAAAATCTTCGTTACATTGAATAGAAGATTTCATATGTTGAAAACTTCCCCAAATTATGGCTCACGCGCCCCTAGAAGGCTCATATTACTGTTCATCATCTTCAAGCTCATGTGAACCGGTTTTACTGTTCACAGGTACTGTGCTGAACCGGCGTGACCGGTTCAGTACTTTTCCTCCCCTATTTTGGTCCGATTTCAACCCTAATTAATCCTATAATTCCTATTTCTTCATTCCCTATCAATTCCAATCATTAAAACCACTTAAAACCGCTCAAATCCCATGGTTCCATTTTGAACCATACGGTTCAAACTTCCCAAAATTCCCCCATGGCTTCACAGCCGTCCAAAACCTACCAAAACCATCACTATACACCCTAAGCAGCCTATTTAGTTCAACCCAATCATCCAAATTGACCCATAACGTCAAAAACATAATTTTGGATCCAAAAATCAAAACCGAGCCATACCTCGGGTTCGGGTCTCCGCCGTGCACAGTGGCTCCCTCCTGGCCGGCCACCATCATCCTCAGTCCTTCTCTCACTCTCCTGGTTCCTCAGATGGCTGTGGGTGAAGGTTTGGATTGGATGGGTTGCACAGATGAGAGAAAATGAGATCGGGGAAATGGGTTTGTGTTTAAATGAAGAAAATGAAAATGCACGGGGAAGGTGCATGAAGTCATTTTGGGTGGCATGTGGATGGGTGACAAGTGTCACTCATCCATTGGACCTCCATAAAATATCCGGGCCCCACTAAATTCCAAAATGCAACCGTTTCGAAATTCGTGCAATAGTTCACTTGAACTTCCGTGAACCGTAACTTCGCCGTCGACGTCCGAATTCGACGTGCCGCTTGTGTAACGCTCCGAAAATCCAAAGAATGTAAAGTTTGAAAATAATGTGAAAAAATGACGTTTTTACCCTTGGAAGGGATATGACTAAAAGTTGACTTTTTTTTGGAATACTTTTTGTACATTTTTCGAGGACCCTTATGTAGGTCCCGAGACGCTGAATCCGTAAACATGTGACACATCGAAAACGGAGCTCGGATGAAAAAGTTATAGGTCTGGGAAGTTCAGGGGCAAAATGGTCAGTTGTGCATAAAGGGTAAAATGGTAATTGTAAGTGAATAAAGTGATTAAACGGTGCAAGTGCTGACTATTCAATTAATGTGCTGATTTAATTCACTTTACCCCAGCTAAGGACACCTGCCCATGTTAAGAAACCTATTGGTGGCACTTGGGTGCCATTGTGTACCATTAATTTCATTAATTAATCTATTGCAGCATACTTAGCACTGTGCTCAAGAACAGAACAGAGAACACAAAGGACATATCCTCCCTTCATCTTGATCGATTTTCAGTAGAACAAAGACACAAGGGCAATTGAGTGAGCAATTAGTGACAATTTGGAGAGAAAAACCGAAAGGGAAACAAAGAAAACCCAGATGGAACCATACTGGGAATACCCGAAAAACCACCAAAAACATTAATTATCGATTTTGATTTCTGAGACGGTTTCGTTTGAAATTGAGGTGATATTGAGTTTTCTGGGAGCTAAACGACTCGAACAAGGTCGATTGGGAGGTCAATTGAGGGTGAATTGACAACGAACGGACTCTGTGATTGTTTGGAAATTTGGAGCTTGAGTTCGATTACTTGGAGGTAATGATTCTTGAAATTGATTTCGATTTTGTGTTTAGAATGAATGTTAGATTCTTCTAGTGTAATCAGTTGAAGGATATAGGTCGATTTTGGGTAGAACCCGAGTTAGGACCTGTCGGGTTTCGAGGTCGAGTCGAGGGATTTAGGGCCTTGTTTCATGAAATTGAATTCACATATCCAAAATAAACCTAGGACAGATGAAAATGAGTGAAAGAACTGGAAGAATTGGGTTCAAATTGATCGAAACCGAATCGGGTTGCATCGCGGGTCCACGACCCGTTTATCAGTTAAACGGGCGAGAGAGATGAACAGTAGCAGTTATTGTTCATGGCGCATGAGGGCGCGTGACCAGGAATCTGAAGGTGGGTCCAACATACTTTTTGATTTTCTCGATGATACGAACCTATTGACGTCAGTTTCGGGTTAATCGGATATAATTTGATAGTAGTTTTGCGTATCCGAAGCGTATAAGTTATGTTTAAATAATATTATTTTATTCCGAAAACTAGGAAATTCGTACATAAGATTATATGATACTCTAGTAACCCTATATTACGTGTTTGACAGGCCGAAATATTCTCGGGACATCGGACCAGAACGAACAACTCGAATCTGAGCAATCTGGACGGTGTGTGAGTGGGATTTTGTTTTCTACCCTAAATGCATGCATATATGTTTTAACTGCTTTTAAATGCTTTATGATATGATTTAAATTGATTTTCTATGATTGATGTTGTGATATGATGATTTCCAGATTTTGGGAATATGATATTATTTTATATTGCTTTGGGCACGATTTTCGAGAAAATCATAAAATTGTGATTTTGGGCGATGGCCTGAGATTTGAGATGGATTTTGACTTCGATTTTGACTCGGAATTTAAGTTACGTGATTTAATTGATGAAATTGATTTATAAATTAAATGTTAGACATTGTGCATACATAGAGTTATGGAACTTACTTGTGCTTTGTAAAAGCTATGTTTCGGGCAGAGGCCCTGTTGAAATATTAATTTGATTTTGAGATTTAAATGGTTTTGAAATGAGATTATTGGCTATTGGTGACTGTTCCATATGTACCATCCTCTGTGATTTGATTGTCTCCTCTAGACGTCGTAGATCTTGGAGTAGTCACGATCCACTGCCTGGAAATGAGTAGCTCCGAGGGGAGGCTCAGGCTCAGGCTCAGGAGTGTGAGTTTATGATGATATCCTCCAGACGTCGTTGATCCTGGAGATGATATCACCCCAGACGTCGTTGATCCTGGGGAGGTACTCGGACGTGAGACACCCGATGACAGGACCCATCCCAATCCCCCCGGGATTACCGTGGAATGTGCCCTGTTCCCGTCAACCAAGGGGTTTCAGACAAGGGATAACCAAAAGTCACTGCCCAAACGGGGCTTCTAGAGTGCGCAAGGATCGATGGAGGAGGCGTGCAATGTCCTAGTCTCTGCTGCAGTCGCATCCGTAATCAACCTGAAGGGCATTAAAACCAATAAAAGCTGTGAGTGGACGAAAATCATTAAGTTCATTAAACACAGTTATAAGACATTTATGCCCTCCAATAAAAACACATGCATGCCACAAAAACCAGTAACCAAAACATTTGTTCAACCAAGCCATTAGGGCCTTAGCCCAAAAACCGTAACTCAAAACCAAGTGTGGGAACTCATCCCAAAAATGTGGAATACCACATCCAGACATACAAAACCATGTGGGCCACCGCCCAAAGCCATAAACATAAATCCAACCGAAATGCCATTTCATAGATTCATTAATCCATATTTACCACTACCATCTCCAGCATCCCAGATGCTTAGCGTCCCAGACGCTTGACGTCCCAGACGTCATATCTCACGGTATAATAAGCGACGCGTGCTGCCCGGGGTCTCTCCGTGTCAATATCTTTGACATCACAGATGTCTGACGTCCAGAAGTCAATTATAGCAATCCTGCTCCTAAGTCACAATACGGTCTGGTAACTCCGTACAATGACCCCTCGCAGAAAATGCACCGTGACTTCCCCAGTGTCCCAGACATCTGGAGGAGACCATCATATATCCTCGTATCCAGATGGTATATGGAAAACAGTTTTATTAAATCATTTCACAACATTACAATGGGCCCTACCCGAAATCTCCATAAAACAACACAATTCCATTTAGGGTCTCTAACCCGAAATCACATTTATTAAACATAGGGTCCCAGACCCGAAATCATATTTATAACCCAACTGGGCCTCATGGCCGATTTTATGAACCACTGGGCCCACGGCCCGATTTGTAAACCAACTGGGCCCACGACCCGAATTCGTAACTCAATTGGACTCTAAGTCCGCGGTTTCCAAGACAATTGGGTCTTAAGCCCGAGTTCATCTTTCCAATGTCAAAACCATTTTATCATATTATTCATTAAACCACAAGCACGTAAAACCACAATAAAACCGTTAACCTCGATATACGTGAAATACGAAAAACACCTCGAAATATGGGCAACATACCTGAAATCAATACTCACAATCACCATCATAGAAATCACGTATGTAAAACATATAACACAGTTAAGCATGCATAGGATTTATAAAACCAAAGTCCACTCACAGACCGTTTAACGATACGTCTCGATACGCGTGCCATAGGCCTTCCCGGGCCACACCACTATCACCGGGACTCCCAATCCTGTCCAAATCACATTAGAGGGTTACTAACCTCTTCATTAATATCCTATTAAAGTCCCATAATTTTCCCAAATTTTTAACTATTTTTAAGCTCGATTTAAAACCTTCGGACGTCCCGAACAATATCGAAACGGTGTCCGATCGACACGAAACCAATCCCAAAATGTTCATTACATTAAATAGGACAGAAGTCATGTTGACCTCACCTCGAAATTTATGCCCACGCGCCGTCACACGCCACCGTGAGTGGCTGCGCATGAAACCCACGCGCCTGCTACAGTGTCATCGCCCCAACCCGTTTAACTATAAAACGGATCCTGCAACCCGCGAACAGACCCGATCAGTTCTCTATCAATTCAGCCCTAAATACTTCAATTGATCATTCAATTAACTTCCATTTAAGTCCAATTAGAGTTCTGTACACTTAATTCTATCAAAACTCACCTTAAACCCAACGATTAGATGATGAACAATGAAGAACACCCGTCACTGTTCCTTCATCGAAATTCCTCAATGGCTACTGATTTCTTCCAATTGATGCACCTAGAAGCATCACTGGACCATGAGAAACAGTTTCCCTTCATCAATTTCTTCGTTTGATCCCTCAAAGATCACGACTCAACCTCGACTCAAGCTTACTGTCGTTTTGTCCGTTCAGAGTGAATTGGGCACCAATTTCCTTCATTCTTTCGACGATTCTGATCGTGGCACTCCCAGAAAGCTCGAAGTGAGCTCAATTTTGATCCTCAGAGCCTAAGGCTTGAAATTTGAATTTCCCTCCCAAAACTCAATTTTCGATTTTTGCTTCCAGCCCCCCACTCTCTGTCTCTCGTGTTTCTCTCAGTTAGATTCAGTCCTCATGTAACACCCCGGAAATTCGAGGATTTCAATATTGTAATTTAATGTGTGATTTGACGATTTTACCCTTGTGAATGGTATGGTCAATTGATGACTTTTTTATTGATGAACTAAATGAACTTTGACCTATGACCGTGACGTAGTTCGGGACGTCACGAGTTCATAGACAGGTGGCACGTCCAATTCGGACGATCAGGGAAAAAGTTATGACTATCGGAAGTTCAGGGGTATTACCGTAATTTGGACTTTTGGGGGTGAAAATGTTGACTTTTCTTTTGGCAACTAATTTTCAGTTGACTCAAGGACCGTTGGGTAGGCCTCGACGTCCTGAGTCCGTAGACAGGCGGCACACCGAAATCGGACTTCGTACGAGGAAGTTATGGTCAGAAACGTGAATTCGGGAAGTTCGTGTCTCGATTTTCGTGTCGAATATTATATTCAGGAAATCTGATTGGAGGACACCTGGTGAGTGACAAGTGTCACTCAACCATTGGCTAGATTGGATCAGATCCACTATTGGATTAATTAACATTTAAATCAGCTTTAAATTCCAGCCCTTGGATTGAAAACCCCTGATCTAATCTGAGCCCTTGATCTAATCATGGAGATCAAATCTGGGCCGTCCGTTTCCTTCCCTCCATTTCTTTATATTTCCTACCCGAATCGCACACTCTGTCCATTTCGATCAAGCATCCCAGCTAATCACCCACTCACTGTGTCTGCGTGTTGGGGGACTCCCTGGTGAGGCTGAGCGACGGCAGTGATCACGGCGGAGGACGGCGGCGAGGAAGGAAGCAGGGGAAACCGTGACGGTTTCAAACCCAGTTTTTGGTAAACCCATTTCCCGCGTTTTGATTTGTCCTTATTGAATCCTAATAGACTCTAGGAACTGCCAGGGACTTACTGGAATTGAACTCGTGGCCGGAGGTGCTCAGGGCGGTGTCACAACTGCGACGGGAGGCCGGTGCTGTTCTTCGAGGTAGGCCCTCGATCCTATCGGTTTTTCTCCATTCTATTTACACAGAACCAATCTAGAGACTCAGACGAGTAGTTAGGAATTGAAAGGAACGAAAATGATCCAGAAATGAAGAATTGGCAACCGGGTCATGATTGCGGGTCTGATCGACCCGAGTTGCAGGTATTCGGGTCAACCCGTCTGAGGACAACGGTGATGACGTGGCACCCTGTCAGTCTGTCAGGTGACGTGGACCAACCGTGAGCCGACACGTGTCACATGTCAGTGCACAGTCAGCACTGACATGTCAGTGGCGTGGACCAGTCAGGGACTGCCACGTGTCACTGACATGTCAGTGACGTGGACCAGTGTCGTGCTGACACGTGGCACATGTCAGATCTGACACGTGGCCTGACAGATCAGCGAGGTGGACCAATCGGATGTTGACACGTGGCACCTGTCAGAGTCTGACACGTCAGACCTGACAGCTGTCAGATGACGTCAGCATGACGTCAGCGATGACGTCAGCATGACGTCAGCAGTACTGTTCCAGCGTTGACCGCCGCGTTGACCGGCGCGTGGGGGCGCGTGCGAACAGTGTTTCTGGTGGGACCACCACCATTCTTTAGGTTTCGACGATCCGGATCCAATGGCGGTGGTTTCGGGTCGATCGGAGATCATTAGGTTGGTCAAAATAAGGTTTATTGCCTTAGAAAGCGCGTTCGGGCGGCTTTTCCGGACCGGTTTCGGTCTAGGGCTTCATAGTTGAATGTTAGGGGTTTAAATTGACCTTTACGAATACTTTGGACTTGACAGGGATCGTACATTTGTACCAGGACGAGGGTATACGTTCGGTTTCTAGCAGGATTGTACTGTGAGTGGACCATTTTCTTAAACCCTTGCGTGATAAATGTTTCTGGTTATTTATACTTATTCACATGCTAAAACAATAATGGTTTTGAGGATATGGAAAATATGGTTATGGCATGTTTCACGGTATTTGGGCTTGAGACCCGTCTGATGAAACTTAATGATTGGTTCGGATTTTATCTATGTATATATATGCCTTGCATGTGGATATCAATAAAATGCATTTGTTACTGCACTGTATAGATCCTTCCATATTATATTGTCTCCTCCGGCGAGGTACCCCGGAGAGGTCACGGGCGTCTAGTACGTCCAGCGTCTATGACGCTAAGCATCAGGTGATGCTGCATCAGGTGATGCTGTACCCGAACGAGGTTCGGGGATTTAACTCGGAAAATTGAGACCCGAGTGGCACGCGTAGCCTTGTGATTGTGACCTTATTGGACGTCAGGGATGTCGGGATTGGAGTGTATAGTGCAGCAACTAAAATTATACTTATGGTTTTATTATATGCCTTATGGTTCATATTATATGGTTTATGATTTTGAATTATGATGCACGCATGTTTGGAAAACGGAGGGGTAAATTATATGTTTTACTTATCAAACGATTTCATAAACTTGAGTTTCGGTCCACTCACCCTTAATGTTTTGATAACCCCTCTAGGTCGGGAAACTGAGGTAGAGGAGGAACCTGAGGCTGAGGCATAGATCTACTTCTGCATACCTGATCCCCTGTTGGGCGGTGTACCCGCAGGTTTTACCTTAGAGTCGTGCTCGCAAATTTGTAATTTTGGTTTTCATCCCTTGTCTGACATTCGTTTAATTCGGATTTGATGTATGACTTTAATTTGATTATTTATGCATTTGATATTTTGAGGTTAAAATTGGTATGAATTATTGGGTGTCAGACGGGAGCAGGGCACGCCCCCTCGTGGTCCTCGTGGGATCGGGGCGGGTCCTGTCACCTCAAGTCTCTCAATTTCCCACTCACAAGGTCAGCTATGGAAGGGAATGATGGTGAGAGGGGAATTTGCCCTCTGTTGTTCACGGTTCAATCAAGAACACAGAGAAGGCATAATGGGGATTAATTAAGGTTAATGGTGATGATGATGTAGGAATGATTATGTTGGAGGGAAACATGGATCAGGTTTTAGGGCTTAGATTAGGGGATGGGTGACACTTGTCACTCATCCAGGTGTGCACAGTCATCTATTACTATTCATTATTTTATTATTATTTTAATTGGAGCCTCGGTTCGTTCGGTTAATCGAATTCGTTCCCGTGACCATAACTTCGTCGTCGAATCTCCGATTTCGGCATGCCGCCTGTCATTGGATTCGTATCGACGAGACCTACGTAACGGTCCTTGGCCCTCGTCCATCGAACCTCCCGGTCAAAAAGTCAACATTTGGCCCCTAAAATGCCAAATTACCAAAATGCCCCTCGACTTCCGAACATCAGAACTTTCTCCTCGAATGGCGAAATCGAACGTGCCACCTGTCTATGAACTCGTGACGTCCCGAACTACGTCACGGTCATCGGTCAAAGTCTGTTTGACCGCCCGATCAAAAAGTCAACATTTTACCCACGACTAGGGGCAAAACGATCATTTTTGCACATTTTGTCCGATTTCGCCCTACTAATCACCGATCAACCTCACTAATCAAGATTAGTCACTAATCTAATCCCGGAATTCGGGACGGGTCGTTACAACCTTCCCTCCTTAATTAATTTCGTCCTCGAAATTCCAACCGACCTAATCTCGAACGTTCTTCCCTCCTTAATTAGTTTCGTTCCCGGAATTCCAACTGTCCTTATTCCACAAGCACCCCATGGAAAGTACAATCGACCTCGGAACACGTGTACACTCGTACACCAACTAATCAGACAAAACTTGTCTTTACCCAAACGTACCACTAGTATTTACGTCGTATCGACTACATTCGACCCCGTCGAATGATTTAAACCCCTCGTTTCGAATTGACACCACTTGTCAAATCGACCATTTCGTTGACGCAACAACTCGACGGTTCCATTCTCACTCACCAATCTATCCTGGTATGTACTCCCACCGGGAGTCACCTGACCTCTCTCAACAAACCACGTTGACAGATCCCGACAATCTGTCACCACTTAGCAGTTGTCAGTCGAAAATTGACACTAGACTTACTCGTGACTACACAATCCACAAATTTACTTGACATAAGTATACACTTACCGACATTTCACCCGACTCGTGTGTAATTAGACTCATCGGAAAAACCATGACCCATTGCATAGTATCCAATGTCCGATCCTCGACCCCGACTAATCCGACGGTATCGGAACCAATCCGACAACCAACACGCTCACCGACATACCTCGGGTATAACCCGTATACCATCACCAGGCACTACAAGCCTGCAAAGTATTGTACCTCGAACCATGTACAAAGTACACACATCTATCCAATGACCAGACTACAACCACCTAGGTCATAGCCAAACACGTTCCAATAATGGAGTCCATTTGCCCAATCCAGCATGAGAAAAATCGAAACTCCACCCATCATCTAGTTCCAATTCCAAATCCGAATCCGCAATTTCGTAAGAAATCCCGAATCCAAACCCAGACATCACATTTTTAATCCGTTTCCAAATCCGAATCCGAAATCATTATTCCGTAAGCTAGCATTTGGAATAATCATTCCGTACCCAAATATGGAAATCCATTTTCAAGTTCCAAAATCGAATCCTGAATCGTCACCCATAAATTCGATTCCAAAACCCAAAATCTCATTTACGTCTACCAAGACACACCCAAAACCGAACCTATCGGTCACTTGCTCAAAACACTCGATTGACTTCATAGGGAAGCCAATCCAACCTCCACACGTCTAAGGTTGACAAAATCCGACCATGTCGGAAACCTACTCACCCGAGTAATATTCCATACGGGACCCACTTCGAAAAGAAGTTCAGTCCCGCCCTTTACGACTCACATACCAAAGTAAGAGTGATAAACTCTCCCCCTATCTGGATCATCAAGATCACGACCCAAATTCGACAATGCGTCCCTGACCGGTAACATCACGATCCTAGATCATCACAATGCCCAAAGTCCTCAACAACACAATCCCGATCCACCTAGGAAGAACCAAGGATGATCCAAAACAATGACGCCACTACTCATCCTACGTGGATGCAAACAAAACTCGCTGCACTCACCGCGCCATGTAACCCAACATCATCTGCCATCAAGCAGAAAATGAGAGATCTTGTTTACCTAACTTCGAAATACGCAACTCCTCCTGATGACCCCAAAACACACATGGGCCCACCAACCAATACACGCTCAACGTACTGGTAACTACAATCAACGTCTGCCAAGGCAGAAAACAAGAAGTCAACCCCAATGACTTCAGAATACCTATCACCAATGCGGAAACGAGCACTCCTCTCGTCCCACAATCACAACTCTCCTCGAAACTAAGGTTCCAACCGTGTTGGAAACATACATGCTCCCAATGAGTTGTCAAGTCCAACCACTGGACTTCCTACATCCCTAACTCACTTGGACAACCACGTGTCCGTAATCAATCCATTATTATTTCGTTCGCACATCCCAACCTTTACGGTTCAACACTCGATTTTCCAAGTTGTTCTCAATTACAATTCCCCACATCTATACCACCAATGGTTTTCCTCGTCTTTTCCATTTCCAATCATTTCCTTGTCCCGTCTAGAGATATTAAAAACATAAGGTTACATCAATCTTGGAGTTGCCAAAAACTCCCAAAATCCACTAATTCTCATGACGTAGGGGACCCAAGATGCCTCAAATCTCAATCATACCTTTTCATCCACTCATCACTTGTCTTCTCTCCACTGATGGGACTTATCCCAACACATCACAATCTCTGCTGGATCCCATCCAGTCCATCACTCAACCACTACCAAATCTCAAATACCAAACATATGTCCATCATGACGGAGTCACACCCCAACTCGTGGCTCGTCGTCATCACAATCACCGACACTAGCACTAGCGCTAGTACTAGCACCAACACACTATCAACAACACTAGTATCAGCACACAGGCATCCATACGAGCATCAGCACAAAAGTACCAACATACAAACATCCATACTTGCACACCGTGTGCAAATATGACAACCTTGGATCTCCGTTCATACCGAACGACGATCCCGTACCTCTACTCGTACCTCACAACTATGGGTACCACCTTTCTAACAGTTCACATCAGGATAATGAACGTTCCCTGAACGTCCCCTGATCCTCACGTATTGCAACCACACTAATACCCTCGATAGCCAGTCATCTCCACACTACTACCGACCAACAGTCATCGCTATCGAGATCCGTATCCTCACATCACACGAATACCCGGTCTAACTTGGGGTTCCATTATTTATCTCATACCGTACCCATAGAGCGAATCCCATCATTCCGAATAGACTTACTAGAGTCATACACATGGTCATCCATGACCTCAGCCGCTCTTCGCAGCACAAGTTCTCATCCACTAGTCACAATTAAGGTTTACCTTTTTAATCCATCATATACTAGGGTTCCACAATCAGACCCTATGGTTCCACTGAACCCAACAGCTCTCCGTAATATAAAATTCACAACCTGACCGACCCTGCGGTCTAGACATCGTATAGACGTCAAATCCAATCTTACCATTAACTCAATGTGGGTTCCACCACTAAGGCCATCGGCTAACTCTGATGTACCAACATCCCTCGCACTAGCAACCACCACTAGGGTTCACATTTTTAGACCATTACTCAAATGAGGTTCCCCGAACCTAGCTGCACCTGGCAGCACAACAATCTAATATTACATGACCGAACCGACGGTCCCACAATACCAGTTCATCACATACAACCCCACTTGGGTCGAATCACATTAACGCACGACGTATCGGGCCAATCACACTCTATCCGCGATTAAAACCCAAAAACTATCTATCAGGTTGATAACGAACTGCAGCCCAAAGAGACATCACACCCTCGACCTGCGCGCACAAAAAGAGCAATCTTGCTCTGATACCAAGTTGACAGGACCCATCTCAATCCCCCCGGGATTACCGTGGAATGTGCCCTGCTCCCGTCCAACAAGGGGTGTCAGACAAGGGATAACCAAAAGTCACTGCCCAAACGGGGCTTCTAGAGTGCGCAAGGATCGATGGAGGAGGCGTGCAATGTCCCAGTCTCTGCTGCAGTCGCATCCGCAATCAACCTGAAGGGCATTAAAACCAATAAAAGCTGTGAGTGGACGAAAATCATTAAGTTCATTAAACACAGTTATAAGACATTTATGCCCTCCAATAAAAACATATGCATGCCACAAAAACCAGTAACCAAATCATTTGTTCAACCAAGCCATTAGGGCCTTAGCCCAAAAACCGTAACTCAAAACCAAGTGTGGGAACTCAGCCCAAAACTGTGGAATACCACATCCAGACATACAAAACCATGTGGGCCACCGCCCAAAGCCATAAACATAAATCCAACCGAAATGCCATTTCATAGATTCATTAATCCATATTTACCACTACCATCTCCAGCATCCCAGATGCTTAGCGTCCCAGACGCTTGATGTCCCAGACGTCATATCTCACGGTATAATAAGCGACACGTGCTGCCCGGGGTCTCTCCAGGTCAATATCTTTGACATCACAGATGTCTGACGTCCCAGACGTCAATCATAGCAATCCTGCTCCTAAGTCACAATACGGTCCGGTAACTTCGTACAATGACCCCTCGCAGACAATGCACTGTGACTTCCCCAGTGTCCCACACATCTGGAGGAGACCATCATATATCCTCGTATCCAGATGGTATATGGAAAACAGTTTTATTAAATCATTTCACAACATTACAATGGGCCCTGCCCGAAATCTCCATAAAACAACACAATTCCATTTAGGGTCCTTGACCCGAAATCACATTTATTAAACATAGAGTCCCAGACCCGAAATCAAATTTATTAAACATAGGGCCCCAGACCCGAAATCATATTTATAACCCAACTGGGCCTCATGCCCGATTTTATGAACCACTGGGCCCACGACCCGATTTGTAAACCAACTGGGCCCACGACCCTAATTCGTAACTTAATTGGACTCTAAGTCCGCGGTTTCCAAGACAATTGGGTCTTAAGCCCGAGTTCATCTTTCCAATTCCAAAACCGTTTTATCATATTATTCATTAAACCACAAGCACGTAAAACCACAATAAAACTGTTAACCTCGATATACGTGAAATACTGAAAACACCTTGAAATACGGGCAACATACCCGAAATAAATACTCACAATCACCATCATAGAAATCACGTATGTAAAACATATAACACAGTTAAGCATGCATAGGATTTATAAAACCAAAGTCCACTCACAGACCGTTTAACGATACGCCTCGATATGCGTGCCATAGGCCTTCCCTGGCCACACCACTATCACCGGGACTCCCAATCCTATCCAAATCACATTAGAGGGTCACTAACCTCTTCATTAATATCCAATTAGAGTTCTGTACACTTAATTATATCAAAACTCACCTTAAACCCAACGATTAGATGATGAACAATGAAGAACACCCTTCACTGTTCCTTCATCGAAATTCCTCAATGGCTATTGATTTCTTCCAATTGATGCACCTAGAAGCATCACTGGACCATGAGAAACAGTTTCCCTTCATCAATTTCTTCGTTCGATCCCTCAAAGATCACGACTCAACCTCGACTCAAGCTTACTGTCGTTTTGTCCGTTCAGAGTGAATTGGGCACCAATTTCCTTCATTCTTTCGACGATTCTGATCGTGGCACTCCCAGAAAGCTCGAAGTGAGCTCAATTTTGATCCTCAGAGCCTAAGGCTTGAAATTTGAATTTCCCTCCCAAAACTCAATTTTCGATTTTTGCTTCCAGCCCCCCACTCTCTGTCTCTCGTGTTTCTCTCAGTTAGATTCAGTCCTCAAGTCTCTCAATTTCCCACTCACAAGGTCAGCTATGGAAGGGAATGATGGTGAGAGGGGAATTTGCCCTCTGTTGTTCACGGTTCAATCAAAAACACAGAGAAGGCATAATGGGGATTAATTAAGGTTAATGGTGATGATGATGTAGGAATGATTATGTTGGAGGGAAACATGGATCAGGTTTTAGGGATTAGATTAGGGGATGGGTGACACTTGTCACTCATCCAGGTGTGCACAGTCATCTATTACTATTCATTATTTTATTATTATTTTAATCGGAGCCTCGGTTCGTTCGGTTAATCGAATTCGTTCCCGTGACCATAACTTCGTCGTCGAATCTCCGATTTCGGCATGCCGCCTGTCATTGGATTCGTATCGACAAGACCTACGTAACGGTCCTTGGCCCTCGTCCATCGGACCTCCTGGTCAAAAAGTCAACATTTGGCCCCTAAAATGCCAAATTACCAAAATGCCCTTCGACTTCCGAACATCAGAACTTTCTCCTCGAATGGCGGAATCGAACGTGCCACCTGTCTATGAACTCGTGACGTCCTGAAGTACGTCACGGTCATCGGTCAAAGTCTGTTTGACCGCCCGATCAAAAAGTCAATATTTTGCCCACGACCAGGGGTAAAACGGTCATTTTGCACATTTTGTCCGATTTCGCCCTACTAATCACTGATCAACCTCACTAATCAAGATTAGTCAAGATTAGTCACTAATCTAATCCCGGAATTCGGGACGGGTCGTGACACCCGAGTTGCACGCGTTGCGTTGATATCATGACGGGTTATTGGATATTGAGATTGGATGTTGAGGATGGTGGTATCATGATTGATTTTGAATTGTATGAGCTGTTTTATTTTACCTTTGATTTATATGACTCATGTTTTATGAAATGCATGCATGTTTACAAAACTGGAGGGTAAGACTATTTTTGATAAATGTATTTCTAAAACTTTATTTTTGTCCACTCACACCTTTCTGTTTTTTGTACCCTCCAGGCCAGTGCACAGGTACTGAGGCTCGTATCGAGGCAGAGGAATAAACAGACCATTGTGTACTCAAGTATCTGACCGCGTAGGATCTTGATCTTTGTTTGTAAATATTGCCTATGCTCTGTAAATCGGTTGACAACTGATGCAGTCAACAGTCCTAAAAGACATACCTATCCCTTGTCTGACTATGTGTGTTGTTTGTTATGTTATGTATTTATATATATATATATATATATCTGGACTACTTTTGGTATTTTAAGGTTATGGTCAGACGGGAGCAGGATCTTTCACGATTATCGAGGAATAATCGGGATAGGTCCTGTCAAATTGGTATCAGAGCATTAGGTTGCAGTCTGAGTCGGGCACATGGTGTGCATGTGTTGTTATACTGATCTGTTTTGTTTATAGATACCTCAATATGACTCCACGACGCGAGCCTCGTGCATAGCCTAATGAGGAGTTAGAGGGTCCAGATGTCGACAGAGCTCAACGTTTGGGGGCCACTAGTTTTACTAGCCAGACCAACCTAGACGAAGCCTATGAATGGATTACCCAGTTGGAGAGGATTTTTGAGATTATGCGATGCCCCTCAGGAGACATGGTTCCTGTAACGACCCGTCCCGAATTCCGGGATTAGATTAGTCACTAATCTTGATTAGCAAGGTTGAACGGTGGTTAGTAGGGCGGAATCGGACAAAATGTGCAAAATGACCGTTTTGCCCCTGGTCGTGGGTAAAATGTTGACTTTTTGTTCGGGCGGTCAAATAGACTTTGACCGATGACCGTGTCGTAGTTCGGGGTGTCACGAGTTCATAGACAGGTGGCACGTTCGATTCCGACATTCGTAGAGAAAGTTATGGTGTTCAGAAGTTGAGGGGCATTTTGGTAATTTGGCATACTAGGGGCCAAATATTGACTTTTTGATCGGGAGGTCCGATGGGCGAGGGCCAAGGACCGTTACGTAGGTATCGTCGATACGAATCCAACGACAGGCGGCATGCCGAAATCGGAGATTCGACGACAACGTTATGGTCAAGGAAACGAACTAACGAACCGAGGCTCGGATTAAAATAATAATATAATAGTGAATAGTGACCGTTGACTGTGCACCTCCGGATGAGTGACAAGTGTCACCCATCCCCTGAATTCTGATCCATGTTTCCCTCCCAACATCATCATTTCCTACATCATCATTTCTCCTTCATCATTTCCTCCATTTTCTCCCTAATTATCTCCATATTTTCCTTACACCGTGAGCAAAACAGAGAGTGAGTGAGCTGGGAGAATTGGCTCCCTTCCTTGGCCGTTCTTGAGAGAAAATTGAAGGTTGAGAGAGACTGAATTGGCTGGGAAACACGAGAGGCAGAGAGGATGCTGGAAATCGAAAAATTGAATTTTAGGGAATTGGGGGGAAAATTCGAAATGGAAGAATTAGGCCGTGAGGATCGCAATTGAGCTTACCTTCAGCTTTCTGGGAGTTCCACGATCAGAATTGTCGAAGGAACGAAGGGATTTGGCCACCAATTGGCTCTGATCACACTTGGTGACAGAGGAGGAATTTCGAAGTTGAGTCGTGGAATTGGAGGCTTCGTTGGATGAAATTGTTGTGGGGAAATGACTCCTCATGATCCCACGATGCTTCTGGGTTCATCAATTGAAGGAAACCGATCGAGATTGACAGAACTCCATTGTTGAACAGTGACGGTGCTTGAGCTTGAGTCGTGACGTTTGAGCACAGGTTTGATGCAATTGATGTGGGGGAATTGTTCCTCAGGGTCCGTTGATGCTTCTGGAATCATCAATTGGATGAAACCTGCAGCAATTGAGGGAGTTCCATGATTGCACAGTAACCTGGGTGTTTTTCGTGTTCATCGTGGAATCGATGGAATTTGGGTAAGTTATCGTGTAATTGATGTTACAGACTTATAATTGGACTTAAAACGAAGCTAATGGATTGATCAATTGAAGGAATTAGGATCGAATTGACAGGATTGGAACCGGGTTGTGTCGCGGGTGAACTGGACCCGTTTACCAGACAAACGGGTTGGGCTGGTGACACTGTAGCAGGCGCGTGGGTTTCACGCGCAGCCACTCACGGCGGCGCGTGGCGGCGCGTGGGCACGAATCTCGAGGTGAGGTCAACATGACTTCTGCCCTATTTAATGTAACGGACATTTTGGAATTGGTTTCGTGTCGATCGGACACCGTCTCGATATTGTTCGGGATGTCCGAAGGTTTTAAATTAAGTTTAAAAATAAGTAAAAATTCGGGAAAATTACGGGACTTTGATAGGATGTTAATGATGAGGTTAGTGACCCTCTAATGTGACTTGGACAGGATTGGGAGTCCCGGTGATAGTGGTGTGGCCCGGGAGGGCCGGTGGCACGCGTATCGAGGCACACGGTTAAAACGGTCTGTGAGTGGACTTTGGTTTTATAAATCCTATGCATGCTTAAATGTGTTATATGGTTTATGTACATGATTTCTATGATGGTATTTGTGAGCATTGATTTTGGGTATGTTGCACGTATTTCGAGGTGTTTTCCGTATTTCACGTGTATCGGGATTAACGGTTTATTTGTGGTTTTGCATGCTTGTGGTTAAATAAATATTATGATAAAATGGTTTTTATATTGGAAAGATGAACTCGGGCTTGAGGCCCACTTGTTTTGGAAATTTCGGACTTGGAGTCCATTTGAGAATCGGGCCGGGGGCCCAGTTGGTTAATGAAATCGGGCCAGGGGCCTAGTTGGTATGAAATCGGGCTGAGACCCATTTGAGTTATGTTATCGGGTCAGGGGCCCAGTTGATTTGTGAAATCGGGCCGTGGGCCCAGTGGGTTTATAATTCGGGCTGCGGGCCCAGTTGGTCTACAAATCGGGCCGTGGGCCCAGTGGTTCATAAAATCGGGCATGAGGCCCAGTTGGATTATAAATGTGATTTTGGGTCAGGGACCCTAAATGGAATTACATGGTTTTATGGAAATTTCGGGCAGGGCCCATTGTAATGATGTGATAAAAGGATTTAATAAAACTGTTTTCCATATACCATCTGGATACAAGGATATATGATGGTCTCCTCCAGATGTCTGGGACACTGGGGAAGTCACGGTGCATTGCCTGCGAGGGGTCATTATACGGAGCAGCCGGACCGTATGATGACTCAGGAGCAGGATTGCTATGATTGACGTCAGGGACGTCAGACATCAGGGATGTCAGATATATGGACCCGGAGAGACCCCGGGCAGCACGCGTAGCTTATGAAACCGTGAGATATGACGTCAGGGACGTCTAGCGTCTGGGACGCTAAGCATCTGGGATGCTGGTGATGGTAATGGTAAAATATGGATTAATGAATAAAATGGCTTATTGGTTGGATATGTGTTATGTGGTAAAAATGGATTATTGGTTATGAAATGGTATGTAGGGTCGGGGACCCTAAATGGTTTTGGATTTTGAATTGATGTTCATTTATGGTCGTGGGTGGTGACCCACATGGTTTTAATATGTATGGTGGTGGTATTCCACAATTTTGGGCTGAGTTCCCACACTTGGTTTTTGGCTAACGGTTTTTGGGCTAAGGCCCTAATGGCTCGGTTGAGCAAACGTTTTGGTTACTGGTTTTTGTGGCATGCATACGTTTTTATTGGAGGGCATAAATGTCTTATAAATGTATTTGGGTAAACTTATTGGTTTTTGTCCACTCACAGCTTTTGGTTTTAATGCCCTTCAGGTTGATCACGGATGCGATTGCAGCAGAGACTGGGACATTGCACACCTCCTCCATCGATCCTTGCGCACTCTGGATGCCCCGTTTGGGCAGTGGCTCTTGGTCATCCCTTGTCTGACACCCCTGGTTGGACGGGAGCAGGGCACATTCCATGGTAATCCCGGGGGGATTGGGATGGGTCCTGTCAGTTCCATTGGCTACATTCATGCTGAGTAGTCAGGCGTACATGTGGTGGCGCGGATTACAGCTAACAGGATTGGATGCTCGTACCTTGAGTTGGGAGGAGTTCAGGCATCATTTCCTAGATTAATTTTGTCCTCGTTCCTTTCGTAATGCCAAGGAAGTGGAGTTCCTTCAGCTGCAACAAGGAAATATGTTTGTGGCTGACTATGAAAAGAAGTTCTTGAACCTAGCTAATTTCGCTCCTCTGTATGTGGCCAATGAGGAGGATAAGTGCAGAAGGTTTGAGCAGGGGTTGAGGAATGAGATTCGTGGTACTGTAACAGTGGGATTTCTGGGGCATGTGATTTCTGCATAAGGCATTTGTGTTGATCCCCAGAAGATTGAGGCAGTCGCAAACTGGGAGCAACCGAAGACAGTGACTGAAGTGAGAAGCTTTTTAGAATTGGCCAGTTACTACAGACGTTTTGTCGAAGGATTTGCTACAATTGCCGCTCCACTGACCCAATTAACCAGGAAGGGAGTTAAGTTTATTTGGAATGAAGCTTGTGAGCGAAGTTTTCAAGAATTGAAGAAACGATTGACATCCGCTTCGATGTTGGTCCTTCCAGACGATAGTGGAGAATTTGACGTGTATACTTATGCATCCTTGCATGGATTGGGGTGTGTGTAAATGAAACATGGAAAGGTAATTGCTTATGCCTCTCGTCAGTTAAAACTGCATGAACACAACTACCCTACCCACGATCTAGAGCTGGCTGCAGTGGTGCATGCACTCAAGATCTGGCGACATTATTTATATGATGCAACATGTAGGCGTTTTACGGATCACAAAAGTTTAAAGTACTTTTTCACACAAAAAGAGTTGAATGTGAGGCAAAGAAGATGGTTGGAACTGCTTAAATATTATGACTGCACGATTGAATATCATCCAGGAAAAGCAAACATAGTAGCGGATGCATTAAGTCAGAAATCAGCTCATTCTATAGCTCATCTAAAGATGATACATTTACCCTTATTGGTTGAGCTTCGTCGGACTGGTGCTATGTTGGAACTTGATAACCAAGGTGGTTTGGTAGCGAGTTTCCAGGTTCGAACAATCCTACTTGATCAGATAATTGAAGCTTAGTTCCAAGACCTTGTCTTATGTATTCTCCGAATTGAAGTGGAAGCAGGGGAACAGCAGGATTATGCAGTGAGTGAGGATGAAGCCTTGACAAAGGAAGACAGATTGTGTGTTCCTGCAGATACCGTGTTAAAGAAGGAGATTCTAGACGAAGCACATAGTTCAGCGTACGCCATGCACCCAGGGGGAACCAAGATGTACCGTACGCTGCGAGAATACTATTAGTGGCCGAGTATGAAAAGAGAAATTGCTGAGTATATGAGCAAGTGTTGGATATGTCAACAGGTAAAAGCTGAAAGACAAAGACCCTATGGAGCACTGCAACCGCTTCCTATCTCCGAGTGGAAATGGGACCACATAGCCATGGATTTTGTGTTTAAACTTCCGAGGACGCCCAGAGGCCACGTTGGAGTTTGGGTGATTGTGGACAGACTTACCAAGTCAGCGTATTTCTTACTTGTAAAGAAAGATTTTTAGATGACCCAGTATGCTAACTTATTCATTAAGGAGATCATCTGGTTACATGGTACACCTGCCTCTATTGTTTCGGATCGAGATCCACGATTCACCTCTAGATTTTGGCAGAGTTTATAGGAAGCTTTTGGGACGAGATTGCATTTCAGTACGGCGTTCCACCCTCAGACAGACGGACAGTCGGAACGAACTATCCAGATCTTGGAAGATATGATGAGGGCATGTGTTCTGCAATTTCAGGGAACTTGGGAGTCACACTTGCCATTGATGGAATTCGCCTACAACAATAGCTACCAGGCGAGCATTGGGATGGCACCTTATGAAGCTTTATATGGACGACAATGCAGAACTCCTTTGTGTTGGACAGAAGTGGGCGAAAGAAAATTGTCTAAGTCCGAATTGATTGACCTGACGACGGAGAAAGTGAAGCTCATCCGGGATAGACTCAAGGCAGCCCAGGACAGGCAAAAGAGCTACATGGATCGACGAATCAGGGATCTTGAATTTACAGTGGGAGATTGGGTTTTCCTGAAGTTATCCCCTTGGAAAGGTATAGTACGATTTGGCCGACGAGGAAAATTAATCCCCCGTTTCATCGGACCCTATGAGATTATCGAACAGATCGGCCAAGTTGCTTACAGACTAGCATTACCTTCGGAGCTTTCCAGAGTTCATAATGTCTTCCATGTGTCAATGCTGCAGAAATATGTGTATGACGAGTCCCATGTATTAGAAGAGCAACCCATTAAGCTCAGGGAAGACCTAAGCTTTGAGGAACAACCTGTGCAGATCTTGGATCGAAAGGATAAGGTACTCCGCCGAAAGACAATTCCCCTAGTGAAAGTGCTTTGGAGAAATCAGAATGTAGAAGAAGCTACTTGGGAACCCGAAGCTCAGATGCGAGAACAGTATACGTACTTGTTTCCGTGAAATTTCGGGGATGAAATTTCCTAAGGGGGGAAGGTTGTAACACCCCGAAAATCCAAAGAATGTAAAATATGAAAATAATGTGAAAAAATGATGTTTTTACCCTTGGAAGGGATATGACTAAAAGTTGACTTTTTGTTTGGAATACTTTTTGTACATTTTTCGAGGACCGTTATGTAGGTCCCAAGACGCTGAATCCGTAGACAGGTGAAACGTCGAAAACGGAGCTCGGATGAAAAAGTTATAGGTCTGGGAAGTTCAGGGGCAAAATGGTCAGTTGTGCATAAAGGGTAAAATGGTAATTGTAAGTGAATAAAGTGATTAAACGGTGCAAGTGCTGACTATTCAATTAATGTGCTGATTTAATTCACTTTACCCCAGCTAAGGACACCTGCCCATGTTAAGAAACCTATTAGTGGCACTTGGGTTCCTTTGTGTACTATTAATTTCATTAATTAATCTGTTGCAACATACTTAGCACTGTGCTCAAGAACAGAACAGAGAACACAAAGGACATATCCTCCCTTCATCTTGATCGATTTTCAGTAGAACAAAGACACAAGGGCAATTGAGTGAGCAATTAGTGACAATTTGGAGAGAAAAATCGAAATGGAAACAAAGAAAACCGAGATGGAACCATACTGGGAATACTCGAAAAACCACCAAAAACATTAATTATCGATTTTGATTTCTGAGACGGTTTCGTTTGAAATTGAGGTGATATTGAGCTTTCTGGGAGCTAAACGACTCGAACCAGGTCGATTGGGAGGTCAATTGAAGGTGAATTGACGACGAACGGACTCTGTGATTCTTTGGAAATTTGGAGCTTGAGTTCGATTACTTGGAGGTAATGATTCTTGAAATTGATTTCAATTTTCGTGTTTAGAATGAATGTTAGATGCTTCTAGTGTGAGTGGACAATTTAATCTTTTCATTTAAAAACCTTTTCGCATAAAGACATTTATGCCATCCATAAAAGCATATGCATGCATTCAAAAACATTTATCAAACATTCATAAAATCTTTTGAAAACATTCTCAAAACCTTTCAAGGGTTCATGCCCGGTTCCCATAAACCGTCATGACCCACAAACACCTTTCAAGGGTTCATACCGGTTCCCATAAACCGTCATGAACCATAACTCCATTTGGGTCCTCGACCCGAAATCACAATCTAAAACATGGAATACATAAATCAAATCAACAGAGACTCAGCCCAATTCACATCATGTGGGTCTCATCACAAAACCATTCTCAAAACATCGAATACGGGGTCTCTGCCCCAAATCACTTTCTGTAAAACCTCATACGTACTTGTACGTATAACCCATCCTAGGCACTTCCGGAGAAGCTGCCCACTCGGGGCACACAGCCCCTAGGGAACACATCCCCGATCTAGTCACGATATCAATCATCTCTATCTAGTGTGCACACTACTCGGGGTCTCACTCCGAGTCTTCTCCCAGGCATCTCCATCTGGGAGGCTCAATCTCTGGATCTAGTCCGAGCTCTCTCTCTGGATCTAGTCACCACATCTCTCCGGAATCTGGTCCGGGACCACATCATAAGTAACCTCCACTCTTGGAACGGGATCCCTATGGGGATACCCACTCTGGTTTGTGGCTCGTGACTCTCCAGGTCGACGCTGGAGGAGACCATATAACATATGGAGGGTTCAATTCATTTTCAAACTCTTTCTTTCTCAAATCGTTTCTCAACTGGGTCTCATACCCGATTCATCTTAATGGGATTCCTCGAATCCGATTCAAATCCATTTCACAAGCCTCGGCCTAAATCCTCATTTCAACAGGGTCTCATGCCCCGAATACTCATTTCACAAATCGAACTGGGACTCAAGCACGATTTCACAATCAACAGGGACCTAAGCCCGAACCATGACTCAACAGGAGCTCATGTCCGATTCCACAACCAACGGGGCCTTAAGCCCGATATCTCAACGAAATGGGTCTCAGGCCCGATATCATAAATCAACAGGGCATCAAGCCCGATAGTACTACTAACTGGGCCTCAAACCCGAATCGTAAACCAAATGGACCCTCGGTCCGATCGTACCACACAAATGGACCCTAGGTTCGATTCCTCGTCAATTCAAATGGACTCCAAGTCCGAGAGTTTGCAAATCAAATGGGTCTCGTGCCCGATTTCATATTTCCAAATTCGAAATCCATTTATTAAACCCTCGTTGAAAACCTAGAATGTAGATGCATCGTATCAAACCGTAAATCTCGAAATACGTGCAAATACGTAAATCCTAGGCTACCACAAACAAATGCACTCATGGCATCACAAAACATATATTAAAACAATTATAAAACATTTATGCATGCATCAATTTCGAGAGAAGGGTCCACTCACAGACGTCCGAAGCCGCGCCTCGATACGCGTGCCATAATCGTCTCCCGGGTCAAACGTCGCCTCCGGGATCCCCGAACCTGTCCAAATTAATTTAGAGGGTTACTAACTACCTAAATAACCCCTCACTAGAGTCCCGTAATTTTCTGGATTTTCTAACTATTTTTAAACCCGAACCTAAACCTTCGGACGTCCCGAACTATATCGAAACGATGTCTGATTGACACGAAACCAGTCCCAAAATGTTCGTTACATCGAATAGAAGATTTCGTATGTTGGAACCATCCCCAAATTCCTCCCCACGAGCCCACACGCGCAGCCTGAAGTGGCTGCGCGTGGGCTTCACGCGCCCAACTACAGTGTCACCCCTAACCACAGTCAGACCGGTCCGGTTCGGTTTTTCCTGCAACTTGGACCGACGTGACCGGTTCAAGCATATAATCGGTCCAGTTTTCACCCGTTTCACTCCTAATCGATCCCAATCTTCATCTTAATGTCCTAGGAACCTAACCGAATTAATTAGGGCTCCTAAAACCCACGAAACCCGACCGGTTTGATTTTGGTTTTCACGGTTCAAAATCCAAAACTCACCCACGGCTTCCTCGACGTCCAACCACCCTCAAAACCTTCCTATTAACCTCCTAACAACCTATTTAACTCAAAGCAAACATCCAAATCGACCCATAATAGCAGAAATTAAAAATGGATTGAAAATGGTTTTAACCGATACCTCGATCGGTTTTTCTCCCCCGCCGTGTACGGCGGCTCCGTCTTGGGCCAGCCACCATCTCTAGCCGGTCCCCTCATCTCTCTCTGTCCTCTCACAAAGGGTTTAGGTTTGGATTGGATTGAAAATGAGATCGGTTTGGATTGGGAAAAATATGGAAATGGGATACACGGGTATGGTTTTGGTGCATGAACGGAAAGGAATGCCCAGTGGATGAGTGACACTTGTCACTCATCCATTGGCCTTGGGAATAAAATCTGGGCCCCACCTAATTCAACTCGCCTCGAAAAACGCGCTATTATAAATAGTACTTTCGTACTTCCGTGAACCGTAACTTCGCCGTCGAACGTCCAAATTCAACGTGCCGCCTGTCTACGGATTTGTATCCTCATGATCTACGTAACAGTACTCGGCCCTCGGCCATCAGACCTCTCGGTCAAAAAGTCAACTTTTGACCTCATATTCACCCAAATTACCAAAATGCCCTTGGGCTTCCGAACGTCATAACTTCCTGCTCGGACGTCGGAATCGAGCGTGCCACCTGTCTATGAACTCGTGACGTCAGGAACTACGTCACGGTCATCGGCCAAAGTCCATTTGACCGTCCGAATGAAAAGTCAACGATTCACCCATTCTAGGGGCAAAATCATCATTTTGCCCGAACGTCCGCTAATCCTCGTCTAATCTCCGATTAATCTCGCTAATCCGTAATTAACTCTTAATTAATCCCATTAATTCGGGACAGGTCGTCACAAACTTCCCCCCTTAAGGAATTTCGTCCCCGAAATTCAAATCGACCTAATTCCGCAACCAAACTGTGGAATCCAACCTTAATCCTCGAAACGGATCGTTGCACCCACACGAGAATACTCGTGTAGTAGTACACGTCCAACGCACATACCGTACTAAACGGTATCGTCCTCGGTACGTACCGTCATCGGAACCTCCAAAGCTCCAACTCACTCTCAAGAACTACACGTCAGCTCGTACGTCTCACTCGAGGAAAAATGTCGACACTCGTCGATTACGCCTGTCACTCACTTGACAGGTCAGCAATACTAGACTGACATCCAAATGGATTTTCAGTCTGCCACTTTGACAGGTTCCATCTGACAGTCGTCATGCTGAAAATTCATCCCCACTAAAAGCTATCACTGTCAAGCTGACATCCTGCTCAGCATCCGATCAGACAACATCCTACAGATCCTACCATCACAATGTAACGAATCCCATCTCGGAGGTCATCCTCAAACCTATGTCCATACGAACTCTCGATACTTGCACGAATCAGCTCTCTCAATTTCCTATACCCAAAACTGACTCTTCTAAGAGTCCCACCAACCACATCGATCCGAACGTATCAGATATCTCTAAATCTGTAACCATCACAGGTCACAACCATCGTGACCAGCCAGTAACTCCCGGCTCCACTACGCTTCGCTGCTTGACTCTGATCTCGACTCATTCTCGAGTCCTCTTATCGTATCTCGCATCACTCAGCGATACCTCTTGTCATCTAGACTCATCTCGAGTCTCCAACTATCACTCATCGGATCTCATCCGATCACCACTCACGTCTATCTAGGACTTTATTCAACCTACAACCAACTCATACTCTCGGGCACTCTCAACCCGACATACCGATTGACTGTAGTCAATCCCATTGTCCGTCACCAGGCGAACATCAATCCAACACCTCGGATACTCACTCGTCAACCTGTGACGCTAACCACCAACTACTCGTCAAGTCAATCAAATTGACCCACATCCTAGGTGTTCGGTTCTTACACCCTCTTGAACTCCTAGCTGTCACAACCCTCCTCGTCGTCCCACCAAGGGACAAATCCAAGATGGTGACATCAGGGTTCATCCAATGTCATCCTCCGGCCTCCAGCACCATCTGCTACAGCGTCACACTCAGTGACCTCGGACTACTCATCACCAAAACGGAATCAAGTATTTCCCCTCAACGTCATAATCACAACTTATCTTGATTCTGATGTTCCAATCACGTTGGAATCGTGTTTCTTTCCAAGTCCTCTATCACGCACATCTTGTACCTTTAATCATCCTGATCCAACTCTGACTCACAGAATTGATCGGAGACCACTAACATCGGTCGGTAGACTAAACAGATCGCAACGTCTGTCATGATCTGAAGCCAAATCTCTGCGTACTACCAAATCCGACAAACTGACCCATACGTCATAAGACGTCACTTACGTCATCTATTCACACAAGTTTCTCACGTTTTGCCCCAAAACTTCTGAGTACACCCTTGCGACTCAATCTCGTAGCACTGGGGAAACTAGTCTCCATTTCTGGGGAAACTGATCTTCAACAAAGGGGAAATTGGTCTCCATCACTGAGGAAACTGGTCTCCATCACTGGGAAACTGGTCTCCATCACTGAGGAAACTGATCTCCATCTCTGGGGAAACTGGTCTCCATACCAAGTACTCCCATACTTCGCACTGAGCCACTCGGGATCCTCTTAGTCCCACTTTTAACTGTCCTTCACTGGAGCATGGCAAGTATGCCAGCAACCAACGTCCACATTTCATTATGCGATTGGACTCAGCCGTCACCGAGTCGAATCCAGCATCACTAATCGTACTGTGCGTCACTCACGCACCTCGTATCATCGTCACGACTGACGAATCCTATTGTCACAATCGTCACGACAACCTGAGTCTATCAACTCGATAAGATTCCACTATGTCTATCGATAGCAGTGTCTACCACAACCTCGTGCAGACCATCCTCACAAACGCTCTGCTACCGAGGCACTCCAACCATGTGGTAATCTCACCACCAGTACTCATTACTCTACACACAACAACACCGATCGGTCCACCTCTGGCTCCGATCACAAGCACCACACTTCTGGTAACTTGTCCAATCAAGCACTTACTAGGGTTACCACAAAAACAACTGCCCACTGCAGCCCTACCATCCTGACCGATCCCTCGATCTCGACTCCGAAGAGTCGTCATACTCCAATACTAGTACCAAACCAGCCAACAACTACGCGCTGAGGATCTCGTCCTCTCGTAACTCTACGGCTCTCAGCCGCTGGCCTTCACAAGAATTGACCATACTCCGGGTCCAAAACTGCACCACGATTCCACGTCGTAATCGTCACCTATCGCGTCACACGACAACCACTCCGGCATCTCCTGCCAATTAGGGTCAACATTCCTATTCCCAACCGTCGTGACTATAGTCATACAGAGTCATCGTAAATCGGGCGACCCTGATCTTTGACTATCACTGATAATAATCCGTACCTCCTCTATCTGACACGACACTACCGTCGAGCGGTCACGACTCTCAAGTCGTCATACTGTGTCTACCGGTAAGCACAGTCCTATCCACTGGTAACACCATGGCTCTAAGCCATTGACTTCCACACAAAACTGATCCTACTCGGGATACACTTCCTCAAAACACGTGGCATTCTATGCCTATCGAACTGAATCTTACCGAAACCTCATACTAATGCCCTAACTACCAGGTTGATGACGGGCTGTTAAGACTTCAGATACATCACATCCTCGACCTGCGCGCACTCCACGAGCAAAACATGCTCTGAGACCAACTTGTCAGGACCGGTCCCAAATCCCCCAGGATTAACGTGGGACCCTCCTGATGCCCGTCTGACACCACGTGTCAGACCAGGGAAAATTCCATCTCTGCCCTCGCCGGGGCTATCAGAGTGCATCAGGATCATAGGAGGAGGGGAGTGATGTCTCATCTCTGCTACAGCCCGCATCCGCGATCAACCTGAAGGGCATTAAAACACGAAAACTGTGAGTGGACAATTTAATCTTTTCATTTAAAAACCTTTTCGCATAAAGACATTTATGCCCTCCATAAAAGCATATGCATGCATTCAAAAACATTTATCAAACATTCATAAAATCATTTGAAAACATTCTCAAAACCTTTCAAGGGTTCATGCTAGGTTCCCATAAACCGTCATGACCCACAAACACCTTTCAAGGGTTCATGCCGGTTCCCATAAACCGTCATGAACCATAACTCCATTTGGGTCCTCGACCCGAAATCACAATCTAAAACATAGAATACACAAATCAAATCAACAGAGACTCATCCTAATTCACATCATGTGGGTCTCAGCCCAAAACCATTCTCAAAACATCGAATACGGGGTCTCTGCCCCAAATCACTTTCTGTAAAACCTCATACGTACTCGTACGTATAACCCATCCTAGGCACTTCCGGAGAAGCTGCCCACTCGGGGCACACAGCCCCTAGGGAACACATCCCCGATCTAGTCACGATATCAATCATCTCTATCTAGTGTGCACACTACTCGGGGTCTCACTCCGAGTCTTCTCCCAGGCATCTCCATCTGGGAGGCTCAATCTTTGGATCTACTCCGAGCTCTCTCTCTGGATCTAGTCCACACATCTCTCCGGAATCTGGTCCGGGACCACATCATAAGTAACCTCCACTCCTGGAACGGGATCCCTATGGGGATACCCACTCTGGTCTGTGGCTCGTGACTCTCCAAGTCGACGCTGGAGGAGACCATATAACATATGGAGGGTTCAATTCATTTTCAAACTCTTTCTTTCTCAAGTCGTTTCTCAACTGGGTCTCATACCCGATTCATCTTAATGGGATTCCTCGAATCCGATTCAAATCCATTTCACAGGCCTCGGCCTAAATCCTCATTTCAACAGGGTATCATGCCCCGAATACTCATTTCACAAATCGAACTGGGACTCAAGCCCGATTTCACAATCAACAGGGACCTAAGCCCGAACCATGACTCAACAGGACCTCATGTCCGATTCCACAACCAACGGGGCCTTAAGCCCGATATCTCAACGAAATGGGTCTCAGGCCCGATATCATAAATCAACAGGGCATCAAGCCCGATAGTACTACTAACTGGGCCTCAAACCCGAATCGTAAACCAAATGGACCCTCGGTCCGATCGTACCACACAAATGGACCCTAGGTCCGATTCCTCGTCAATTCAAATGGACTCCAAGTCCGAGAGTTTGCAAATCAAATGGGTCTCCTGCCCGATTTCATATTTCCAAATTCGAAATCCATTTATTAAACCCTCGTTGAAAACCCAGAACGTAGATGCATCGTATCAAACCGTAAATCTCGAAATACGTGCAAATACGTAAATCCTAGGCTACCACAAACAAATGCACTCATGGCATCACAAAACATATATTAAAACAATTATAAAATATTTATGCATGCATCAATTTCGAGAGAAGGGTCCACTCACATACGTCCGAAGCCGCGCCTCGATACGCGTGCCATAATCGTCTCCCTGGTCAAACGTCGCCTCCGGGATCCCCGAACCTGTCCAAATTAATTTAGAGGGTTACTAACTACCTAAATAACCCCTCACTAAAGTCCCGTAATTTTTCGGATTTTCTAACTATTTTTAAACCCGAACCTAAACATTCGGACGTCCCGAACTATATAGAAACGATGTCTGATTGACACGAAACCAGTCCCAAAATGTTCGTTACATCGAATAGATGATTTCGTATGTTGGAACCATCCCCAAATTCCTCCCCATACGCCCACACGCGCCTCCTGAAGTGACTGCGCGTGGGCTTCACGCGCCCAACTACAGTGTCACCCCTAACCTCAGTCAGACCGGTCCGGTTCGGTTTTTCCTGCAACTTGGACCGGCGTGACCAGTTCAAGCCCGTAACCGGTCCAGTTTTCATCCGTTTCATTCCTAATCGATCCCAATCTTCATCTTAATGTCCTAGGAACCTAACCGAATTAATTAGGGCTCCTAAAACCCACGAAACCCGACCGGTTTGATTTTGGTTTTCACGGTTCAAAATCCAAAACTCACCCACGGCTTCCTCGATGTCCAACCACCCTCAAAACCTTCCTATTAACCTCCTAACAACCTATTTAACTCAAAGCAAACATCCAAATCGACCCATAATAGCAGAAATTGAAATGGATTGAAAATGGTTTTAACCGATACCTCGATCGGTTTTTCTCCCCCGCCGTGTACGGCGGCTCCGTCTTGGGCCAGCCACCATCTCTAGCCGGTCCCCTCATCTCTCTCTGTCCTCTCACAAAGGGTTTAGGTTTGGATTGGATTGAAAATGGGATCGGTTTGGATTGGGAAAATATGGAAATGGGCTGCACGGGTATGGTTTTGGTGCATGAACGGAAAGGAATACCCAGTGGATGAGTGACACTTGTCACTCATCCATTGGCCCTGGGAATAAAATCTGGGCCCCACCTAATTCAACTCGCCTCGAAAAATGCGCTATTATAAATAGTACTTTCGTACTTCCGTGAACCGTAACTTCGCCGTCGAACGTCCAAATTCGACGTGCCGCCTGTCTACGGATTCGTATCGTCATGATCTACGTAACAGTACTCGGCCCTCGGCCATCTGACCTCTCGGTCAAAAAGTCAACTTTTGACCTCATATTCACCCAAATTACCAAAAAGGCCCTTGGGCTTCCCAACGTCATAACTTCCTCCTCGGACGTCGGAATCGAGCGTGCCACCTGTCTGTGAACTCGTGACGTCACGAACTACGTCACGGTTATCGGCCAAAGTCCATTTGACCGTCCGAATGAAAAGTCAACGATTCGCCCATTATAGGGGAAAAATCGTCATTTTGCCTGAACGTCCGCTAATCCTCGTCTAATCTCCGATTAATCTCGCTAATCTGTAATTAACTCTTAATTAATCCCATTAATTAGGGACGGGTCGTCACATTTCACGCGCAGCCGCTTACGGCGGCGCGTGAAGGCGCGTGACCGGGAATCTGAAGGTGGGTCCAACATACTTTTTGATGTTCTCGATGATACGAACCTATTGGCGTTAGTTTCGGGTCAATCGGATATAAGTTGAGAGTATTTTTGCGTATCCAAAGCGTATAGGTTATGTTTAAATAATATTGTTTTATTCCGACAACTAAGAAATTCGTACATAAGATTATATGATACTCTAGTAACCCTATATTACGTGTTTGACAGGCCGAAATATTCTCGGGACATCGGACGAGAACGAACAGCTCGAATCTGAGCAATCTGGACGGTGTGTGAGTGGGCTTTTGTTTTCTACCCTAAATGCATGCATATATGTTTTAACTGCTTTTAAATGCTTTATGATATGATTTAAATTGATTTGCTATGATTGATGTTGTGATATGATGATTTCCGGATTTTGGGAATATGATATTATTTTATATTGGTTTGGGCACGATTTTTGAGAAAATCATAAAATTGTGATTTTGGGCGATGGCCTGAGTTTTGAGATGGATTTT
Source organism: Prinsepia uniflora (assembly GCA_032719365.1). Taxonomy (NCBI): domain Eukaryota; kingdom Viridiplantae; phylum Streptophyta; class Magnoliopsida; order Rosales; family Rosaceae; genus Prinsepia; species Prinsepia uniflora. Next base: position 70,007,270 of record CM064871.1, read on the forward strand.
GACTTCGATTTTGACTCGGAATTTAAGTTACGTGATTTAATTGATGAAATTGATTTATAAATTATATGTTAGACATTGTGCATAAATGGAGTTATGGAACTTACTTGTGCTTTGTAAAAGATATCTTTCGGGCAGAGGCCCTGTTGAAATATGGATTTGATTTTGAGATTTAAATGGTTTTGAAATGAGATTATTGGCTATTGGTGACTGTTCCATATGTATCATCCTCTGTGATTTGATGGTCTCCTCCAGACGTCGTAGATTCTGGAGTAGTCACGATCCACTGCCTGGAGATGAGTAGCTCCGAGGGGAGGCTCAGGCTCAGGAGTGTGAGTTTATGATGATATCCTCCAGACGTCGTTGATCTTGGAGATGATATCACCCCAGACGCCATTGATCCTGGGAAGGTACTCGGACATGAGACACCCGAGTTGCACGCGTTGCATTGATATTGTGACAGGTTATTGGATATTGAGATTGGATGTTGAGGATGGTGGTATCATGATTGATTTTGAATTGTATGAGCTGTTTTATTTTACCTTTGATTTATATGACTCATGTTTTATGAAATGCATGCATGTTTACAAAACTAGAGGGCAAGACTATTTTTGATAAATGTATTTCTAAAACTTTATTTTTGTCCACTCACACCTTTCTTTTTTTTTTTGTACCCTCTAGGCCAGTGCACAGGTACTGAGGCTCGTATCGAGGCAGAGGAATAAACAAACCGTTGCGTACTCAAGTATCTGATCGCGTAGGATCTTGATCTTTGTTTGTAAATATTACCTATGCTCTGTAATTCGGTTGAAAACTGATGCAGTCAACAGTCCTAAAAGACATACCTATCCCTTGTCTGACTATGTGTGTTGTTTGTTATGTTATGTATTTATATATATATCTGGACTACTTTTGGTAGTTTAAGGTTATGGTCAGAAGGGAGCAGGATCTTTCACGATTATCGAGGAATAATCGGGATGGGTCATGTCAGCTTGCCTATGGATTCGTATCGTCGAAATCTACGCACCGGTCTTCGGCCCTTGGCCATTGGACCTCTCGGTCAAAAATTCAACATTTGACCCCTTTTATCTAAAATTACCAAAATGCCCCTAAACTTCCAAACGTCATAACTTCCTCCTCAAACGTCGAAATTGAACGTACCACCTGTCTATGAACTCGTGACGTTCTAAACTACGTCACGGTCATCGGTCAAAGTCCGTTTGACCACCTAAACAAAAAGTCAACGTTTTGCCCACGCCCAGGGGCAAAACGGTCATTTTGCATCGTTCGTCCGATTTCGCTCAACTAATCACGGATTAACCTCAGTAATCGTGATTAGTCACTAATCTAATCATGGATTTTGGGACGGGTCGTTACATGACGAGTTTGGACACCTTAAGAGAGATTGTCCTTTTCGGTTTGGGTGGTAGTTCCCCGGGCAAGAAATCAGCTAGACAAGGATTGAAGACATCACAGTCTTTTGGTAGTGCAGCTGGCAGTCATATACAGTCTAGTGGGGCCAACAAGTCTAGCGGTAGACAAAGAGATCGAGGTGGTTCTGAAGGGACTTAAGCTCGAGTGTTAGACATGACACAACATGAGATACATGCCGCTCTAGAGGTCATCGCTAGTATGCATATGTTTTGGCTTTACTATTAGTATTTTATTTGATTTGGAAGTTCGAGGTGTCCAATATCCATTTCTCGTCTTGTGTTACGTATGAATTTCGAGACAAAATTTCTTTAGGGGGTGAATTGTAACGACCGAGACCTAAAATTAAGAGTATTCTCAAAAAATTATTTGCAAAAGGACAATTTTACCATTGGGTTTTAGTTGGGGCTCGAAAGTTACTTTTAGTTTGAGAACACTTTTGAAAGGTTTTCTTGGACCAACATATAGTTCTCAAATTCATGAATTCGTAGGCCAGTGACATGCAAAAACCGAAGTTCGAATGAGAGTTACGGTTCAAAAATGAAAAGGGTAGGTTTGTAACTATGAATTTTTTTATTATTTGTGGTTGATACACGCACTCTCTCCTCATGTTTTTCGCTTCCCTTCACCATGTTCGTCCGAACCTAAAATCCCAACTTTGGAGGGCCATAAATTCGTCGTTTGGTCACCAATCGTCGCAATTCTTGAACCAAAACATCTCTTCAAGCTCTACCTTTCCCTCAGAAGGCCTAGTCCAATTAGTGCCTCATTTGATCGAATCTTGGCTCGAATGGAGCTGGCCAAAATACCCCCGGGAATGCCAATTGGCAGGTGCAATTTCGGCCATTTCTGATGTCTGTTTGCCATGGTTCTTCTTGCAAAAGGTTTTCCTCTCAACCCATTTCAAACCCCATTTGAGCTCCGACATTAGTGGCCACCGTAGGTGGTGGTTCGATGTCGAGAAAGTTATGATTTTTTGGAAGATTCTTGCAAAATTTCAGCCATTTTCGGCCAAAATAGACTTTAACCTAGTTGGTAAGTTAGTTGTTCTCATTGTGCTTGTTCTTTTGATATAAGTGTTGACCCTCAACTTGAAAATTTTCAGTCATCGGATTGTTGCTGGCCACCAACGACAGTGGCGGAACGGCGATTCATTGGATCACCTAGTTGCAGTCCTAAGTGTATATAATTGTCTCTTATGTTTTTTTGTTTTAGACAAGTCGGGGTTGTCAAATTGACGTATTTTGGTCGTTTGCTTTTTTCTGTTCCGTTCGATCGAAACTTAGCGAGTTGTGGGATCATCACCTTATGTTAGTATGTCAATCCTCATGCCTTTAGGATTGTGTACAAGTTAACGGATCTAGAATCGGGTGTTCGGATCTCTAGATTAGCAATTCTAGGGTTTAATTTGTTTATCGCGGACCGATTGCACATCAAGCCAATTCGATCTTTGGACCTTCATTGGAGTGAATTGCGCTTGTTAAGTAATGGTCGAGGGCGTGTGCGAAAGTATTGAGGGTTAGGGTCCCAATTCTAAGCTTTGGCAATGTTGTTTATTAATCCCTAAAGCTTGGACATAGGCTTGCTTGGGCTTCCGGTGAGTGGATTTTGGCTTTCAAGTTATGATACATGCATAAGAGGTGATCTATCCTAATATTTAGGTAGTTATGAGACCATAGAACTACAGATGATCGTTATATTGATTTATCACGAATTATGGATTCATTTATTGAATTGCTTATGAATTATGCATTTATGGAATTAAGGGAGATTATTCTTGAATTATTGATCATTAATTGCGGATTATGAATTTTGGGCTGTGATTTGATACAAGTGAAAATTAAGGTTAATGATTTGGGAAATTTTGGGCTTGGGCTGGTGACATGGTTTGGCTATGACTCGACTTTGTGGATTTGTTTATTGATTATGGATTTTGATAATGATTTTGCCATGGTATAGGGCTTGTCCGGATACGGATATTGGGCCTCAGATCTGAGTTAAAGATTTTAGGATTAGATCCGAGATTACATATTTGGGCTAAGGCTCGAATTAGTAGCTTCAACTAGATTATCTTATGACATGTATAATTAGATATGGCATGGGCTCCTTCGTGGTAAACCAAGCAGTACCCGGTTATATATATAGTCTTATTATAAGTATGATTTACCACGAGGTAGGTTATCATGATTTTACTAATTATGATTATCATCACTTTATTGTAATTATTGTTTACCACGAGATAGGTTATCATGATTTTACTTATTATGATTATCATCACTTTACCAGCATGGTTATACTTTATTATCTTTCTTTTGTTCACTCATGGTTGTTTTGGTTTATGTCTTCCAGGCTGTAGTGGGACGTGGCGACAAGATTAGGAGGAGGCATCATCTTGTGCTACGCTGTGATTACTTAGGATTTTCACTAGATTTGTAAAATTAAAATTAATCTAGTTTGGTCTGATTCTCTTCTAGGTATTGTAAATTTTGAGGACTTGGAATCTGTTTGATGTAAATTGTTCTAGATTATGTGAATATTAGTTCATTGTTTAAATCCTTTGTCTCCTAGGTAGAAGATAGGTTGATGGGTTTATAGGCTAGATGAATTTTCGATAGAATTCTTGTAGACTAATTACGAATGTAAGGGTATTTTAGGAATTAGTTTGAGTTGTCAGAAATTGTCATACGGGAGCATGGCTACTCACAGATTTTGAGGGGAAATTCGGTAAGTGTCATGTCAGTTGATGCTGCCTTTGATCTTCTTCGATAGGCTATGGTACTAGGTTGCATTTAAAGTGCATGTTTCACTCGTTGAATGGATTATAGAGTGCTTCACACTCGGATTTCTTGCTCACTCCCATTTTTTTCGGTTGGTTTTTCGATTTTACCTTCATTTTCTCCTCTTCGATGGTGATGTGTCTGCAATGACATGGTGGCTTTGATGGCTTGGTGGGGTGGTTGTTGGGAATGTGGAGATTCTCCAATTTTTAGATCTAGAGTTTCTATTAAGTTTTTTAATTTTAGGCTCATTTGATACTTATGGGCTTTGTTGGTTTAATCGTTTGCATTTAATTTGTCTTCTTAGGTTATTATTGTTGTTGGAATTTCAATGCTTTGTAATTATTTAATCCCACTAATTGTCTGATAGCAAAAAAAAAAAAAGGTAAGTCTAACAACATACGGTGCTAAGAAATCCTACTACCAAAGAATGCAAATTATAATTCAAGGCTTTTTACTTCGATTGCTCTTTGAACTTGCCAACGAATCTTAGTTTACCCTTCAAACTTATTTTGATCTCAAAAGACCCATCGAACATTATAAGGGCGATTATTCTTGAATTATTTTAAACGGCGTTAATATGTTCCTATGTGATACATTGTTGGATGATTTGTGGCAATGTTGTGGCACTATGGTTGATAGGACCTGTCCCTAAAATTCGTGAAAAATCGGGTCGGTTCTGCTCCCATCTGACAACTCTTGTCAGACAAAGGATATTACCGATGCTATCCAAACCCATATTTTATTAAATTAATCAAAATAAATCCGTCTTTGCGGGGTTATCGCTCCCATCCAATCCACTTACCCCAACAAGTGGTGGAATTTACTAGTTTGCACTGTCAATTATGTAGTGCAGTTATTAACATAACTATAGACTTAAAATACTTCACCGTTCGCACATTCCGTATATTCTCCAATTTTACTTTGCACAACATGAACCATAATCAAATAATTAAGGTAATTACTTTACATAACAATAAGCAAGTCATTAGCTAAACACTTGTTCCACAAATCCTTTAACTCATCACAATATGCCATCAAGGTTCAATAATATCAATATAAGCTTTAGACTTAATTTCCACATTTTATCCTTTTCATTTAATTATTCAAACTACCACAATAATCCTCCAAGTACACATCCTCACAAAATGTATAAATTTTCCATTTACATAAGTTATCATTATAACCCCTAAACACCACACACTGTCATATCACTTCACCATACATATTATCAATTATAACATCCAGGCATCATCTTTTCCATCACATTTTATATTATGTCCGTCCAAGACCATATGATCATTATCATACATTTAACATCATCAACAGATCAATATATATCTATATATATATATAACAATAAGTATCACATCTTAAATAAAAAGGAAATTCACCAAGTTTCTCATAACTCTGTTAACTCTTTTATTTATTTTAATTTGACATTAGGGTTTTTTAACCCCAACATAATACTTAGGTTTAATCCCCATATTTTTTCCATAGTTAAATCAAGTTTAGAAAATAAGCATATTACTTTGAACATTCAAAACTATGCTTAATCGATGTTCAAATAACTTGAAACGGGCACCATTAAATGCATAATTTTTATATCAAAGAACTTTCATGTTAGTCACAACCGTAGACGCCGCCACCACGCGCTGGTGAAACATCTCTGTGTATGGTGGCCACACGCGTGTCACGACCATCTTCTTCCTCAAGCGGGTCAAACTCGTTTCCTGGTTTCGGGCTGTTTGACCCTCAAACACGACCCCTAGCGTTTCTCGACCATTTTATGTCCAAAACGGACGTTCCAATACTTCAAATGCATCGACTCACCCTCAGGAAGAGCTATGTGAGGTGTAAATGAGGAAAAACGTACTTGAAATTGTGGTCTGATTGCTAGAACAATCGGCCATGGCTTCCCAGTCCCCTCATTGGCAGCCCATGCATCCCAACTCATTCCTTTTGGTCTCAGAGTGACCGTAGAACCTTGAGGTAGCTACCTGATTGCTTGTTTCCCTGTTTTCCAATCCAAAGTTAGGAAATCAGAGATGGAGACTTACAGGTTCCTCAACTCATCAACATTGTTATTCTTCCCCTTCCATGAGTTTCTTTCCTCTTTCCCCCTTCTTTCTCCTCTTTTCTTTCTCTCATCTTCCCACTCTCTTCCTTCTTGGTCTTTTTCTTATCTTTCGATTTTCTCTCATTTCATTCTCTCATTTTTTGTTTTCGATCGTCTACCACCGAGATACTCTTCTCACACAATCCACAATTATTAAAATATACAACAGGTGGGTAGAAGGGGTAAATAAGGGAGAGAAACTAGAATGTTCTAGACAAACCTAGAGTGTTCTTGTAAAATTACCAAAATACCCCTACTTAATTTTTTTCCTGTATCGAAACTTTCCAATTTCTTATTCGAACATACCGCCTCTCCATAAACTCAGGAGTCTGAGACCTTTATAACGGTCTTCACAGAACGTCCAACTAGTATCCATATCAAATATTCGACTTTTTGACCTTTGGGGAAAATGGTCATTTTTTTCTTGAACTTTTGGGTCGTTTCAATGGCCCACTACTACTTGAAGCCCACACCAACACAGTAGTGTGTTCAGAATTGATTTGAAAAATTGGGGGAAATGGGGCGATTGGTGTTCGAGAGAATCTAGAGAGAAGGCTAGGCTAGGCTGCGCGAGATTTGGGAGAGAAGGACATCGAGGGTTTCGGGGAGAACCATTCAATGGACAACTAGGAAATCGACAATAACTGTGCCTCATGATCCTATTAGTGCACAACGAGTGTATGGTAAGTGGAACTTGCAATGTAGATATATATATATATATATTCCTTGGAGTGTGGATTTATTTTTTTAGAATATATGCAAGCAAGTGGTTGTTTTCTAAGAGAAATTGGTGGTGGTCCTATATTAGGGTTTGTCAAGCATGTTTGGATTGTGGGATAAATATTTGATTTAGGTGTAACATTTCAGATATTCGAGAAAAATAAAAAATGACTACTTTTCCCTGAAGGTCAAAATGTTGACTTTTGACCAAAAAGTCAAAGTATTGATCTTTTGATAAGGACATGCCTTAGAAAATTTGAAAAGACCGTTATAAAGGTCTCGGCCTCCTAAGTGCGTAAATAGACGACATGCTGAAAATAGAGGTTGAATCGAACCAATACGGGTCAAGGATAGTTAGGGGTATTTTTTTTTTTTAAATATGTGAACAATTACATGTTTTAAACTTGTTATTATAACTTCAATATGTTTATTTAAATTAAAATGGAAATTATGATGAATGTTAGAATGAAAGTAAACCCCGATTTTGGTTAAATTCGTAAATGCTACTACTTCTTGGGATAGTGGGTTGGATGGGCGGCAACCCCGCAAAGGTAGAATTAATTTGAATAATTTAATAAGTTATGGACGTAAATACAGTAAGTAATATCCCTTGTCTGACAATTCTTGTTAAACGAGAGCAGTACCGGACCCTTCTCCTACTGTTTGCTTAATATGTTTGGATTGTCGAGAATTTTTTCTAGGAATAATTGGTGATGGCCCTTCTTGTTGTTAGTTTATTGGTGGTGACCCTTCTTACTAGTGGTTGCCCTTCTTATTGGTGGTGGCCCAAATACTTTATTTCATTCCTCACTTTTTTAGTCTCAGTGTTGTTAGTTAAATAGGTTTTTTTTTTTTTTTGTGTTTTTATGTAGATGATCTTGATTTATTTACTTTAGAGGTCCATTATGGAGGTGTATTTAATGAAAATGGTTTTGAGTGGTCTTATAAAGGAGGGGATATTTATCGGTTTAACTGATACTCATTCGATTACATGCCCCTTTTGGAGTTAAATAACAGAGGTCAGAGCCTAGGATATTTGCAAGGGATGACATATTATGTAACGAGAAAGAACTCAGACTTATTAGTCAAACTAGTAAGTAATTATGATTTCTTGAGTATTCTTCAGTCCTACTCGAAGGCAAAAAATAAAGTTTGACCATATATTTTCAGTACCCTATTAGTATACCATTGTCTGAAGATATTATTTATGGACTTAATGAAGAGTTTGTGGCATAGACATGTAATATAAGTGGAGGACCAGTGAATGAAGAAGCTGGTAGGCAAGGTGCAGAAGAGCCAAGTGAAGTGGAAGGGTTTGACAACGAAGAAGAAGAGCCAAATGAGGTGGAAGGAATAGACAGCAAAGAAGAAGAGCCAATTCTTGTGGATTCTTCAAATAGTGATTCTGAATCAGCTTATGACTTAGAAGACCCAGCTTATGATCAAAATGATGAAGTAAGTATGAATGATCAAGAAGATGATTTTTTTATTCGAATGCTATTTGGAACCAAATAAAGAAGCTGGGCCAAGTGTGGGACATGATTTTAACGTAGAGGATGTTTCCAGTGAAGATACTGATTCAGATAATGATGAAAATGTGGTGCCTAAGCGGTGTAGGAAGAAGAAAATGCGAAAGTTCAGAGACTTCATGTAACGACCCGTCCCGGATTTCAGAATTAGATTAGTGATTAATGACAGATTAGTGAAGTTAATCGGTGATTAGTTGGGTGATTTTGGACGGACGGTGCGAAATGACGGTTTTGCCCCTAGACTGGGCAAAACGTTGACTTTTGATTCGAGCGGTCAAATGGACTTAGGTTGATGTCTGTGACGTAGTTCGGGACATCACGAGTTCATAGACAGGTGGTACGTCCGATTCCGACATTCGAGAAAGAAGTTATGATGTTCAGAAGTTCAGAAGTTTGGGGGTATTTTGGTAATTTGGTTGAAAGGGGAAAATTGTTGACTTTTTATACGACCTGTATTTATCACGTAGTTTGAGGACCATTAGGTAGCTCTCGATCCCCTGAGTACAACGATAGGTGACACGCTATCATCAGACTTCGGATAGCTCAAGTTTTGGTCTAAAGGTGCTAAGGGCAAAATGGTAATTGGCAAGGGCAAGGGCCATTTGGTCTTTTTGCTGTGCCCAATTATAATTGGACATGTGGCTGCCTTGGGATTTGTGCCCAATGGTTGTGGGACACTTGTCCCTTACTGGAAGGTCGAGGAGACCTCCTCACCGCCTTTCACCATTATTTGAAACAATTGCACGGTTTTGGAAAAGAGAATAGAGAAATAGAGAGTGATCAAATGTTTGTGCAAGAGGAGTGCAACTGTGAACCCCGCTCTACCATTCCCTCCAAATCTCACCTACTACCTGAGCTTGATAAACAAATGAGGGAAGGAGAGTCGTGCTAGTGTATGTGTCGAGCGAAGATGGTCGAGAGACTAAAGAACAGAGTGACCAGGTAACCGTGAGAACTTAACCCCAAGACAAGCCCTCAAACCTCGATAAGTGACCATGATTGGTGAAGGAAAGTTGGAAGGGGAGTCGAGGTGATGAGGACGGTGGCCACGGCGGTGGCCACGATGGCGAGTTGGAGGTAAGAATCAGTGGAAGGTTCTGTTTGGTTTGAAAATGTAGTATTGTGATCTAGTGCTTGTTACTTGAGTCTAATGCTTGGATGATGTTTTGGAGGTTGCAAGGGACTCAAAGGAACTGGAACCATGGCCTATGGTGGTTTGTGACTGTAACGACCCTACCCGAGATTCGGGATTAGCGAAGTGATTAGTGACGGATTAGCTACGTTCATCGGTGTTTAGTTGGTTACTTTTGGACGTTTGGCGCAGAATGACGATTTTGCCCCTAGAATGGGAAAAATGTTGACTTTTAATTTGGGCGGTCAATTGGACATTGACCGATGACGATGACGTATTTCGGGACGTCACGAGTCCGTATACAGGTGGCACGACCGATTCCGACATCCGAGGAGGAAGTTGTGATGTTCGGAAAGTTGAGGGCATTTTCGTAATTTGGTTAAAAAAGGGAAAACGTTGACTTTTTGTGTGACAAGGTTTTTACACGTAGACCGAGGACCGTTAGGTAGATCTCGTCGTCCTGAGTACAACGACAGGCGACATGCCTTCATCGGACGTAAGACGAGTGAGATATGGGTCTAGAACGACGAAGGGTAAAATCGTAAATTGAACAAGTAGGGGTATTTTGGTCTTTTTGTGCCTTGGGAAGCGTGCAAAACAGATTGGGACAAGTGTACAGAACTAGTTGGATATTTTGGGTTTGGGACCACATGATTTGGACACGTGGGCTGTGTCTAGTGGCTTCTAGCCACTTGCACGGTGCAATTAAATTGGGTTGTGTGTGAGTCGTGTTTGTGAGAAGAAAAACAGAGACTGAGTTTGAGAGGAGAGATTGATCGGATTGCAGGGAGGTGTGAGTCCTTGAGTGTGTGAGTGTGATCAGAGGAAGGCTGAGAGTGCAGGGACTGTGTTGAGAGGAATTGAGAAGTCGAGTGAGTGTGTGAGGAGGGTGGAAAACCAGGAAAACAGAGAGGGAGTTTGGTGGTGGTGCTGCCGTGTTTCGATCAATCTTGGTTGTTGGTGGTGTTCAGAGGACGGAGGAGGACTAGAGGAGTCGAGTGGACCCAGGGGAACGCGGCGGCAAGTACGGCGGAGACTAGAACGACGGTAAGGTTTCATATTCCTTTGTTTTTCAGTTTGGGTTCAAAGTTAAAGTCGTAGGTTTTGGGGCTGAGCCGAAGTGTTCTATGAGTTCTAGTAAGCTTAGTAGGTCCCTAGGAGCCTTAAGGTTGTGAAGCCGTGACGGGGGGAAGCACGGATGGCCGGGAACAGAAACAGAGTTTTTGGTTGGTTTCTGGTTCGAGTTTGGGAGATGGGTTAGAGGCCGTGATGTCGAGTTTTTAGGATTGGAATTAGTTTCTTAGAGTAGGACGAAGCTTCTGGCATTGAAAGAACAAAAACGGACGGAGGATGGCGAAGAACCGGTCACGCCGGTTCAAACCGGGTGACTGTCGAAGAAGAAGGTGAACAGTACCCCTGTTGCAGGCACGTGAAGCCCAAGCGCAGCCCCTTTGGGCGGCGCGTGAGGGCGCGTGGGGCGGTTTCCGAGGAAGTGTCCAACATAGTTTTTGGTCTAATCGTTGTAACGAACCTGTTGGGACAAGTTTCGAGACAATCTGACAACGTCTCAGGTTAGTTTTACGGGATCGAAGGTTTAGGGTTCCGTTTAAATTACGTTTAGAATTCGGGAAAATTGGGGACAAATAGGATAAGCCTAGTTGACGTGTTAGTGACCCGTTTGGTGACTTGTGACAGGATCGGGAATCCCTGAGGCGATCGAAGAACGTACGGGACTCAAGTGACGTGCCCGGGAACTGTGAGTGGACTCTTCTTCTTAACTGAGCATGCATAACTGTTTTTATCTATTTGTTTTATGGTTTTAAATATGATTTCATGAATATTGAATATGCTAAAACTGTTTTACATAATGGCACATTTTTCGAAGAGTTTACGTAATTCATCACGTTTTACGAGAAATGCGTTGACTGTGCTTTTGATGCTATGCTTTTGGGTTTTCAATCTATAATTGGTTTTCAATGATTATAATTGAGTTTTGGAACATGATTTTGATAATTAAGGTTTTCGGTTTTAGAATCGGATTTCGGAAAGCGAGATCGGGTTTTAAAGTTGAAAAGTGGATTTTCGGATTTGGGTTCAAAATGACAGTTTTGGATGCCGAAATGGCTTCGGACCAGTGATTTCGGATTCGGGTTTGGATACGGATTTAGAAATGGTTTTCAAATGGTTTTGGATTGGATTTTCTGGATCTAGTTATTGGGTTTAAAGACCCGAATTATGATTGACAGGGGATGGGCTCGGATTGGGTTTAAAGACCTGGATTGAGTTTAAAGACTCGGGAGTTTAAAGACTCAGATATACTGATATTTCCCCCGTAAGCCTGTTGAGTTTAAAGACTCGGATTATATTGAGGCCTGAATTGAGTTTAAAGACTCGGAAGTTTAAAGACTCGTATTGATCCAGCAGGTTTGATCGGATGATGATTTTGGTATTTATGTTTTATGGTACTGTTTCCATGAGGCTTGCTATGTAATTTATAAAGGTTTTTCAGATATTGGGTCCTGTCAGTGACGGCTGGACAGAGAGGAGGAAAAACTGGAGATCGGTTCTTCGATCGGGAAGGTACTCTTTAGGCTTTAATTTCTAGTTTCGAGGTCATAGGTAGATTGTAAAAGATGGGACAAATCTATAGGACTGAATGGGGTTTAAAATGGACTGAAATTGGTTGTTGAACCATGAACGCCGGTCTAGTTGGACCAGACCGGTCTGGACCGAGTTTAACGGAGGTTGAAGACGACTGTAGCCGGCGCGTGGGGGCACGTGGCATGACTTTTGAGGAATTTTTCAACACAAATTTTTATCGTATCGATGTAACGAACATTTTGGGACTGGTTTCGAGTCGATCGGACATCGTTTCGATATGTTTCAGGATGTCCGAAGGTTTAAGGGATAGTTTAAAAATAGTTAAAAATTCGAAAAAATTACGTGAATTTATTAGAAGTATAATGAAGTAGTTAGTGACCCTAAAATGTGATTTGGATAGGTTTGGGAAGTTCGGTGATAGTGGAATAGTCGGGAACGGTGTATTGCACGCGTATCGAGGAGACAGTAGGAATGGTCTGTGAGTGGACTTTGCTTTCTAACTTATGATGCATGCATAAATTTTTTTATATGTTTTCTATATGTGGTTTCTATGTTTATGATATGATATTGACGATTTATGCTTTTGCACGTATTTCGAGAAATTTTACGTAATTCCACGTTTTACTAGATATGCTTTTATGTTATGATTTGATGATGATTTCAGATTCGGATTGGGATTCGGAATGATGATTTTGGTTCAGATTGGGATTCGGAATGATGATTTCGGATTTGGATTTGGAAATGGATTTATGGATTTGATAAAATGGTTTTAAAATGGTTTTGGATTGGATTTGCTGGATCTGATATTGGGTTTAAAGACCCGGATATGATATGTGATGAGGGCGGGTCCGGATATGATATGTGATGAGGGCGGACCCGGATCTGTGATTGGGCTTAAAGACCCGAATTGAGTTTAAAGACTCGAATATTGTGATTTTCCCCGTAGGCCTATTGAGTTTAAAGACTCAGGAGTTCAAAGACTCGGATTGATATTGAGGCCTATTGTGTTTTGACTAGGCCCAAACTACGCATCAAATTAAACACGTAATTTGAGTGTTAAGCAATTTAAACTCTTTTTGTGTAGATGTAGTATTGGTAAATAGGGATCGTTCTTAACGGGGGAAATTAGGGAACATTAATAATGTGTTAGTGGGGAGATGAATAAAAGAATAATGAATTAAATAATTAAATAATCAAAGAATTAATAAATTAAAGAATAGATTATAAGAGAATAAAGAAATAAAAGAATAAAATAATAAAGAATTAAAAGAATTAAAGAATTAAAGAATAAAAGAATTAATTAATCAAAGAATCAATAAATTAAAGAGTAAATGAATAAAAGAATAAAAGAATAAAGAATAAAAATGGAGGTTTTGAAAAAGTTTGTAATCATGCAAATAAGTAAAAGCATAAATAAACTAATTTTACTTCTCCTCTAATTTATGTACAAGTGACCTTCTTAAATCACATATCTTACCAACACTCTAATAATTGCAAATATTAAAACAATCACGAAATTTTACCATAATCGTCTCAATTACCTTTATATATTTTTCAATATTATAAATGCACCGACAGCGGATAACACTTACAACATGATTTACCTTTTGTTTTTGACTGAATGCGCCGACAGCGATCAACATTAAGTCTCTTCAATTCTACTCTAAGTGCACCGACAGCGGATAAAACACTTAACATTGAATTGAAGTATGAAGCACTAAAATGTATAAAGTAACTAAAATTCATAAAGTAAGACACATGGAGATTGCATTTAACACTTACAAATATTAGTAAGAAAATACCTCACATATATTGAACTATAATTAAAACCAATAACAAAAATGAGAGTTTGAGTAAATTGAGAGTAATTGTTACACTTTCAAGGTGGATGAAAACAATGGATTGTTATTCACACGATTCTCCGACAACGGACGGAACCTTATGAAGATTGAGGAAATAAACTTGGGAAATATGGACTCAAACTCTAAACTTTGTATTGGAAATATTTTGACAAGACCCATCCCGATTATCCCTTGATAGTCGTGATGAATCCTGCTCCCGTCTGACAATAACTAAAAATATCAAAAGTAACCAAACTTATATACATACACCACACAACAAATCCCAAAAACATTGTCAGACAAGGGATAGTTAAGTTTTACAGACCAATGACGTCACAAGTTTGACTAGTCAAAGACAATACAGAGCATAGGTACTATTACAGATAGGGATCAAATTCCTACTCTGTAGAGTGTCTGAGTGCGCAACGGTCTACTTATTCTTTTGCCTCGCTTGCCTCGTTTCTAGCCCTTGTACCGGTGCACTGGCCTGGAGGGTGCATAAAACAGTAAAGGTGTGAGTGGACAAAAATAAATTTTGATAAGTACATTTACCAAAACACATTTCTTACCCTCCAGTTTTCGCAAACGTGCATGCATAACAGAAAACATGAGTAATAATATGAAATCAATTCATGATATAAAGCATCATTTTCTAAAGTCTCTAGACACAAATATCAATAAATCATAATACCACCAATCCTCAATATCCAATCACATAATCCATATAACCCGTCACGATATCAATGCAACACGTGCAACTCGGTGTCTCACGTCCGAGTACATCCCCCAGGATCTACGACGTCTAGGGGGATATCAACTCTAGGAACTACGACGTCTAGAGGATATCATCATAATCCCACGCTCCTGCGAGTGAGCCTCCCTCAGAGCTACTCATCTCCAGGCAGTGGTCGTGACTACTCCAGGATCTACGACGTCCGGAGGAGACTATCAAATCACAGAGGATGGTATATGTGGAGCAGGTCACCAAATCTAGTAATCTCATTTTAAAATTATTTATGTCTCAAATCAAGTCAAAAACATTTCAATCGGGTCTATGCCCGAGACATCGCTTTCACAAATCAAGTTCCACAAAAACCATCATGAAACAGTGTCCAGAATTCACTTTATAAATCAAATTCATCAATTTAATCATAATCACATGTGACTCCAAATTCGAGTCAAAATCACTATTCACTTGGGTCACAAGCCCAACATCTCATTTTCACGCAAATCCGTGCAACCGTAAACCCGAGTTGCCACGATCACGTAAATCCATAAAATCAATCACTGACTCATAATCCGAGTCAAATATCATTTTTAATTCCCTGACTCATAACACGAGTCAAAACATCATTTTCGATCCGGGCCTAGCCCAAAAACATCAATTTCATTATTTCTCGAAAATCGTGCCAAAATATAATATAATAATCATAAAATCGAGAAAATCGAGAAATCACCGGATCGAAACATCAATCATGTCAAAGCATATAAAATCATATAATAAAGCATTTTAAATCATATATGCATGCATCACGGTTAGAAAACCAAAAGTCCACTCACACACACCGTCCGGATAGCTCAGCCTCGAGCTGTTTGTTTTCTTCCGACGTTCGGGGAATATTCCAGCCTATCAAACAAAGTGATTTAAGGTTACTAGACTATCATATGATCCTCAAATATGAATCCCCTACTTGTCGGAATTTTATAATATTATTTTAATATAATTTAAACGTGTCGGGTACTCGGAACTACTCTGAAACCATATTCGATTGACCCAAAACCAACGCGGATAGGTTCGTATCATCGAGAAAATCAAGTTTCATGTTGATCACTTCGCCTGAATCCCTTCCACGCGCCGTCACGCGCCGCAGCAAGCGGCTGCGAGTACTGCTACAGTGCTTCGTTCTCACCCGAATGTCTGATAAACGGGTTGAAATACCCGCGACAGAACCCGACTCAAACTCAGCCAATTCGACCTCAAATCGATCCATTCTTTCAACTGATCCCATCTAATCCAACTCCATTTAAGTTCTGTAAGTTCAATTACCTCAATTAAGGTCTAAAACTTCACGACTCACGATCAAACTTCGACGGGTCTCCTATTCGGGTTTCTCGATTCCGTCCCTGATTTTTCAATTAATTCACACGGTTAGCATCGTGAGAGTGTAAGGAACATCTTTGCAAGATCAATTTGAGAATTCCTTACCTCCAACTGGTAGAACTCAAGCTCGATTTTCGGCAGCCATGGAAGCTTCTGTTCTTCCTCAATTCGACACGATTCCTCTTCGTTTTTGTTGCATGGAGCTTCGTTTTGATCTTAGAAACTCAATGTAATCCTCAATTTCCCTTCTCCTAGCCCACAAATGCGAATTCGAAGTTCCTCCAAATTTTCTGAATTTTCGAACCAAAATTCTCCCAGTTCTCTCAATCCCTCGAGTTCCTCTCTCTCAGTTCAATTTCTTAAACTCTTAGTCGCATAATGACGAGAGACAGTGGGCTAACACGATTTAATTTGGACAATTGGATAAAATCATTACACTTACCCTTAATTAAGGGATAATTGTCAAAAGCTAACCTCAAAACCGGTTTCCATGTTCTCTGGGGCAAGAATAAGACATATGACAGGTGTCATTGTCTGATCAAGGCTAAAAGACCATTTTGCCCCTGGTTGGACAAATTACCATTTTGCCCCTAGCCTTCCGTGACCCGTAACGTTCGTAACCGAACTCCATTTTCGACGTGCTGCCTGTCTTTGTACTCAGGCCATCGAGACCTACCTAACGGTCCTTGAATCGTATGAAAATTAGTTGTCAAAACAAAAAGTCAACATTTTCCCCCTTTTTGTCCAAATTACGAAAATGCCCTCGAACTTCCGAACGTCATAACGTTTTCCCTGATCGTCGGAATTGGGCGTGCCACCTGTCTATGGACTCGTGACGTCCCGAACTACGTCACGGTCATCGGTCAACGTCCGTTTGATTCACCAATCAAAAATTCAACAAATTGACCATACTATTCATAAGGGTAAAAACGTCATTTATTCATTATGTTACAAAATTACATTTTCCGAATTTCCGGGGCGTTACAACCTTCCCCCCTTAAGAAATTTCATCCCCGAAATTTCAATGAAATAAATACGGGTACTGCTCTCGTATCTGTGTCTCAAGTTCCCACGTAGCCTCTTCCACGTTCTGATTCCTCCAAAGCACCTTCACTAAGGGAATCGTCTTTCGTCGAAGCACTTTGTCCTTTCGGTCCAAGATCTGTATAGGCTGTTCTTCAAAACTTAGGTCTTCTCTGAGTTCAACGGGCTGTTCCTCCAACACATGGGACTCATCATACACATATTTCCGCAGCATTGATACATGGAAAACATCATGGACACTCGAAAGCTTAGAAGGTAATGCCAATCTGTAGGCAACCCGGCCAATTCTCTCAACAATCTCATAAGGTTCAATGAAACGGGGGCTCAATTTTCCGCGTCTGCCGAATCGCACAATGCCTTTCCAAGGAGATAACTTCAAGAATACCCAATCTCCAACTGCAAATTCAAGATCTCTGACTCGGCGGTTCGCATAACTCTTTTGTCTATCTTGGGCTGTCTTGAGTCTGTCTCGGATGAGTTTAACCTTTTCCGTCGTTAAGTCTATCAATTCGGATTTCGACAATTTCCTTTCGCCCACCTCAGTCCAACACAAAGGGGTTCTACACTGTCGTCCATATAAGGCTTCATAAGGAGCCATCCCAATACTTGCTTGGTAACTATTGTTGTAGGCGAATTCCATCAATGGTAGGTGTGACTCCCAAGTACTCTGGAATTGTAAAACATATGCTCTCATCATGTCCTCCAAGGTCTGGATAGTCCGTTCCGATTGCCCGTCGGTCTGAGGGTGGAATGTCGTACTAAAATGCAATCTCGTCCTGAAAGCTTCCTGTAAGCTTTGCCAGAATTTGGACGTAAATCAGGGATCTCGATCAGATACAATAGAGACAGGAGTGCCATGTAGTCGAATAATCTCGTCAATGAAGAGTCTGGCATACTGCGTCAACCGCCTATCCACAATTACCTAGACTCCATCGTGTCCTTTAAGCGTTCTGAGAAGTTTAAACACAAAATCCATTGTTATATGATCCCATTTCCATTCCGAGATCGGTAGTGGTTGCAGTGCTCCATAGGGTCTTTGCCTTTCAGCCTTTACTTGTTGACATACCAAGCACTTACTAACAAACTCTGCAATCTCCCGTTTCATACCCGGCCACCAATAATGCTCTCGTAGCGTACGGTACATTTTCGTCCCACTTGGATGCATAGCATACGCCGAACTATGGGCCTCTTCCAGAATTTCTTTCTTTAAAGTTACATCTTCGGGCACACACAGTCGTCTGTCCTTTACTAGAGCTTCATCCCTTCTAATTGCAACATCTTGTCGTTCCCCCGCATCAGCCTCAATTCGGAGGATACACAAGATAGGGTCTTCAAGTTGGGCTTCAATAACTCGATCAATCAGAATCAGTCGTACCTGGAAACTAGCCAGCAAGCCACCTTGGTTATCCAATCCCAAATCAACTCCAGTCCTACAGAGTTCAACCAATAAGGGCAAGCGCACCATTCGTAGATGTGCCACAGTATGAGCTGACTTCCGACTCAATGCATCAGCTACCATATTAGCTTTTCCAGGATGATACTCAATCGTGCAGTCGTAATCCTTGATTAGCTCCAACCATCGTCTCTGTCTCAAATTCAATTCCTTCTGTGTGAAAAAAGTACTTCAAACTTTTATGATCAGTGAAAAGTCTACATGTCTCCCCATACAAGTAATGTCTCCAGATCTTTAGGGCATGTACCAGCGCAGCTAATTCCAAATCATGGGTAGGATAGTTACGTTCATGCGGTTTCAGTTGTCGAGAGGCATATACAATCACCTTTCCATGTTTCATTAACACACACCCCAATCCTTGTAAGGATGCATCACTGTACACCTCAAACTCCCCACCATCACCCGGAAGGGTTAGGATAGGAGCAGAGGTCAACCTTTTCTTCAGTTCCTGGAAAATTTTCTTGCAGTCTTCGCCCCAAACAAACTTGATTCCTTTCCTGGTTAGGCGGGTCATTGGAGCAGCAATCGCAGAGAATCCTTCCACAAAAAATCTGTAGTAACCGGCCAATCCCAAAAAGCTCCTCACTTCGGTCACTGTCTTCGGCCGCTCCCAGTTTTCTATCGCTTCAATCTTCTGGGGATCAACACGAATTCCATCCACGGAAATTACATGTCCCAGAAAACCAACACTAGTTAACCAAAATTGGCACTTACTCAGTTTGGCAAAGAGCTGGTTCCTCCTTAGCGTATCAAGCACAATCCTCAAATGCTCCTCATGTGCCCTCTTACTGCTTGAATACACGAGAATGTCATCAATGAACACAATAACAAATCGGTCAAGGTACTTCCGGAATACTCGGTTCATCAAATCTATGAACGCCGCAGGTGCATTAGTCAACCCAAATGGCATCACCAGAAATTCATAATGACCATATCGAGTTCGAAAAGCTGTTTTTGGAATGTTCTCCTCTCGAATCCTTAACTGGTGGTAACCAGAACGCAGATCAATCTTCGAAAAATACTTAGCTCCCCTTAATTGATCAAACAAGTCATCAATCCGAGGCAAAGGATACTTATTCTTTATCGTGACTTTATTGAGTTGCCTGTAATCCATGCATAGTCTCAAACTTCCTTCCTTCTTTTTCACAAACAGTACTGGGGCTCCCCATGGCGATACACTCGGTCGAATGAAGCCCAAATCCACGAGATCTTGCAACTGTACTTTCAATTCCCTTAACTCAGTCGGTGCCATCCGATAAGGTGTCAAGGAAATAGGTCGTGTACCAGGAATTAGTTCGATGGTGAACTCAATCTCCCAAGAAGGTGGTAATCCTGGTAAATCCTCAGGGAATACATCTGGGAATTCACACACTACTGGGATATCCTCGGCCTTGGCTGGTGCATCCCGTACATCAACAACATAAACTAGATAACTCTGGCAACCCTTCCTCAAAAATCTATCTGCCGAGAGGGCTGATATGACTCTAGGGGGTAACACCCTCTGATCTCCCTGAAATATCACCTCAGGTAATCCAGGGCTCCGAAGTACTACCCTCTTATTGAAACACTCGATAGAGGCATGATGGGTTGTCAGCCAATCCATCCCAAGGATAACATCAAAGTCACACAAGTCTAGGAGTATCAAATCAACCACTAGATGCACATCCCCTATCACAATAGGGTATCCTCGTATCACCTGGTTTACTACATACAACTCTCCAGTCGGTGTACCGACTCCCATCTCACACCCGATCGCAGAAATATCTTTATCTGTTAACTGTGCATACTCCCGAGAAACAAAACGTGCATGATGACCGAAAATAGTAAGCATACCTGTCACCACATCCGGGGCTGCCCGGGCCTCCTGTTGAGTCACTGCATAGACTCGAGCATGTGGTCCCGATGTCCGACCAAGCCCTCGTGATCCACCAGATCCACCACGAGTTCTGCCACCTCCTCTCCCACTTGTAGCATTTGAAGCCAAGGTTGTACTAGGGCCCTGCTCAGTAGTGCCCCAACCAGCACCACCACCGCCAGATCGATAGGGGCATTCCCTTATGATGTGTCCAGGTTCTCCACAAAAATAATAAGTTATTGTACCAGCCCGGCTAGGTCTACCACTCTGGCTACCAGTAGACCCCACAGATGTTCCGCTAGCTTGTGATGTCGCCTGGGGTCTGTAACCATATCTCTGTGTACTCCCACCACCAAAGCTCGGACGAGTGCCACGAGATGATCCAGAGCCATAATTACCTCTCTTGGAGGACCTCTGGTTCGAAGATCCCTGATACTGACGTTCTCGGTGTCGACCAGAGCCCGAGAACTACTGTGGCACTGGAAAGGTCACCTCAACTCGTGCAACTGCATCAGACAACTCTCGCAGGGTGGCATAAGTTCCTACAATCACAGCTCCCCGGATGTCATTCCTCAGTCCTTGCTCAAACCTTCGGCACTTGTCCTCCTCGTTGGCTACATATAGAGGAGCAAAACTGGACAGGTTCATGAATTTTTGCTCATAGTCTGCCACTGACAAGTCCCCCTGGTGTAGTTGTAGAAATTCAACCTCCCTAGCATTACGAAATGAGCGAGGATAGAACTGATCTAGGAAACGATGGCGGAAGTCCTCCCAACTCAGGGTGCGGGCATCCATCCCTGTCAGCTGCAATCCACGCCACCATCGGTAAGCTTGGCTACTCAGCATAAATGTGGCCAGTGGAACCATATCTCCTGGTGGACATTGCATAATCTCGAAGATCCGCTCAAATTGAGTAATCCACTCATAGGCCTCTTCTGGGTGGGTCTGACCAGTGAATGCAATGGCCCCTAAACGTTGAGCTCTCTCTACGTCTGGACCCCCAAACTCATCACCAGCCTGGGTACGGGGCTCGCGTCTCGGAGGCATATTGTGATGTTCTGTAAGAGAAACATATCAGTATCACAACTCATGCATACTAATGTGTAAGACTCAGACCGTAACCTAATGCTCTGATACCAATTCGACAAGACCCATCCCGATTATCCCTTGATAGTCGTGATGAATCCTGCTCCCGTCTGACAATAACTAAAAATACCAAAAGTAACCAAATTTATATACATACACCACACAAAAAATCCCAAAAACATTGTCAGACAAGGGATAGTTAAGTTTTACAGACCAATGACGTCACAAGTTTGACTAGTCAAAGACAATACAGAGCATAGGTACTATTACAGATAGAGATCAAATTCCTACTTTGTAGAGTGTCTGAGTGCGCAACGGTCTACTTATTCTTTTGCCTCGCTTGCCTCATTTCTAGCCCTCGTACCGGTGCACTGGCCTGGAGGGTGCATAAAACAGTAAAGGTGTGAGTGGACAAAAATAAAGTTTGATAAGTACATTTACCAAAACACATTTCTTACCCTCCAGTTTTCACAAACGTGCATGCATAACATAAAACATGAGTAATAATATGAAATCAATTCATGATATAAAGCATCATTTTCTAAAGTCTCTGGACACAAATATCAATAAATCATAATACCACCAATCCTCAATATCCAATCACATTATCCATATAACCCGTCACGATATCAATGCAACGCGTGCAACTCGGTGTCTCACGTCCGAGTACATCCCCCAGGATCTACGACGTCTAGGGGGATATCAACTCTAGGAACTACGACGTCTAGAGGATATCATCATAATCCCACGCTCCTGCGAGTGAGCCTCCCTCGGAGCTACTCATCCTCCCTCGGAGCTACTCATCTCCAGGTAGTGGTCGTGACTACTCCAGGATCTACGACGTCCGGAGGAGACTATCAAATCACAGAGGATGGTATATGTGGAGCAGGTCACCAAATCTAGTAATCTCATTTTAAAATTATTTATGTCTCAAATCAAGTCAAAAACATTTCAATCGGGTCTATGCCCGAGACATCGCTTTCACAAATCAAGTTGCACAAACCATCATGAAACAGCGTCCAGAATTCACTTTATAAATCAAAATCATCAATTTAATCATAATCACATGTGACTCCAAATTCGAGTCAAAATTACTATTCACTTGGGTTACAAGCCCAACATCTCATTTTCACGCAAATCCGTGCAACCGTAAACCCGAGTTGCCACGATCACGTAAATCCATAAAATCAATCACTGACTCATAATCCGAGTCAAATATCATTTTTAATTCCCTGACTCATAACACGAGTCAAAACATCATTTTCGATCCGGGCCTAGCCCAAAAACATCAATTTCATTATTTCTCGAAAATCATGCCAAAATATAATATAATAATCATAAAACCGAGAAAATCGAGAAATCACCGGATCGAAACATCAATCATGACAAAGCATATAAAATCATATAATAAAGCATTTTAAATCATATATGCATGCATCACGGTTAGAAAACCAAAAGTCCACTCACACACACCTTCCGGATTGCTCAGCCTCGAGCTGTTCGTTTTCTTCCGACGTCCCCGGAATATTCCAGCCTGGCAAACAAAGTGATTTAAGGTTACTAAACTATCATATGATCCTCAAATAAGAATCCCCTACTTGTCGGAATTTTATAATATTATTTTAATATAATTTAAACGTGTCGGGTACTCGGAACTACTCTGAAACCATATTTGATTGACCCGAAACCAACGCGGATAGGTTCGTATCATCGAGAACATCAAGTTTCATGTTGATCACTTCGCCGGAATCCCTTCCACGCGACGTCACGCGCCGCCGCAAGCGGCTGCTCGTGAAAGCCACGCGCGTAGCACAGTACTGCTACAGTGCTTCGTTCTCACCCGAATGTCTGATAAACGGGTTGAAATACCCGCGACAGAACCCGACTCAAACTCAGCCAATTCGACCTCAAATCGATCCATTCTTTCAACTGATCCCATCTAATCCAACTCCACTTAAGTTCTGTGAGTTCAATTACCTCAATTAAGGTCTAAAACTTCACGACTCACGATCAAACTTCGACGGGTCTCCTATTCGGGTTTCTCGATTCCGTCCCTAATTTTTCAATTAATTCGTCCATAATTTATTTGTTATAATTCCGATCGAGACGATTCTTTCGCCAAAATGCTCCAATTACAAACTTTATTTATCTAAACAGAAAAATCACAAAATAAATTATTTTATCAATTTATTTAATATTTTAATATTAAAAGTCAAGTATAAAGGGTATAAAATAATATAAAATAATTCTTATTTAACGTCCTATCAAGTTTAAAGACTCGGATATATATATATATATATATATATATATATTGAGTTTAAAGACTCGGATAGATCTAGCAGGTTCGATTGATGGAAATGTGTTTTAAATGAGTTTCGGATTTCTGTGATACACTAAAGGTTTTCAAATGGTTTCCAGATGTTTTGGGCTATGACGCGGATGATATTGATTTTGATGGTTTTGGGTTGAGGCCCGGAATTTGAGAAAAGGAAATGATTTCAGTTTTCATAAATGGTTTTTATTATCTTGGAAATACAATGGTTTTCTTATGCTGAAAATGAACTGGTTTTCGAATGCATGCATTGGTTTTACATGGAGGGTATAAATGTCTTTTCTTATGAAATGTTTTCTGAACTTATTATTTATTTTTGTCCACTCACAGTCTTTTATGTTTTCGATACCCTTTAGGTTGATGTGGTGTGAGCTGTTGTTAGGGAGACAGAGACATCACACACGCAATTCACAGTGATGCTGCGAACTCTAGTTAACTCAAGTTGGTTTTTGGTACGTTGAACTGGGTATCCTTTGTTTGGCTTGCTTGTTCCATGGAGGTTAGACATGTGTTTAGCCTTCGTGTCGCACGTGGGTTAGACGAGAGCATGACTTATCCTTTAATCTCAGGGGATTGGGGTGGGTCGTGTCACTTCAAACCTGAAGGCGAGATTGAAAATCCCAAGTTTGAGTTGGGACTTAGATTTCAATCTGCTGTCGTTTTGAGGGAATCTATTAGGATAGACTCTATCAAGAGGGGAAGATAAGTCATATTCAAGAAAAACGATCATGACTGAATAAAAGTGGTATACGTGAGAGAATGTCCATTCACATTGTATGCATCCAGTTCATGGAAGTAAGTGGCTACAAGTAAAAATATTGGATGATGTACATACTTGTGGCAGGGGAGTGTTAAATGTACATTTTACTGCAAAGTGGATTTGCAGGAAGTATATTAGAAATCTGAGCTCAAAAAAATGGGATGCAGGGGAATTTCAGTCTCTATATTGAATGACGCACACACTTGTAGTAAATGGAGTGTTCAATGTACATGTTAATGCAAAGTGGATTTGCATGAAGTATATTAGAAATTTGAGCTCAAGAAAATGGGATTCGAAGGAATTGCAGTCCCTAGTTACTCAGAAAACTGGGTATAGGCCTTCTAGACCAACATGCTATAGGACTTGAAAAATGGAAATCGACATAGTTAAAGGTATTTATCTGAAACAATATAAGTCACTTTAGAGTTATTGTGATGCATTGAGAAGGAGTAATCCAAGTTCTATAGTGGGGATTAAGTTTGAGTTGGATGGTGATGGAAGGCCAAGGTTTAAGCTGACAGGACCACGTCCCAACTGGACGTCAAAAACCGTGCCTGGTCCTGCTCCCGTCTGACAAGTCAACCAAAGGCCCAAAACTACCCTTCAGTGCTTGCCAGACAAGGGATGATTGCGCTGATTTCTGCTGCTACCTCTGCCTCACGATCAGTCTCGAACGTCGTACCACGGTCTGGAGGGTCACAAAACAGAAAAGGTGTGAGTGGACAAAAATGACCTCTGATAAAAACGTTTGCCAAAACACATTCTTACCCTCGAGTTTTCACAAACTTGCATGCATATCGTAAAACATGAGTAATAGTATGAAATCATTCAAGTATGAACAGTGGACCGATAAAATCAAAACATGTTTTCCCATGGTCCGTAAAACTCATGTTCATCAAATCAGTTCATGCTATAAAGCATCAAATCCCGGCTCTCAGGCCAAAACATATGAAAACATAATCACCTGGCCACAAAGACCAAAAACTCGTACTCAATACCAGTACGTCATCACTAACAACATCAATCAGCACTATTCACAAGTGCACAGTCAATCAATCCACAATACTCACAAATGCACAAACTATCACACAGTCACATCTGCACTACTCACAAGTGCTGCACTACGCGTAGGCCAATATCCAGCCACACTCTCGGGATCAGACACCTCTGGGCTCAACCCTCGGGCTCAGTCACATCTGGGCGAACACATCCCCAGGCTCAGACACATCCGAGTGGTACATCCAGGCTCAGTCACATCCGAGAAGCTGGCTTACCATAAGATCAACTCACTATCATTCAATCACATCCCCCAAGCTCCGGTCGTCTGGGTAATCCCCCCAAGCTCCGACCGTCTGGGTATTTCACAATCACAATGAAAACCTTCTCGGGAATTACATCCCAAAACATTTCAATCAAATCTTGTCTTCATACAGAGCCAAGATCATTCCCGACTGGGTCTCAAGCCCCAAAATAACATTTACACGTAAATCTTTAAAATCAGATTTTAAAACAATAAAATAATCCAGAAATCATCATTGACTCACCAAGTAAGTCAAAATATCATTTTAGAAATCATTTAGATTCTGGGCCTCGCCCAAAACATCTTTTGCACGTTCCTCGTAAAACGCGCCCCAGAGACTGATTAAAATAATCAAAAAATCACAAGAAATCATACAAAATCATCAATTTAATCATATTCACAAGTGACTCCAAATCCGAGTCAAAATCACTATCTAGTTGGGTCTCACGCCCAAAATATCATTTTCACGCAAATCCATGCGTTCGCAACTTCAGTTGCCATTTTCACGTAAATCCATGAAACAGATCCTTGACTCATTCCCGAGTCAATATATCATTTTCAATCCATGACTCATAACTAGATTCCAAACATCATTTTCAATCAATTTCAATCCCGAACTCATAAACCAAGTCCAAACATCATTTTCAACCAATTTCATAGTTTCTCGAAAATCGTGTCAAAATATAATAATATAATAATCCATAAAATCGAGAAATCACCGGATTGAAACATCAATCATGCCAAAGCATATAAAATCATATAATAAGGCATTCAAATCATATATGCATGCATCACGGTTAGAAAACAAAGTCCACTCACACACACCGTCCAGATTGTTCAGCCTCGAGCTGTTCGCTTTCTTCCGAGGTCCCGGGAATATTCCTGCCTATCAAACAAAGTAATTTAAGGTTACTAGACTATCGTATAGTCCTCATATATGAATTCCATAATCGTTGGAATTTTATAATATTATTTAAACATAAACTATACTCTTCGGGTACTCGAAACCACTCCGAATCCATATTCGATTGACCCGAAACCAACGCGGATAAGTTCGTATCATCGAGAACATCAAAACTCATGTTGACCACGTCCCCGGATTCCCATCCACGCACCCTCACGCGTCGCCGCAAGTGGCTGCGCGTGAAACCCACGCTCATATCACAGTAATGCTACAGTGCTTCGTCTTCTCCCTTTTGTCTGATAAACGGGTTGGAAAACCCGCGACAAAACCCGACTGGCTTTCCCTCAATTCGACCTCGATTCAATCCATTCCTTCAACTGATCCCTTCTAATTTAACTCAATTCCAGTTCTGTAACTTTAATTATTTCAATTATGGTCTAAATCTTCACAACTCACGATCAATCTTCGACGGGTTTTCTATTCGGTTTCACTCAAATCGTCCCTGTTTTCCAAATTAATTCATACCAGAAGCATCGTGAGAGTGTAAGGAACGATTTTACAAAATCAATTTCATAAATGCTTACCTCTAGCTAGTTGAACCCAAGCTCGATTTTGTGCAGCAATGGAAGCTTCTGTTCTTCCTGACAGGACCCGTCCCCGAGGGACATAGATAACCGTGCCCGGTCCTGCTCCCGTCTGGCAAGTCAACAAAAAGTACGAAATTACCCTCCAAGACTTGCCAAACAAGGGATAAGTGCACATGTGCCCACTCATACCTCCACCTCTCGAATAGCTTCGATCAACGCGCCACGACCTGAAGGGTCATTAAAACAGAAAATGTGTGAGTGAACAAAAATGACCTCTTATAAAAACATTTGCCAAAATACAATCTTACCCTCCAGTTTTCACAAACGTGCATGCATATCGTAAAACATGAGTAATAGTATGAAATCATTCAAGTATAAACAGTGGACCGATAAAATCAACACATTTTTCTAAAGGTACGTAAAACTCATGTTCACCAAATCAGTTCAAGTTATAAAACATCAAATCCCGGCTCTCAAGCCAAAACATGTGAACACCATCACCTGGCCACAAAGACCAAAAACCCGTACTCAAAACTGGTACGTAATCACAAACAACATGTTTCTAAATTCCATGTCCACATTTTCCTTGAAACTCATTTTCATCAAATCAATTTAAATCTCAATAAACTCACGCTTTCCTTAAATCATTTTATATTTAAACCACGATTTCCTCAAAATCATTTTCCATAAAACCACGGTTTCCTCAAAATCATTTTCCACAAAACCACGGGACTTATTTCCATATCATGTTGCCTATAGTCACGTTTATCCCTACAACGCGTGCAAATCAAATAGGCTCAAGGACCGCTCAAACTCCGAGCATCTGTCGCTGTGAAAACCTCACCAGCCGACAATCCAGATCTCGTGAACACACACTTACCGATCTATATATAATCCAGCACATCTCTGGTCTGAGTTGAGCCTCCCTCGGCTGCACGACAACAGACCGTGCTACGTGACCTCTTCGGGGTAAACACTTTCCTCCCGAAGGCGAGCGTTATCTCCAAGGTGCACTCCGGGGAAAAACATATTTCCACCCGAAAGCCCTAAATATCCTCAACACATCACCATTATGAAAACCAGTGAAAAATAGTTGCGTTGAAAACCAAATCATTTATCAACACAGGGTCTCAACCCAAAATATAGTTTCCTCAAATCCGGAAAACCAAAGTCCCGATTTATTTTATAAATCCAAAAATCATCAATATCATCATGTAATCACATGGAAATACAAATCCAATCAAAATCTTAATTCCATTGGGTTTCAAGCCCAAAATATGATTTTCACGCAAATCCGTGCAACCGTAAACTCGAGTTGCCACTTTCACGTAAATCCATGAAATCAATTCCTGACTCATAATCCGAGTCCAAATATCATTTTCAATTCCTGACTCATAACCCGAGTCAAAACATCATTTTCAATCCCGGGCCTACGCCCAAAACATCAATTTCATCATTTCTCGAAAATCGTGCCAAAATATAATATAATAATCCATAAAATCGAGAAATCACTGGATTGAAACATCAATCATGCCAAAGCATATAAAATAATATAATAAAGCATTTAAATCATATATGCATGCATCACGGTTAGAAAGCAAAGTCCACTCACACACACCGTCTAAACGGTTTGTTTCCGAGCTGCACGTTTTTTCGTAAATTCTGGAAATCACAATCCCTGTCCAAAATCATTAATGAGGGTTACTAACATCTCAAAATACTTCATATAATTTTCCCCAATTTTTTCGGAATTTAAATACGTATATTAAACGTAAAACAAAACTTCGGATACGCGGAATATTAACGAAACGATATCCGATTTCCTCAAAACTAGTGTCAAAATGTTCGTTACACTGAGAGGATTCAAAGTTATGTTGACCTCACCTTGAAACAAGGCCTCACGCGCCCTCACGCGCCGCCGTGAGTGGCTGCGTGTGAAACCCACGCGCCAGCTACAGTAATTCGTCTTCCTCGCCCGTTTTACTGATAAACGGGTCCTGCAACCCGCGTGACAACCCGATTCAATTCATAGCAATTTAGCCTCAATTACTTCAATGGAACATTCATTTAGCTTTGATTCAAGTCTAATTAGAGTTCTGTATCATTAATTTCTCTAATACTTACCTCAAATCAAACAACTCGAAGATGAACATCGAAGAACATCAGGCACTGTTCATCCTTCGAAATCCTTCAATGTCAATCGATTCCTTCAATTGATCCACCCAGTAGCTTCAGTGGATCATGAGAAACTGTTTCCCCACTTCAATTTCGTCGTTTGATCAATCAATGATCACGACTCAAGATCGAACATTGCTCACTGTTACCAGACCCGTTCAAAGTCAATTGGGTCTCGATTTCCCTCGTTCTTGAAGTGGATCGACTCGTCACAACCTCAGGAAGCTAATTCCAAGCTCAATTTCGATCCACAAGGCTCATAGTTTAAAATCCGAATTTCCCCCCAAAATTTCTAAAATCCGAATTCCAGTTTTTAACTCTCTCTCAATCCCTCGTGTTTCCCTCTCTAACACAGTCTCTGAAATCTCCCAAATTCTCACTCTCAAGCTCAGTTGTTAGAAAAGAGATGAAGGATGGGAGAAAACTGAATTTTGGTTGTTCACGGGTTAAGAAATCAGAGAAGATTAATGGAGGATTAAGAATGATTAAGTATAATTAATAAATAATAAAACATCATAATGATGTTTTCCTCAAAGCATGGATCTGGTTTTAAGCCTCAAATTAAGGGATGGGTGACACTTGTCACTCATCCAGGTGTGTTCAATCATCAGGTACTGTTCACAATAAAATAATATTTTAATCGAAATCCCGGTTCGTTCGGTTAATCGAATTCGTTCCCGTGACCATAACTTCATCGTCGAATCTCCGATTTCGGCATGCCGCCTGTCATTGGATTTGTATCGACGAGACCTACGTAACGTCCCTTGGCCCTCGTCCATTGGACTTCCCGGGTCAAAAGTCAACATTTGGCCCCTTTTTAGCCAAATTACCAAAATACCCCTCAACTTCCGAACGTCATAATTTTTTCCTCGAATGTCGGAATCGAACGTGCCACCTGTCTATGAACTCGTGACGTCCCGAACTACGTCACAGTCATCGGTTAAAGTCTGTTTGACCGCCCGAACTGAAAGTCAACATTTTGCCCACGCCTAGGGGCAAAACGGTCATTTTGCACATTTCGTCCCATTTCACTCAACTAATCCCAGATTAGTCATTCTAAACCATAATTAATTAATATTTAATTCCGATACTCGGGACGGGTCATTACACTTCCTCCATTCGTCACCATTTCCCTTCGTTCTTGTTGTAGAAAGGTTCGTATTGATCCTAGAAAGCTTCTTCCAGTCTCAATTTCCCTCCTCCTAGCTCACAATTTCCAATTCGAAATCACACTAATTTTTCCAAATTTTCGATTCTGAATTGTCCCAGTGGCCTCTCTGTCTCTCGAGTTCTTCTCTCAATTCAGTTTCCTTAATCTCTCAATTACACAAATGAATCAGAATCAGTGTTTATTATTGATTGAATGGACACAATCATGATAATTATCCCTACTTAAGGGATAATTGTCTAAAGTATCATCATTAGCCCAAGAAACTGATTCCATGTTATCTGGGGCAAGGAAGATGACAAAGTGACAGATGTCACTGTCTGAGTCATTGTTAAAAGACCATTTTGCCCTTTGCTCGACAAATTACCATTTTGCCTCTAGACTTCCGTGACCCGTAACTTGGTCACCCGATGTCCGTTTGACGCGTGCCGCCTGTCGTTGTACTCATGGCCTCGAGTCCTACCTAACGGTCCTTGAATCGTGTGAAAATCTGTTGTCAATAAAAAAGTCAACATTTTCCCTTTTTTGTCCAAATTACGAAAATGCCCTTGAACTTCCGAACGTCATAACTTTTTCCCCGAATGTCGAAATCGAACGTGCCACCTGTCTATGAATTCGTGACGTCCCGAAGTACGTCACAGTCATCGGTCAAAGTTCGTTTGACCGCCCGAACTAAAAGTCAACATTTTGCCCACGCCGAGGGGCAAAACGGTCATTTTGCACATTTCGTCTGATTTCACTCAACTAATCCCCGATTAGTCATTCTAAATCATAATTAATTAATATTTAATCCTGATATTCGGGACGGGTCATTACATAAGCGGATATACATTTACTTAAAGGCTTATAGGCAAATATGGTTGCAGGCGTGTAAAACATACATAGGTATTCATGGATGTCATATCAAAGAGCGTAACTCTGGTCAACGTTTATCTGTTGTAAGCATAGATGCCAATAATGAGATGTTTCTAGTGGCTTATGCAGCATGTGAGGTTGAAATTTTTGAAACTTGAAAGTGGTTTTTGGTGCTACTTGGGGTGGATTTGATCATGGATAATGATCATAGTTATCTCTTCATGGCAGACAAGTTAAAAGGTTTAATTGAGGGTGTGGATTTATTATTTTTCAATTCAGACATATGGGCACTGCCTTAGACATTTAGGCTACGTTTGGTACGCTATATAAGGGACTAGATAAGATAATATAGTACAAAATCAGTGTCTGATACCACTTGTATTAATTAGCCACCATATAAGTTAAAATTGTTAAGTCATTTCAAACGGTCTAGATACGCTAGAATAATACCCTAAACATTAACTGTATTAAATAGTCGGAATAATTAGTAATCTTGAAAATAATAATAATAATAATAATAAATAGTAATAATAATTAGTTATAATTTAATAAATAGTAATAATAATATATGAATAATTAATAATTAATTATAATAATATACATAATTAATATTTATGATATAAATGTTTCATATCACTTACTATAATATAATTCGGTTAGTATAATATAGTCGGCGTTTTAATCCGGTAGAACACCAAACACCCAACTAAATAGTCAGTCTATCCGATTAAAATATTCAGTACAATACGGTATACCAAACAAGATTTTAGAGAAGAACTTTGGACATGAGCATAAAGGAATGGCATTGAAGTCACAGCTACGATCGATAGCAAGGGCAACCACAATGCCATGGTTTCATGAGGAGATGAAAAAGTTGTTAGAGCTAAGTGAGGAAGCACAGCATTGGGTAACTCAAAAAAATGCAAGGCAAGGGGCTAGATCTCACTTTAGGACAAAGTTTCAGTGTGACGTACTCTTGAACAACTTATTAGAGACTTTCAACAAGGCTATATAACCTAGTATGGACAAACCAATATTGACCATGTCAGGACCCACCCCAGTTTCACCCCAAAAACCGAGGTAAATCCTGCTCCCGTCTGACACCCCGACACACACAAAAGTAAATTCACTCTAAGTCACCAAAGTACTCAGTCAGACGCAGGAGAAATTCTAACACATCCCGAAGGCGAGTTTTACAGGGCATAGTTCTGAATACAACAGACCGAAAACTGGTAATTACAAACACGCACACGGAAAACTTACAACACTCCGGGATCCCTTTCACGACTTCTATGCCTCAGACGCTGCCTCGACGCCGGAACCCCGCGCTAGCTCCACAACCTGGAGGGCAATTAAAAACAGAAGGTGTGAGTGGACCATAATAAAAGAAAAATTTCTAAAACCATTTATAAGAAAACCGAGTTTGGCCCTCCGTTTTGAAACCACATGTATAACCCCGTTATCAAAACAGTTATAAACCATGTAACGATCCTCATAAGAACAGAAGCACTATAAAACACCGTTAAAGAAATCATAGTATAAACATCATAAACCGTATCATAAACCAGGAACATCAAATCATCATTTTCCGATCAAACCTGCTGGACCTATCCGAGTCTTTAAACTCCCGAGTCTTTAAACTCAATCCAGGCCTCAATAATATCCGAGTCTTTAAACTCAACAGGCCTACGGGGGAAATATCAATATATCCGAGTCTTTAAACTCTCGAGTCTTTAAACTCAATCCGGGTCTTTAAACCCAATCCGAGCCCGTCCCCCGTCAATCAATATCCGGGTCTTTAAACTCAATAACCAGATCCAACAAATCCAATCCAAAACCATTTGAAAACCATTTCGAAATCCATATCCAAACCCGAATCCGAAATCCCCGGTCTGATGCCCTTCCGGCATCCCGAACCGTCATTCCGAACCCAAATCCGGAATTCCACTTTTCAACTTTAATACCAAATTCCGCTTTCCGAAATCCGATTCTAAAACCGAAAACCCTTAATCATCGAAATCATGTTCCAAAATCCCTTTATAATCATGTAAAATCATTACTCATTTGAAATCCCCAAAACATGGCTTTATACTCAGAAATCGACATTTCTGGTAAAACGTGCCAACTTCCGTACTTCCTCGAAAACCGTGCAATTATATAAAACCAACATAGCATATTCGATAAACATAGAATCATGATTAAAACCATAAAACAAGTATAGAAAAACAGTTATGCATGCTCGAGTTTAGAGAAGGGGTCCACTCACAGTACCAAGCCCTCAATCGCGTCCCGAACGTCTCGTACGTTCCTCAGCTTCCTCGGAAAGTCTTGATCCTGTCAACAACCGCCAAAGTACGTGACTAATACGTCTACCAAGACTCTCCTCATTTTTTCCCAAAAATCCCCGGGTCCTAAACGTAACGAACAGGAACCCTAAACCTTCACCCTCGCAGAACGAACTACAAACGAAGTCCGAACAACCTGAAACCAATCCCCTTAGACTCGTCACAAAACCTAGACCAAAAACTATGTTGACAACTTCCTCAACAGCCGCCTCACGCGCCTCCACGCGCCGCCCAAAGTGGCTGCGCATGGCCCTCACCTGCCAGCTACAGTGCATCGTCTACCTCAAGTCGACCCGGTTCGAAACAGTTCCTGCAAATCGAATCGGCGTGAGCGGTTCACCGCCGTACCTGCACCAAAACGGCTCCTTTCTTCACCATCTTCATCGTCCCATTCTTAGCAATCCAGTCCCCTTACTCAAACACCTCGACACGGCCTAAAACCTGTCGATTCCAACTCGAAACCAAAACCCGATAAACCTCTGTTCTCTTCTCCGGCCAACCAGGTCATCCCCCCGCCATGGCAACCACCATAGACGGTTCCTGGGACCTCCCTGTTTTTCTTTGATTTTTCTCGTGGCTCTCAAATCACCCACACACTAATTCCTCACCTCCCTCTGTTTCTGTCTAGTTCGAAGAACACACATGAACACACACGGGTACCCCAAATAATTGGGACCGTGTTCCCTAGAACCAACCAGAACCCCTACACGTGTCACCATCACTTCAGACTTCCCACACGTGGCTCAATCTCAGCCTTCCATTTTTCCCTCTCTGTTGCACAAATCTCCATGTGCAAAGACCAAAATACCCCTTACTTTAAGTCAAAATTATCGTTGTGCCACTACCTTTCTAGACCCGTATCTCACACATCGTAAGTCCGATCAATACGTGCCGCATGTTGTTGAATTCGGGACGATGAGATCTAGCTAATCATCCTAGGTCAACGTGTCAAAACCCGTTCGTACGAAAAGTCAACTTTTTCCCTTAATTTAGCCAAATTCCAATTATGCCCCTCAACCTTCCGAACATCATAAATTCCTCCTCGGATGTCGGAATCAGGCGTGCCACCCGTCCACAGATTCATGACGTCCTAAACTACGTCCTGGTCACCGGTCAAAGTCCATTTGACCCCCCGAACAAAAGTCAACATTTTTGCCCGAACTAGGGGCAAAACCGTCATCCTACCTTCCCGAAGCTATCGTCACCAACTAACCCCCAATTAAGCTCACTAATCTAATCTCAATCACGGTCTTAACCCTAATTTCTGGGACGAGTCGTTACAGACCATATTGGAGATGATAAGATAGTATTTGATGCTCTTTGTGGCTAGTAGGAGATAAGCTGTTAGATTATGGCATGGACATCAAGTTGGCCCAAGAATTCAGCAACTACTATAGGATAATAAGAAGGTTGGCTAATCATGCATTCCACATCATGCTCGTAATAGCATCCACGAAGTGGTACATTCACATGGCAGAAATTTTTGTGTGAATTTGAGAAGGCGCACATGCACGTGTAGAACATATTATGTTGTTTAGGACATATTATGTTGTTTAGAACATATTCTGTTATTTTGGACATATTCTGTTGTTTAGGACATATTATGCTATTTAGGACATATTTTATTGTTTAAAACATATTATACTATTTAGAACATATTCTACTATTTTGGACATATTATGTTGTTTAGGACATATTATGATGTTTAGGACATATTCTACTAGTTTGGACATATTCTATTGTTTTGGATATATGCTTTTATTTAGGACATATTCTGATGTTTTGGATATTCTACTGTTTTGGACATATACTGCTGTTTTGGACATATTCTAGTATTTTGTGGTCAACGTGAATGTTTACTTTTATGTGAAATTAGGATCAAAGGTCTCAACGTGCTTAAACAAACAATCAACCTCAAGTTGGCCCTTCTCAAGTTCATGATATGCCTACTGCTCAAAAAGTCCAAGATGAAGATAGAGTTGGAGGTGGAGAATAAGTACACAACCCCATGATAGTAGCCTCATACAAATGAATTCACAAAGTACACAACCCACCTAACACTCAAGTCCAAATGAAGATGGAGAAGGGAATGTCAAAGTGTATCCAGCTCGAAAGTTAAGATTCAAGTCCCCTACAAAGAAAAAGAAAATTAAGTGATAGATGAGGCACTTCTATGTAAGCACCATTTTTCAAAGGTTTTGTTAGAATTGATCAATGTATTGCAATGTAATGGTACTATTTTTGTTGGAATTGGTCAATGTATTGCAATGTCGTGGTGCTGCTTTTGTAGGAATTGATCAATGGGTTGTAATATAATTGTGCTGTTTTTGTTGAAATTAATCAATGTATTGCAATGTGATGGTGTTTTTTTATGTTGGATTTGATCATTTTAATTTGGAATTGATGCAATTGATCATTTTAGTTGGATTTGATGAAATTGATCATTCAATATCTATGATTATTTATCCCAAAAGCAGTAAAATGGAAACACCAAAGCATAGTTCGAGGGGCCTTTGAGACAAAAGTTAGTAATTGATAAGTCGTTAATTAAACATTATTTTCTATTATTTTATACACTTTATACTTGACTTTTAATATTAAAATAAAAAAAATTGGAGAAAATCATATATTTTGTGATATTTTTGTAGAAATAAATAAAGTTTGGAATTTGGAGCATTATAGCGAAAGAATCGTCCCGATCGGAGTTCGAACGAATAAATCATGGACGAAATTCGGTGATTTATTTAAATCCATTTTAAAATTAATATCTCTTTTGCTCAGCCCAAAGAAGCCCAGCCTGTGAATCTGGTCCAAATCTCTTGTTTTAGCCCAAGAGCGCAGCTCACAATAGCCCAACGACGAGGCCCAAGAAACATGTCTCTAGCCCATGCACGAAGCCATGGCCCAGGCCCGCGAACCTTCTTGCTCCCAACCCTCACAGCGATTCGGTGCGCTCCTGCCGATGCGGCCTTCACCAGTTCAGCGTACGTACACCGACTCCCTTGCACTCCTCAGCGCCTGTGCCGCTGAATTCACTGACTCTTGTCAGTGTACCCATGTCGAAATCACTCTTTGCTTTTCAGCCACTCCTTGTCGAACTGCTCCTCTGCACAATCCACCCAACTGCTCCACTTTTGCACTATTTTCCTGCAATTTCAACCCCAAATCAGCCCCAACCATCCCTAGTATCATCATTGTTCATCATTTCATTTTTATATTTTATTTTTGTATTTTATTATTTGAATTTTGGCACTCTCTCTATAAATAGGGAGGCCATTTCACTTGTGAGGGTCCTCATTTTTCCCCTTTCTTCTCTTTTCTTAGTTCATTTAGTTTAGTTTTTTTTCTCTCTTTTGAGAGACATTTTTGGGGTCCTTTTAACTTCTTGTAATTTTTCTTCTTAATTAGTTTCCTTTAAACCTTATCTTTTAATTTATGTTTTTAGATTCATTTCATAAGTTTCATTTCCTCTTAATTTTAGTTCTTAGATTTTCTTTGTAAACTTTTATTTTTAATTTCTTTGACTTCTTTTTTAAATATGAATTTATACTTTCCTTAAGAAAATCCTAGGCCGAGTGTTTCTGAAATAATTCTATAATTTAAGTCTGAATTCTTATGTTTTATCCTCCATATTCATAAAATTTCTTCTGTTGTTCAGAGAATTTTATGAATAACATTCCATTGTTTCCATCCACTTTCGGAATCACAAGCTGTTCTTGGGTTCCGAAAGTGTAACTTTATTCCCTTTACTTAAATTCTTGTTCTTGTTTCCGTTTACTTATAATTCAATACATGTGATGATATTTTCTTTCTAAACTTTTGTAAGTATGAATGCAATCTCCATGTGTTTTACTTTCTGAATTTCTTTTACTTCATATATCTTAGTGCTTAAACTTCGATTTGATGATATACGTTTTATCCGTTATTCGATGCATGTAGACTAGGATTGAAGAGATTAAATGTTTGAAGCATATTGATGTTTGACGAATCATATTGTAAATGGAAATGGTTGAAGCATATTGATGTTTGATGCACATTAATGGTTGATGCATTTAAATATTGAAAGATATATTCAAGTATTTGAGATGATGAAGGTAAGATTTCGTGATTGATTTATTATGAGCGAAATGTTAGAGTGTTGATAAAATTTGTATTTGAAGGAAGTCTATTTTAGGAGTAGTTTAAATAATGTGATTGTTAATTTGAAATTACTTATGTAAAAGTGTCGGTTTTGTCTATGAAACTACTCTATGGTTTGTAAGTTCTAATTAACATGAGCATTTGCATTTTAATTTTTAGTTTGGTTAAAATGTCGTTTAGATTACATTTTGTTCAAACACCCCCCCCCCCCCCCCCCCCCCAATTTCATTCTTTATTCTTTAATTCATTTATTCTTTAATTCATTGATTTTTTTATTCTTTTATGTTTTTATTCATTTATTCTTTAATTCATTTATTATTTAATTCATTATTCTTTTCCACTAACAAATTATTAATGTTCTCTAATTTCCCCGGTTAAGAACGATCCTTATTTACCAATACTACATATACATAAAAGGTGTTTAAATTACATAATACTCGAATTACGTGTTTAATTTAATGCGTAGTTTGAACCTTATCAGTAGTCATATTGATAATCTGTCCATTAGACCAATCCAATTAGACTCAAAACAAAACATTGAAGACTATCAATCCATACAACATCCATCAGTTCTCATACACTAGAAACATAACCTAATCTAACCTTTCTTCTACATCCACTGAAAACCTCCATGCCCACAACCTAGATATGTAGCCTAGTTACCCTTATTTGAATATAATCCAAATAATGAAAACCCAAGATAACAAAAGAACCTTCTTCAACTTTTTGGCCCCTTTTTTTCTCCGTTTCTTCACTTCTTCTTCCAAAATGTTTCTCTCATTGTCCCATTCTTCTTTCATTCTTCCAATCTTCTTCAACATCCCTGAAATAATCACATTTGACCTATTGCACATATTGGGATCAAATCATTCCAAAAATCCACAGTCTTTGTCAACCTCTTACATAGATCAACATACAAGAATCAAATTTTACCCTAATTTTTACCAAAATTAATACCCAAACTCCACTGATTTTTCAAAATCAAACACAACCAACAATTAACAATCCTTACCCGAGAATCTGGATACTGCTGGAACCTCTTACCAGGGTTTGAAGAAGTCCAAGAAGTTTGAATCACACAAAAGAAAAATTTCGCCTTATCACTCTCTATCATACCCAGACTTATCCCTCTCAAGTGCCTTATCTTCTCCAAAATTTTGACCTATCACTCTCAATCGCCTTATCTTCTCCAAAATTTCAACCACTCCCTCTTAAACCCCTTATCTTCTTACTAATTTTAGGCTTTAAATAAGCCCCAATTGTTACCATTAAAGTGCCAAAACCCTAATTCCTTCAACATTTGCCATCTTTAAAGCCCCAATTGTTACCGTTGAAGCGCTAAAACCCTAATTCCCTCAACATCTGCAGCAAAGATGGTAGGCACGTAGGTGCCACATAGAAGCGTTATAACGTCATTTAAAATTTTTTGATCAACATGGGTAACATTTTTTATGGAATACGTGTTTGGTGGGTCTTTTGAGACGAAAATGAGGTTGAGGGGTAAAATGAAATTCACTGGAATACATGATTATCATCACTTTACTAGCATGGCTACACTTTATAATCGTTCTTTTGTTCACTTATGGTTGTTTTGATTTTTTGTCTTCCAAGCTATAGTAGGATGAGGCGACAAGATTAGGAGGAGGCATCATCTTTTGCTGCGCTGCGATCACTTAGGATTTTCACTAGATTTGTAAAATTAAAATTAACCTATCTTGGTCTGATCCTCTTCTAGGTATCGTAAATTTTGAGGACTTGGAATTTGTTTGATATAAATTGTTCTAGATTATGTGAATATTAGCTAAGTGTTTAAATCTTTTATCTGATAGGTGGAAGGCAAGTTGACGGGTTCTATGAATGTAATGGTATTTTAGGGATTAGTTTGAGTTGTCCGGAGTTATCAGACAGGAGCATGGTTATTCACAAATTTCGAGGGGAAATTCAGGAAGTGTCATCTCAGCTGATTCCGCCTTCGACCGTCTTCAATATGTCGTGATATTGGGTTGCATTTAAAGTGCATGTTGCACTCCTTAAATGAATTATGGGAGCGTTTTACGCTCAGGTGTCTTGCTCGCTTCTATTTTCTGGTTGGTTCTTCAATTTCACGTTCATTTTTCTCT
The DNA here is from genome assembly GCA_032719365.1 of Prinsepia uniflora. Taxonomy (NCBI): domain Eukaryota; kingdom Viridiplantae; phylum Streptophyta; class Magnoliopsida; order Rosales; family Rosaceae; genus Prinsepia; species Prinsepia uniflora. Next base: position 70,047,642 of record CM064871.1, read on the forward strand.
TCTTCAATGGTGATGTGTCTACAATGACATGGTGGCTTTAGCTCCTTGGTGGGGCAATTGCTAGGGATGCGTAAGTTTTCCAATATATAGAACTAGGGTTTCCATTAAGTTTTTTAATTTTAGGTTGATGCTTCTGAGCCTTGTTAGTCTAATCATTTGCATTTCATTTGTCTTCTTAGACTATTATTGTTGTTGGACTTTCAATGCTTTGTAATTATTTAACCTACTAATTGTCTGATAATAAAAAAAAAGGGCAGGTCTAACAATGTACAGTGCTAAGAAATCCCACTACCAAAGAACGCAAATTATAAATGAATACAGATATACTCCCGAGTCCAGACCCTCTAACCAAGCTGCAGGCAAGGCAATTTTTTATTTTTTATTTTTATTTTTTATCTAACACTTGCTGATCGCTGAAGAGATCAAACATGCTGTCATCCATCAAGTAGTATTATAAAGGCATCAGCTTCGGTCGCCGAAGTAGTTGATTTTGGCTTCGCCTCAGCTTGATCCCTGTAGATGGAAAAAAGAAGTCTACCTTGTTAAGAGTGGATCCCCACTCACCAATTTGAAACCTTGATTGTAAAAGAATGCATATCTTAAGGAGATTACTTGGTCCATGTAAGTTAAATAGACCCAAAGAAACATATAATAACAATGTAATGCGATCTAAATTCAATCCTATTGTAGTTAATTTATAAAACGAATGACTAAATCTACAACTGACCAATATAGGCAGCTTTTTTCTTTATGTTAATCCATCAGAAAGAAACTTTTAACCAAACCAGAAGCGATTGCTAGCCGACCAAGTCTTGTGCACCTGCTCTAAAGTCTCTCAGCCTACAAAGTAACCAGGCAAATGTACATTACTAGAGAAATTACATAAAATTTCGATATTATTTGTACAAGTGACTGAAAACTGAAAGGTGCATCGCCCCAAAATCTTCTGCAGACTATGAAGGTGGAGAACAGCTACATTTGGATGTCGGTAAGCCTCCCGATGCAGTCATTTATTTTCCTTTTATTATAATTACAGTTCTTGTGCGTCTGAGTATCAATAATGACTAGAAACATAGATTTTTTGCTTCATAATGAGTGTGGCAAAAATTAATCTGTCTCATTCATCTCTTCAGATCAAGGAAGATGGAAGTCAAATTGAGAGTCTTGCAGAGTCCATATTGGCATCCATTTCAAATATCACAGTATCGGTATTAAGCATAGAGGTGGAAAAAGAAATTTTTATTGAAACTGCATGTTACCTGTATCGGGCTTCTATGGCTGTAATGGAGTTGAAGATGACGGACACCTGCCCAGAACATGCAGTGGGAATTCTGCTTTCTATTTCCAGAAATGTTGATTTGGCCAAAGATCTTGTGGGGAGATGCCAAATAGGCATTCCACCAATTTCAGATTCTGAAGTGAGACTCATTGGAACACAGCTGGAACAGGTTATCAAAAACATAGGAGAGTGCCTGAGCTTGATACCGCCATCAACATTTGGAGACCAACAATATGCAGAAATTGCAGTTCGGTCCATTTCGAATGAGATGCAGCATGCTCACTTTGAAATGCAAGCATCTGAGACCACTGAATTAGCCACAAAGATGCCATCTTTGGAGGTTAAACCGAAGGAAGAACCAACATCCACAGAAACAGATCTCTACCCTGTGAGTTTGGAGGTTTCTACAGAGAATCCTCATTTCTTAAATACGATTGAAATCCTTAAAAGCACAAGTTGGGTCAGCAAAAGAAAACCTGCGAGCATGAGTGAATCGTTAACAACATTTCCACAGGTTGGTGAATACATGGAGCCCCTGTACGAGAGTTTCTTCTGCCCACTGACCAAGAAGATCATGGATGATCCAGTAACCATAGGAAGTGGAGTGACGTACGAGAGGATAGAAATTGATGAGTGGTTCAAGGAGTTCAATGACTCCGAAGAAGTTTTTTGCCCAACCACTGGCCAGAAGTTGATGAGCAAAGCTTTCAATGCCAATATAGCCCTGAAGGTTACAATAGAGGAGTGGAGGGAAAGGAATGAAGTAGCGAGGATTAAGTTTGCTCGTGCAGCACTGTCCTTAGCTAGTTCAGAGAATATGGTACTTGAAGCAGTAAAAGACGTGCAAAACATCTGCCAGAGGAAGCCAGACAATAAGATACATGTCCGCCATGTTGGAATATTGCCCTTGCTTGTTAAATGCCTGGAGTACCAAGACAAAGATGTTAGAGGTTTGGTGCTGGAACTTATGCGACAACTGGTGGATGATGATAATGAGAGCAGGGTAAAATATTAACCTCATTTTTCCTGAGATCGACTTGATTAGCTTCAACTTCTAAGTTCTAACCCGAATGGTTTCTTGTGCAGGAAATGATTATGCAATCAATGAGTATTTCAACTATAATCAAAATGCTTTCCAGCAGCCACCAGTCCATAAGGCATGGTTCGTTGCTATTCTTGCTTGAGCTTTCAAGATCAGAGTCATTATGTGAGAAAATTGGATCAGTTACTGGGGCAATTCTTATGCTGATCACGATTAAATACAAATGGTCTATTGATTCTCTTGCTTCAGAAAAAGCAGATGAAACCTTAAGGAATTTAGAGAATTCGCCAAACAACATCAAACGCATGGCAGAAAATGGACTCATGGAACCCCTCCTAAAGAATCTTACAGAAGGTAATTTTCAGAACTCAACAATTCTAGCCAAACATAAATATAGAAGAAACTGAAACTTTTTGGACTGCTAGTTTTACCTGTGACAGTTCTGCATGATCGGATCAAATGACATGTTGATAAGATATCTGTTAAAATCTCAAACGGTATCTAACATCATTTTTTATTCAAAAATAATAATGAAACATCAGGTTGTGAAGAGATGAAAATAGAAATGGCAAGCTACCTTGGGGAAATTGTTCTTGGACATGACAGCAATACTTATGTTGCTGAGAGGGCCTCTCCTGCTCTCGTCAAAATGGTACATAAGGGAAATACAATGGCCAGAAGGGCAGCATTCAAAGCTCTAGTGCAAATCTCATCGTACCATCCAAATGGCAGAATACTTGAAAAGGCTGGAATCCTACCGATCATGGTTGAAGAGATGTTCATTCGAAAAATTCAAAACGAACCAACGAACTCGCAAAATGAAGCAGCTGCAATCCTTGCAAACATCTTTGAGTCTGGGCTTGACCTTGAGAACCTCCCAGCTAATTCTCGTGGTCATACCATGACTTCAGACTATGTTGTGTGCAACATCATCTACATGCTTAAGAACTCAACTTTAGATGAACTGAGCATCAACCTTATCAGAATTCTTTTATTTCTTGTTAAGATCCCCAGATCAGTAGCCACCATTGTCTCGGTGGTAAAAGAAACTGAAGCAAGCTACATACTCATTGAATTCACCAGTAACCCACTTGAAGAACTTGCTGTTGCAGCGATCAAGCTATTAACTGTTCTTTCACCCCATATGGGGCATGTGCTAGCAGAAAGACTCTGCAAGACCAGAGGCCATCCTGAGAACCTTATCGAGAGCCTAACTGAAACAACCCTCATAACAGAGCGGCTGGCAGTTTCAGCAAAATTTCTCGCAAAACTTCCCCACCAAAATCTGACGCTCAACCTAGCTCTTCTGTACAATAATACATTGCCTACAATAGTACAAGCAATCGGTCAAATTCAAAGAAGAGGAACGAGATCAAGCAGGTTTGAAAGCATTTACTTAGAAGGTCTAGTAGGCATTCTAGTCAGATTCACAACAACATTATATGAGCACCAAATACTGTTTTCAGCAAGAACACACAACTTCACAATGATATTCACTGAACTCCTCATGAAAACATCAAGTGATGAAGTGCAGAGGTTATCAGCAATTGGGTTGGAGAATCTTTCTACAAAATCAATTAATTTATCTAAACCACCACAAATCAAGAGGATGAAGTCATTCAACCTGCCCAAGTGTCTACCTTGTGGCTCACCAAAGATGAAAAAAACACCAATGTGCCCGGTTCACAGAGGGATCTGTTCTTCACAAAACACATTCTGTATAGTCGATGCAAAGGCAGTCGAGAGGTTATTAGTTTGTTTGGGGCATGAGAATGCTGAGGTTGTTGAGGCTGCATTGTCAGCTATATGTACTTTGTTGGATGACAAAGTAGATGTAGAGAAGAGTGTGAGCATGCTTAGTGAGGTTAATGTTGTGCAACATGTTTTGAATGTGGTGAAAGAGCACAGGCAAGAGGGACTGTGGCAGAAGTCGTTTTGGCTGATTGAAAAGTTTTTGAATAAAGGTGGAGATAAGTCTGCTTCAGATATATCAAACGACAGGGTTTTTCCTGCGATACTGGTGAGTGCTTTCCACCACGGAGCTGGAAATACCAGGCAGATGGCTGAGAACATTCTGAGACATTTGAATAAGATGCCTAATCTCCATCCCTCCAACAACACCATGTAAGACTATCCCGATGGTCATAAGCCATTAACAATCAATATGCTCCAATGCTTTCCTTGCATAATTTCAGGCATATTAAAATGTCATGTTCACCACAAAGAATCAAGCAATCCAGACAAAAAATCTACATAAGGTTAGCCGAGTGACTAATTAATCATTTTAAAGTGGGTTTCTTTCATTGATAGAAAACACATTATGATACTGCGCCTTCAAAGCCAGTGTCATTTCTCAACTGGTAAAACCAATATCCAGAAATATGAAACAAAACGTAGCAACTTCAAGCATCCGGCATGCAGAAGTAGTCCTACCAGTTACCCAAAATAATATCATATTATCAAACATGCCTGAAAGAATACAGAGAAGACATGAAATTGCTTCACTTGATTTGAGACTTACAGTGTAACCTGCCAATCATCATTTGCCACTAGCCTTCTAATAGACCTCAAAATGGTTGTTTCACCATCTTCTGCTGACACCGGCAGTGAGGTTATCGATGGAGGGAACATCCCCTCACCAAGTATTAATCTACTCAAAGATCGGATTATGGGCTATAGGCTACCAAAGTGGCTGCAGCTTTTTTCATGATAATCAAAAGCACTTAATTTTAAATAAACTGAAATCAATGCGGAAATCAAAAGCCACATTCCTTACCAGAATATGTTGTGGGTTCGGTAAACATTGCGAATTGTTTTCTTCGGCCGATAGCCACCGAATTATTGATGTCAGAAGCAGCCGCCGAAATGTAGGCAATCCAATTTTCATTAAAGATAGGATGTCCTATTCAAAGAGCCGAAACAAACAAGTAAGGCGGGCATAATAAGATTCACTAGAGAGACAACAAAGCAAGCTCAACTCAAAGGAGGAACTTTGAACTGCAATATGAGATTTGACTCCATTGTTCTACATATAATAAATACATTCCTCTACGATGACATTCGCGTATTGAGAGTGGGACATTTGTAATACAAGCGAGCAGGTCTTGGGCGGCAATAGTCCTACATTGTTTCTAGGTTTCGTATTTAGCCAAAATCCTACAACCTGATACAACATTTATACCTAAACTTACAAAAAAAAAATTGAATCAAAATATTAAATCATTTCTGTTGCCGGCCGGGCGATGAGATGCATATTCTTTTCAAATCCAATATTTTAATGATCTCAGGCCTTTATATGTCTTAACTAGTTGAGCCTAGCACCAATAGAATTGACATCCCTACATCAGGAATCGATCCAGAAAGAATCAATTAATTTCAACTATTCTCTAGTTTTTGTCTAGAATGGCTTCTTTTTCAATAGAAGAATTTGTAGGGAATGGAATTCTGAAGGGATTGATTCCAAAGATGCTAGATGAAGGCTGGTATGATGTTCCAACGTTGAAGATCATGAACACAGATGACATGGATGCATTAAAAATGTCACAACTTGAAAAGGTAGGTTATTTCAGATTTTAGAAAGCCATTTGCATTGTGTGTCATTTAAAGAAACCTATTATCTACTTTCACTCTCCCTCACAATTATTTTGGTACTCTAGGATGCATTGGAAATCAGGTCATACCTGCACGACCGTGCTTTGATGCAATATGGAGAGAAGCTTGAGAGCAGTGGGAAATGTCTGCCTGAGCTCCTGAACTTAAGCATTGGAGATCTCTCTTCCCAGTTTGGCATGAAGCGAGGCCACATTGCCCGGTTCATGGACCGGGCCAGTGCTTGTACATATCACGTAGAAAAATCGTATCATCCACCTGGAACAGAAAGAAGTAGCTTACTTCTGAAAAATAATAGCATTCAAAGGATTTTTCAGTCTGTGAACTCTCAAAAGATGCAGAGTAAAATATCAACAAGAAATAGTTCAATTAATGGGAAAACTCTTGAACAATCACTGGCCAGTTTTAAGATCAAGGATGGATACATCTTTAAAGGGATAGTTGCCATGGAGCCATCTGAACCTAGAGTATGTGGTTGTGTCCAACCTGCTCCTGTAGTTGACAAAGTTGCTCCATACTCAACTATTGAAAGCATCTCGGTTCAGAAGCTGACTCCAGAGTACAAGATTGGGATGGAGCATTTGGTGAAAACCAAAACCCCTCCAATGAAGGCTTCACAACTGTGGCGAGAAAAACCAGCAGTGCTTATCTGCATCCGGCGACCAGGGTAAGTTCTTATACTCTGCACAAAGAGTCCACTTTCAAAATATTAGCATCTTGCTTACAACTAATTACTTTTCTTTTGTATATACATTGAACTTGAAACAGGTGCATTATGTGTAGAGCTGAAGCTCACCAGCTATATGCCAAAAAGCTCATATTTGATTCGCTGGGAGTTCAATTGTTTGCAGTTCTTCATGAGCATATGGAGTCGGAGGTAAAACTACACTACACCTTCCGGCTCATACCATCAAGTTTGGCTGACGTATTATTTTGATGCTGCAGGTAAAGGACTTCTGGCCTCGATACTGGGGTGGTGTTGTGTTGTTTGATCGCGGAATGGAATTCTTCAAAGCACTTGGTGGGGGGAAACTGCTGAAGGAAAATTTTTTATCAGGCTTTGTTTTCAATCCTCGAGCTAGAGCAAATTACAAGCGTGCAAAAGCGATGGGCATACGGCAAAATTTCAAAGGAGAAGGTGAAATTAAGGGAGGGCTGTTCGTAGTTGGCAGTGGAAGGACCGGCGTTGCTTACCAGTTTATTGAGAGGAACTTTGGTGATTGGGCACCTCCAGCTGAAGTCATCGAAATCTGTAGTCAGTTGCAGGTAAATCTTCTTGGATTTTCTAATGCTTCCAGAGTCTGCATCAATGATAAATTTCAATTTAACAGCTCATCTTTAACATAATGCAGAACCAACATGAAAGTCAGGAGGACCAATAAAAGGTCACAGGAATCTGAATGAAAGTTACATCACCATTTTCTGAGAATGACTCAGATTCACAGTGAATAAAAGCATATATACATTGTAATTCCAGGATAGTCAAAAGTCAAAAGTATACCTATCATGATTCCTTTGTTATAGTTGTTGCTTTTATTGTTTATTATGGCTTATACAGACTTGAATTTATTGGAAACTTAAACCCTCTTATGGGCTCTGTTGCCATTGAATTATTCAAGAAAATATTGCACAAATTCAATAAGCCAAGGGTCGACCGCAGAGTGAAGCAATAATCGATGATAAGTTACCCCCTCGGAAAAAGAACAAAAAGCATGACCCTGAGAGTGACAAATTGTAGTCCTTCAAACCATGAACCAATGAAACACCGATGTTCAACTCACATGTCCCAGGTTAAACTACTAGCATGTGATCCCGGATTTCTGAGGTTCAATCATAGCTTACATCTCCCAGTGATGTGACCGTCCATCTTTGGAGCTCGAGCTCACGTCTGTTGGAATCCTGAGATAAATCACTTGTGTTGTCTTAACTTTGCGAGAATGTTCGTCTTGAATATGTTTCATGCACAACAGCTCTCAATTGCATCTGTGTATATGAAGCAACGAACTAATCTTCCGAAACTACGAGGAAACTCTGAGTTTGGCCAATCACCTCTCCAACACCTTTTGACAGTATTGCAACCCAATCACCAGAAATCTCCACATGAACAAGTTCCGTCTTTAAATAAATGGTACCGTACAGCATCTCTTACGAGTATCTCTCTCCTGGTGATCCTGGAAATGTATTTTGTAGCATTGTGGCAATCCCCACATACTCTAAGGTTTTTAACTACTCGTATAGGAAGACCAGCAGGAATAAATATCAATCCAAATGCAATTGCAAGCTTCTCGCTATGGTAATTAAGCATCTTCATCTTTTCTGATGCCTCAACATCATGAAGAACAGAACTCGTATCTGGCTCATACCCCTCTTCTATCATTTTACAATTTAGTTCCTCCAGCTTGGAGTATATCTGATCTGAAAATGGACTTGACTGGTCATCTGCTGAAAAAATGTGCACTCTGCTTTTATATTTGATCCAACTGCATCCTGGCTCCTTTCTGACCCCCTTATCCCTCATGCCTTTCCTTAATTTGGCCACATCATCCCATTTCCCTTTAGCAGCATACATGCTTGAGAGCAAGATATAGCTTGCCGGATTCTGGGGCTCTAAATCTAGAAGAGATTCAGCTGCCCATTTACCAATTTCCATATTACGGTGAAGTCTACATGAGCTCAGCAAGGTGGCCCAACCAATTGCATCAGGAAGGAAAGGCATCTTCTTTATGAAACTTTTTGCTTCTTCTAACCTTCCAGCTCGGCCAAGAAGGTCAATGATGCAAGTGTAGTGATCCACAATGGGTGTAATTCCATGTTCTTTCACCATTGATTCAAAATAATTTTTCCCTTTCTCCACAAGTCCTGCTCTACTGCAAGCTGAAAGAACCCCTATGAAAGTAACTCCATCAGGTTTCAAACCATGGGCCAACATCCTTTCAAACAATTCAATTGTCTCATAAACTTTTCCAAACTGGGCATACCCTGAAACCAAGGCTGTCCAGGAAACTTCGTCCCTGATCTTCATCTCATCGAACAGCCTATGGGAGTCTTCGATACTTCCACATTTACCATATAATGTGACAAGTGCATTTGAAACTGTAATGTAAGAAATCAATCCCGAAGCTAGAGCTTGGCCATGGAACTGCGCACCTTCTTCTAAGCTGGCTAGGTTCGCACATGAGCTAACTACACTTCCCAGGGTAAAATCATCCGGTTCAATTCCCTTCCTCTGCATATCACAAAAAATTCTAACAGCTTCTTCACCGTACCCATTCTGGCCATAACCCACGAGCAAAGCAGTCCATGATACTACATTCTTGCGGCGCATTTTTTCAAAAACTGCTTCTGCAGCTTTTATACTTCTACATTTGCAATACATGTCAACAAGAGCACTCCCAACGAATATGTTATCTATAAAATCAGTCCTAATAATAAAAGCATGAACTTGCTTGCCCTCTTCCAAGGCAAAAAGACTCCCACATGCAGTCAATCCGCTACCAAATGTATATTGATCCATCCTTAGGCCTGTCAATCTCATTTCTCTAAACCTATCAAGTGCTTTCCTGCCTGAACCGTTTTGGGTAAGTCCGGTAATCATTGTAGTCCATGATATTGAATCTTTTTCAGGCATTTTACTAAACAAACATTCAGCATCTTTGATCAACCCACACCGTAAAAGCCCGGTGATCAGTGTATTATGCATAACCACATTTCTCTCCGGGACTGAATCGAAAACACGCTTTGCGTCATAAATTGACCCTGCTTTAGAGTACATATCCACCAAAGGACTACCAACAAACACATACGACTCGAAACCAAATTTCACTATGTGCCCATGCAGCTGTCGACCCAACTCCGCACGCCCCTGGCTAGACGAAAGTATAAGCATCGTGGAAAACGTAATCCGGTTCAAATTAGCGGGACTGTCCCTTAACATCAAGCTATATACTTTCACAGACTCATCAACCAAACCACAGGACGCGTGTCCCGAAATGAATGAGTTCCAAGACACCCCATCACGGGTTGGCATGCGACTGAAGATCTCTTGCATCTTAGAAAGATGACCCAATTTAGAATAAACAGAGAGAATGGCATTCCACGAGAAAAGGCTTGGGTGAGGCATTTGATCGAACACATGACGGGCATAACTAAAGTTGCCTAATCTACCGTACGTTGAAATAAGATTATTGAGAAGAAAGGTTTCAGGACTCGCCAACGTTTTGAGAATGTGGGCGTGGAGCTTCTTTGCTTGTGCATGGTTGCCTGCTTGGCTGCAGAGCTTGAGTAAGTCACAGTAGTGGTTAGAAGACCGAGACATTAGTGAAAGGGCCTTTTGGCGGCAAAGAGAATCGAAACGTAGTATACAGTTTAGACTTTGACGAGGGTCTAGGCGTGCCTTGCCGCCTTGTTCATAGTCGTAGTCTCGTAGATATATCCCATTTCATTTTTCTCTTTTTAAATCTAAGTGTATTTAGACGAGCACAATTACATACACAAAATTTGCTACTATTAAAGTTAATTTGTAATTTTGAAATTGACAAAAATTAATATAGATTTTATTATATATTGCTTAATATTTTACTTTTTCAATTGAGTCGGGAAATTTTTCACACTTTCACATCCAATTTTGAACTTAGAAGTTTTGACTATCAATTAGAAATGAATGGGGAAGAGAAGGTGAATGGAAAGATGGAAAGGTACGAAATTTAGGTTAGAAAATGTATGAAGAGAGGATAAGAAATAACACTACATTTTGGTGATAAATTATAATCAATACAAACAACTTCATAATTGAAAATGACGAAAAACATGCCCAACATTCTCATTGCAGATTACTTCTTGTCCATCTCAGCTTCCCATCCTTATCAGTCTCTCAGTATCATCATCATCTATGTACACATTCTTTGATCCATAAAGTCACCTAAGTCAGAAGCCAACTCTCCAGTCTCCCTTTCAACAAAGAATTTCACCTTTCCGCAAGTAAACCAAGCATATAATGCATCTTTATAACATGAAAATGTCATCTGCTGCTCTGCTACATTTATCTTTTTTGAGAATCAAACCTCCATGCCAGAAGCTTCATATTTAACCAGAAAAGCTCTCACTGAACATTGAGATAGAATCTTCAATCTTCATCATTCTTTGAGATGGGGAAAAGGAAGGTCGCGATCCCTGTTATTTCGTCAAGGTAGCGTTGTGGCATAAATATCAATCGTATAATCAGAGTTCAACTTTCATATGGCCTGATGGAGCCGTCCCTGCAAGATTAGAAGAGGATTTAGCTCAAGCCACTAGAGAAATATAGAATTCGGAGGAAAAGCTTGAGCGGGAAAAGACAAAAGAAAAAAAAAATGAAGGCATGTACCATCTACATCTTGGCTAGTGGGGGGAGTACTGGCTCCATAGCTCATCTGCACAACATTGTGGAGTTCATCATCCCACACATTGGGTAGCTGTAGCCAAACATAGGATTATGAATGTTCAGTCGTAACATTATACATTCTGAAAGCTGAACATAAGAATAACATTCAAGAGCACATGGCTATTGGATATTACCCGGGTGGTATCATATGAAACTTAGTGAAATCAATTCTGGCCATCATTTGTAAGTTACCTGAGGCAGTTCCTTGAATCCTCCGGGCATCATTTGGGACCCCATGGCTCTCCGAAGTAAGTCAGAAGAGCTCCCCATCGCAGGAAGGCCAGCTTGAATAAGTCCTGATTCAGATGGATGTAACTGAGGATATGGTGCCATTGGCATTTCCGGAGAAAACCCCAGTGAAGATGAAGGTCCAACTCGGGACTGAAGGATCTGTGTAGAAATGAGGTACAAGCGTGAATTAGATGAAGCACCCATTTTATTGATGATTAGTATGTATTCTGGTGGAATGTGGGCAAAATGACTTACATCTTTTGCAAGGAGGCCTTCAATGTTAAAATCCAGCCGTGGATTTACTGTTGCAAGCTTCATTGACAAAAACTGCAAAGAGAAGAATCACTGTAAGATGAGAACGAGTGCCCTTTACCAATTGGAAGCACGCGTATCTGACATAAATTCAGAATTGTAAAAATTGAGTTTATGGCCTGTGTAAAGGTTTAAGCTACTCTATTAGTAAAGGGTCCATCTATTTGCAGTGTTCCCCTTAGTTGCAAAACCTTAACCAACATTACAATTTATGAATAGCTCTCAGTAAAAACACAAAATTTGCATGAAGTTAAGCAACTGGGTGTCCAGTTGAAAACTTTTGATGAGATCAATAGCAATCTAAGATACATGAAGACCAATTACACCAGACGTACTGAATCACATCATCATCAGAAGGAATTGAAAATTTTCCTTACCTCAACCTGCCGTTGCAAGGATTGCACATAGTTAATGATTTCGTCCAGCATCACCGCCTTCCCTGTTACCTAAAAAAAAAAAAAAACAGTTGATTTGTTATGAATTGAACTAGACAACTAAAGTTGGACATAATTTGTTCTTTAATTATTGTTCCTAAAAGACAACCTTGCTGCATCCAGGTACAAGGTCTTGAAGAAACTTCATCCTCTCACTGATCTTCTCCCTTCTCACCTGTTATCAAAATCAATCAACTCCAGCCTCCTACACAAATGTAACAATCAAAATGTTTTCAACACAATATCTTACTCTTTCTGCAAGACTATGGCTATTGGTCGCCTGCCCTCTTCGGGCTCTAACATGAATATATTCTTCTTTTGGTGGATCAGATGCTTGAGACCCTTGTTTACCCTGTTTTTCAGTCGCCTTGTTGATTAACTGTTGGTCTCCCTTCTGTCGAATTTCGATAGTATCCTTTGCAAACTCACCCAGCTGCTGTGCATTGCCTTGATCAAGTCCATTAGCCTGATAAACAAAAAACTTCCCTAAGAAATGAAAGAAAGATAATCAACTTTTTACATGTGAAATAAAACATTCAAAATGATGGTTTACCCGCCCACTCCTTTTCCTTTTCTTAGAGCCCTTAGAAGAAGGGTCTATGTCGGTAGCCTCCAACATAGATTGCTCCTCTTGACCAGCACCACCGCTGAAATCTGCCTCATCAGACTCATTACCAGACCCAGCAGCTTGTTTCACTTCGTCATGAGATTTCGCAAGACTCTCACTTTTCTTCTCATCCTTCAGTGGGCTCCCTTGATTAGCCCCAAGATCCATAGGCAAAGAAACATCTCTTGAACCATCTTCACCCCCATTTATCTCATTCCTATGAGATTGAACTCCCAGGACTGCTTTTGAGTCAGTATTTGCCGCCACTTCTTGAGTCCAGTGCACCATTGGCCCGTCGCCCCTAGAATAAAGACTCATGGATTCAGAGGCACCAAAAGGGTTGATCATGTCACTAAAATTCCCACCACCGAAGCATGAGAATCTAGCGGCACGCTCAATGAAGGCGGAATCCGCTGGAAACTGAGACAAGCTCTGTGGGAGCATTCCAGGCCCATTTGGTATGAAAATTTCACCTTTCAACATTGAATTTGGGGGATTCCAACACATATCAAGACCACTTCTCAAAGAGGCAGGAATGCCTTTCCTAATTCCTGCTGTGTCTGAAGTACTTGAAGCGGTCTGAGCATTCATGTCACAAAATCCCAAGTCTTGTGAATTTGCTGGGTGGTCCCAAACTGCTGGGTTAAAGGAGTCCACCACTGGCGCAGAGGGTCGAGAAGAAGAGGAACCAGCTAGATCCCCTTTACTAACTGTCATAGAAATTCCTTGGGAAACCAGACCCATAGATGTATTTGTGAGATTAGACCCACCAAATCGCCAGTCTGGGGTCATCCCATGTGAAAAATTCATAGGATCCTCATTCCTCTTCTCTTCAAATTTTTCTTGGCCACCCATATCCATCTTTTCCTCTCAAAATTACCAAAAGCTTCAAAATTGATCAACTCCTATTAAACCCTAGCACCTCAATTTCGACTTCACTAACAAAAACCCACAACCCAGGAGATAAAAACACAAAAAGATTCAAACTTGGAATTGAAGAAACTTCAAACTGCTCTGAAAAACATTACGCAGAACTCAGAATTTCGGTAGAACCTAAAAACACAAAGATGAGAGCTTTGAAGAAGAAGTAAATAAGAAAGATAAAGTTCATTAATGAGCAGAAGAAGGCTAAAACAGTGAAGCAAAACCCATGTACCAAAAAAGGCGTACGAAATATTACACTAATTTAGCAGCTACCATTTCCAAAGACGACTGAGCTTTGAAGTTACCAATTTCACAAAGGAAGCCCTCCCAAGGCAGGAGACTAAAAAAGACAGTTCAAAGGACTGGTAAAAGTCTAGTGAAGTAATCAATTTAAACAAACAACATTGATTTCAGCATCATAAATACCCCCACCCATCAAAACCCTAGTCAGAGTTGCAGAAACCCTCAGCTCTGAAACACAGACAGACACAGAGAGAGAAAGAGACCAGCTAAAAGCGGTAAGAGAAAGATACCCATTTCAGATTCTGTGCTACTTTTGGCTCTCTGCCCTCCATTCAAGCTTTTTACTGAAACAATTTTTTATTGAATTTGGGTTGCCTTTGTTGTTCAAAGTTGAAATCCCTTGCTGTTTTTCTCAGTCACTGTGTCACACACCCAAAAAAGAGAGAATTTGTATATAAAGGCAAAGCTTTGATGTTGTAGAGAGAGAGAGGCGAAGATGGGTTCCTTCAGAGTAAGTGAAAGAGATGAGTACTGGCAATGGTTTTGGCTTTATACCCACGCTTACATAAAAAATAGAGCCTTGATGATTAACCACCGCCACTGCCACCGTAAAATATTAAAAAGACTCCCCCAAACCCCATCTCCAATACCAACACGTACCTTTATGATTAATTTTTATTTAATTTCACTTTAATTATATATCTTTCCAATTCTATTTTTAACCCAGCTAGCTTGCAAACTGACATTGCCAACTTTTGCTTTGTGTTTTCTCTTATCTTTTATTGCAGTCTCCTTCATTGCACCTTGCACCTTGGAACCAGAGCTTAACATCTTTAATAACCCTTGTTTGGTCAAAGACCCCAACAATCCCATCTCATTTTACACTTTATCTTATCTTAAAGGTAATTTTTTTGACAGTTTAATGTTATTTTTATCTGAATTGATGTAGAAAATGTATCGTTTATGAAATTAGTTTGATCAAGAGAAAGAGAATAAGGCAGCTTGACGCAGTCTACAATGAGCATTATTGTGTGAGAAGATCAATGCAATTCTTTCTTTGATAACTTCATCGTCTTATCTTAGCAGACCAACACATTGTGCTGTTTGTTAATTTTGTTGTATGGTGTGTATATATAGCCTATAATATGCCTCATGATCTGATCATCTAGAAAAAAGTAATGAAATCGAATGGCTAGGATCGTCTTGCATGCTCAGTCTCAGAATTGACCCATCAGTTAAAAATAAGACAAGGAAAAAAAATATTCCGTAAACCCGTTGATTTTTCTTTTCTGGTAATTAAAACTTGTTTATTTTTTCTTATGGCTTATACCATTTAATGGGCTGTCCCTCTCTCTCGCTCTCTCTCATGTCATTATTGGTTGGTCTTGGGACTTGCAATCAGACTGGCCCCATTTTTTTTTTTTAGCAATCCCACGATTTTTGTTATGCAAAATCTTTTTGAAATAGTTAATTAACAATATCTAATTTTATGCGAATATTCGGTTTATTTTATTTTTACATAATGAAGATGAATCAAGAAAGTAAATTCATATAAGAAATTTCTTTTTAATAAATTCAATTAATAGTTTTCTTATCGGTCAATTTCGTTCAATTAGTATAAACTAGCACCACATTAATTATAAAAGAAAATGATTCATAATTTCAATGTGCAATGCATGAGGAAGTTAGAATAAACTGGTGTTAAAAGGGAGAGTCCAAAGGAGAAGACAATGAAAACAAAAGTTACAGGCCTACGGCCCTAGGCCTCGGCATTGGGCCGGGTCGGGCAAGCCTGGTCCAAATCTTTTGGGTTTGGGCTGGACCGGGTCGGGCTTATTAAATAATTTTTAAATTTGCAGGTCGGGCCGGACGGGCTTAACGACATAAAAAAGAGCCCACGGGCTTTTATCGAGCCGGATTTATATCGGACTTTTCGGGTCGGGCCTATTAAGCCCACTTGGATCGGGCTTACGTGGGCTTTTGCAATAAATTATATCTCAAATTTTAAAATTACAAAAAAATATATGCATGAAAAAAAAATACTCAAGGGTGCAAAAATGTGGCCTCGTTAAAATAAAATACTCAAGGGTCCAAAAACGTTGGGCCTATTAAGTAGGTGGAGGAGTGGTTAGGGTTTGTATTGGGTATTAGGTATTGGGCTTTTTAAAATAAATTAGGTGGCCTTGGGGCTGAGATTTGGATTTGGGTTGAAATATTAGTATTAAGAATGAGTTGAGTATTAATTTTTAAATAATAAATATTTTATTTTTTTGGCTTATGGGCCGGGTTTATTATGGGCGAGTCGGACTGGGCTTATCGGGTTTTATCGGGTTCGGGTCTATCGGGCCTATCGGGTTTGAACACCATAAGCCCAAACCCAGCCCGCTAACTCTTAGGACATGCGGGCCCACGTCCCATAGCGGGTCGGGTCGGGCTTTTGTCCATCGGGCTTATCGGGCCCCCATAAGCCCATTGGCTTTTGGGCCAAATGGTGAGGGCTATACTGCCCTATTAAGAAAACTGAGGATTAGATTCATTCGTATCAATTTCTCCAATTACATTATGAGGAAGCCAAGAACTGACCAAATGGGGTGTTGACACTTGTAATGGTCCGCTCTTCTATAGGAGGCCCATTGATTGGTGTCATGTTATAAATTGTACCCGATCCTAATGTTTATAAATATCACGAGATTGCACGTATTTTCAATTGTCTTTTGAAATGTAATTTTTTGATCATAGAATGATTCTAATGAATTTCGAACTCCCTCTAATTATATATTAAGGTATATAATTTAACTTATTTTAAATAAAATATTGTAAATAATTATATTCTAGTGGTACTAAGAGGTTGGTTCTTGGTTGGCATGGCTCTCCTTTTGGGAAAGCTAAAACCACTCAAGCAACCTAATCCCATCCATGGCATTGGCAACATGGGATAAGAGTTGGGGATGAGAGATCTCTTAACTAGAGCTTTAGGATCCTTTAATTGATTATTAATATTACTAATACACATATTATAATTTGAAATGACATATTAAACATTTTATATATATATAATTACATGTTAATATAATAATAATATTATGTAACATCAATGCTCCGAATACATGTACAAAAAAATAGAGTAGCTAGCTAGCCAGCTAGGTAGGGTAGGACAACTCGGACTTGACTTTTTAATCAAGCGGAAAAGTAGGTTTTCAAATTTTAAATTATGTAATTCTATTATTGTACTTGCAAAAGTTTAAAATCTACGTACGTACGTGCATGATTAAAAAAATTCAACATGAAAACACATGATTAATTTATAATTTAAAACAAACATCTGTTCTTCCTGAGGTGCAAGTCTATTTTTCTTTCTCCCTCACTCTAAGTTATGCATCAATGATGTAGAAAATGAAGTCCAAGCTCCGATCATAAATCGAGAAATATCTAACTCACGTTCGTTGATTAAGATGAAAAAGCGTGTAATAAAAATAAAAGTATAATTGTATAATTTAAAGTTTAAAGAAATTTAAGAAAATTGTATAATTGTATACCCCTTTATTTAAAGAAAATTTTAATTAGGATGCAAAGGAAGAGCTTTGAAGGGTAGAGAAAAAATGTCGGTAGACACACCATCACTACGCTATATATGAGAATAGACATCACTATAAAAGTATTGGATAACTAGTAATCTGATATTATTACTACTATAACTATAAGCATCAGTTTTATATTTACTGAAGTTTAAAGTGTAAAACAATTTCAGTGCAAATTTAGACCGATGTATTTATGTTTATTTAGCATCACATAGTTATAAAAACCAAAGTCTATATAAACTCTATATTTTTTAAACTTGCATCAATTGTTAGGAACTCAATAGACTGAAGTCTTAAGTAGAAAGTCAACCTAAATTTCTTCCCTTCTCCAATTTTAGCATTCCCCCCTCTCTCAATTATAGCTTTATAATGATGAAAATTAAATAAAATCTGTTGGAAATAAATAAATAAATAAAAATTTAAAACCTGCACCTCTACTAACTAGTTTGATCTTTTCACCTTTTGATGAAAATAGGGTTTTAGGGTTTGCACAAGAAAATGTCTTATTCGTGACATAACATTATAGCATTTTGGCACAAATTCTATGAAATGTAATATTTAAAAAAAAAAAAAAACTAAATGTTGTAGAAATAAAATAAAATGCAGGGAAGAGGGAAAAAATAAAAATATAAGCGGGGAAAAGAAAATTTGTAGCGCCTTAGGTCTAATTTGAAATATATCTGCCTCCTTCTGTCGTATTTCACTCTCTCCCTTATCTTCCATCTCCTGTCTCCCAGCGTTCTGTGAGTTTGGTCATTGTATCACAGATCCCACCTCTTTCTTCTTCTTTCAGTCAGCCTCTTCCATCTCTCGGGTCCACTGATTTGTTGTGTATAGCTTGGCAATAATGGAACACGCTTGCTTCGTTCAGCCTCTTCTTCTTTCTTCCCTCACGAGCAGCTCTATTTGGTGATAAGTAATGACTCTCCATCTCCCTTCCTCTCTTTTGTGATATTCATATCCAAAATTTTAAATTTAATATGCCCTTATTCTTGTGAGGTTTCGTTCAGAATTCATTGAAAAGCATTTGTAGGTTTGGATTTAATTTGCAGCCATGGTAAGAATTTCAATCTTGTTTCCTTCTCTCACTACTATCAAATTGGGTTTCTTGAGTTACTGATTCCTTAAGGGTTTGAGCGTGTCTATCTTCTAATCTATGAATTTTTCAGTTCTCTCGCACTCACTCCTCTTTCGACGGCCACTGCTCTTCACTCTCTCTTCATCTTGCGTCTCACCAACCACCTCCTCTCCAGCCTTTTCATTCGGTAGGGTTAACTTTTCTTTCATTTCTTTTGATGAAGTTATCTATATGGTTTTCATTTTGTTCTTAATTTCTGATTTTTTTTCCTGATGAATTGATTTTTTTGCCATTCATAGCTTATGAGATTTTCTCCTTACAGTTCATATTCAGTTTAGTGTATAGAGTAGAGACTTTCAGTAGTGATTGACTTCGTGCCGATGTATCTTAAATTCAAACACAGAGGCGTTGTTCTCAATTTTGGGTTTTACAATTTCTAGTATTGTAGAATTTCAACTTTAGAATGTACTTATATTTTTGTTTTACGAACCATAGATAAGCATTTGTAGGTTATGTTGTTATTTTGAGCAAAAATGCAGAAATGGCAGCTGGAGCCTCTAAGGTATTATCTTCTAACTCAGCTCTGAGATGAAAACCGAATGGTTTTAGGACTAGACTAGGACTCTCTGCTCCTTTATTCTATGGATTGAAAATGAATGATGTTTGATTGATTAACTTTGTGTGATGAACAATGTGACATTCAATGCACATTACTTGTTTGATGAAATTACTCTTAGAGATTTTCTTAAGAGAATAAGTAGTAAAAGTATGCATCCGTAGTTGTTGCAGGGAGTATGCATCTTTGTTGCACTTTGTTTGGTTTATGAGAATTTGATATGCATTCTACTTTGATATTAGGTGAATGGGTTTGCGTAATTTAAATCATATGTGTTCCTGGGAGGATTTATATGCTCAGTTAGGTTATAGTTTTGAGTTAAACATGAGGCTAAGGAAATTTAAGAGATTGAAATTGCTTGCACTGGATACAAGTTTATCTTCTTCAATTGACATCCAAATCAATGAAATTATTGTTTCTCAGGAACTCTTTTTTTCTTTTTGTGATTTTCTTTTGGATTCAACTAAAGTGGTTTAGATCCTCAATGAGTTTGTGAATGGTTATGTCTAGATAAAATTTATCTTAGGGTATTTGCAAATTGAAACAATGGTTTCCAGTTGTTTTACGGAGACTGGATTATAATCATTACACGATTGAAACAATTCATTTCCAGTTGAATATGGATGCTGGTACTGTCCATTAATTTCTGAGTTGTGTGTCTACTTATTATAATAAAGGGACGTACACGTGTCATTAATTTCATCATCGCTTACTTTGGTTCTAAGTACTTTCTATAGTATCGTACCAATATGTGTAATATGAATTTATAATTGCAAATTGGTCATTGAGAAGCAAGGCTTTTGTTTTGTGTATCCAAATCGAATCAATGTGATAAAAACCCATCCTTATCTGATTTGAACCTATGTGATGGCTATAAAAAAAAAAACCATCCTTATCCTTACCTGTTTATAATTGAGAATTTGACCAAAGGTGATCACCAGAGGTTTACAGTTAATCATTATCTATTGGCATCATCAAATTTATAAAGAGAAATTGTCAAGTTAGGAAACAGAAAAATTTGAGATGCAAATTCATGTTTTCTAGGTATGGGTTTGTACTGAAATGGGCTTCTCGGATCATGTGGTGTTCATTTATAAAGCATATTTGATACGATTCATCCCAATCCTCCTAAGATTAACGATGGATGTGTCATGCTCCCGTCTGACACGAAGTGTTAGACAAGAGATAACTCGAAACCTCAACCCATTCGAGGCTTTCAGAGTGCGCAAAGATCGGTGGAGGAGTGTGATTTCTCGGTCTCTGTTACAGCCTGCATCCGCGATCAACCTGAAAGACATTAAAATTATTAAAAGTTGTGAGTGGATGAAAATAAATAGTTTAATAAAAACACATTTCATAAGAATACATTTATGCCCTTCACATAAAAGCATGCATGCATTCGAAAATCAATAATCAAACTATTTACTTTAATTAAATTATTGGGGTCTTAGCCCAAAACTATAAATCCAAGTATGTGGGACTTAGCCCAAAACTGTAAATCCAATCATGTGGGCCATATCCCAAAACCACTAACACTGAAGTACCATTTCATAAATCCAATAAATCTAAAATCTAAATACATAATCCAATAAATTCATAAATCACAATTCAATCAAATACCGTTATATACCAATGATCGGCATCCCAGATGCCTAATCAATACCACTGTCACAATTTCCAAGCCACGCGTGCTCTTCGGTGTAACGACCCGAACTTTCGTAATTCTTATTTTATTGTAAAATGACCGTTTTGCCCCTAAGGGGGGGAAAAGTTGACTTTTACCTCGGGAAGTATTTAGGACTTTGACACGTGACCGTGACGTAGTTTAGGACGTCACGAGTTCATAGGCAGGTGGCACGTTCGATTCCGACGTTCGAGGAAGAAGTTGTGACGTTCGGAAATCGAGGGGCATTTTGGTAATTTGGCCATTTGGGGGCCAAATGTTGACTTTTGACCCGGGAAGTCCAACGGACGAAGGCCAACGACCGTTACGTAGGTCTCGTCGATATGAATCCGTAGACAGGCAGCACGCCGAAATCGGACTTACGACGAAAAAGTTATGGTCAAGAACGTATTTACGATTAAACCGAACTAACCGAGACTCGGAATAAAATAATAATAAAATATTAGAATCTGATTACTTTAACCCAATCAATCTGGACCCTTGATGAGGGACACATGTCACTCATCTACCTCATCCACATCATCCCCTAAAACCAGGATCTGTGTTTGCCATTTCTTTAATTAATTAATTAAACTCCCTTAAATCCTCACCCTTCATCCTTAAGTCAGACTCAATCCTAGCCGTTGGTTTCTAATGCCTATGCTATTTTTAAACTCATCAGACTCACACTCTCACATTTTCATTTCTCTCTAACCCGTGCACCCTCTCACCCTTCGAACCAAACACTCCAGCAGCTCACCACCCAACCTCCCTTACCAGGCAACCCCCAGCAACCCCCAGACGGCCATCACCACCACCACGGCCACCCTGCACGGTCGGGAAACCCACAGACCCGAGAAGGAAACCAAACCACCCGAAACTGTCCAACTAACCAAACCGTCCAAACCTTCACCCCTGTACTCGAACTAACTTAGGGATGGGTCAACTGGAACCATAGGATGACTCAGGACCGGACTGGGCAGCCCACGGCGGCGACACGGCGGCGGTAAGCCCATAAACCCGAGAGACACCGATTTCCTTCCTTGTTTCGAAACGTCCGTTTTTGACGTTGGAAATGTTTGATTGCTTTTGAGACATAACCTAGGGAACTAGACGAGCATTTTGGACCAGGGTTCGTGGCTGAAAGCTTGACGGCTCGCCGGAGAAGACGAACCAGAGCCGGCAGCCGGTCTCCCGTCCATTTTCAGGTGGTTCCTTCAACTTAAAACCTGTTTTAATTACACAGAACCATAGAACCTGATTAGACGAGTTAATAGGAACAAATCCCATCGATTTTGGTGGTCGGGTTGATGAGAACCGATCGGGTTGAACCGTGGGTTTGCGGTGACCGGGTTCTCAGACCCGGTACTGTAGCTGATGACGTCATCATGCTGACGTCAGCAGTGACGTCATGATGACGTCATCATGTCAGAGAACTGTCAGCCCAGGGACCAATGGGCTGTTGACATGTGTCCTCTGACACTGTCAGTGATGACGTCAGCAGTGATGTCATGCTGACGTCATCATCACTGTAGCACGTTGACCAGAGGGTTGACCGGCGCGTGGGGGGCGCGTGTGAACAGTATTTTGTGTGGGACCAGTGCCATTTTCAAGGTTTCGACGATACGGATCCAATGTCGGTGATTTCGTGTCGATCGGAGATCGTTATGTTGGTCAAATTAGGGTTTGACGCCTTGGAAGCGTGTTCGGACGGCTTTCCCGGGCCGGTTTCAGTCTAGGGTTTCTTAGTTGTTTAGTAGGGACTTAAAGTGACCTTTACGTATGCTTTGGACATGACAGGAATTGTACT
Organism: Prinsepia uniflora; assembly: GCA_032719365.1. Classification (NCBI taxonomy): domain Eukaryota; kingdom Viridiplantae; phylum Streptophyta; class Magnoliopsida; order Rosales; family Rosaceae; genus Prinsepia; species Prinsepia uniflora. The sequence goes on from CM064871.1 coordinate 70,070,487, forward strand.
TTAACCCTTGGATGGGGCTTTACGCTCGGGATTGCAGCGAGATTGTACTGTGAGTGGGCCTTTGATTTCACTAAACTTCGGCATGCATAACTGTTTTACTTTCTATTATATCTATATGTGATTCAAGTAAAAGTATCTGTTTATCTTGAGTATGATTTATACGATGTTTGGGCATGAGACCCGTCTGGTTGTTTATGAATGGTTTTGAGTCATGTATATGTATAATGGATCTCGATATTATCTGTGGTACTGCACTGTATAGATCTACCCTAGGATTCTATCTCCTCCGGATGTAGGTATACCGGAGTGGTCACGGCGCATTGCCTGTGAGGAGTCATTCTACGGAGGGACCGGACCGTAGAGTGACTCAGGAGCAGGATTGCTACTATTGGACGTCTGGGACGTCAGGCATCTAGAATGCCATGCTCGGACTAGGTTCGGGATTTGGACTCGGGATTGAGACCCCGGGTGGCACGCGTAGCCATGGGACTGTGACCTTATTGGGCGTCTGGGACGTCAGGCATCTGGGATGTCAGGGTTGGGATGTATAGTGCAGTGACTAAGATTATATTATGTTGAATTCTGCTTATGATTATATGATTTGTGGTCTATGATACTAATGCATGTCTTTTCGGAAAACGGAGGGGAAAAAGCTATATGTTTTCGAAATGGTAAACTATTTTGTAAACCTTGAGTTTCGGCCCACTCACCTTTGTTGTTTCACTACCCCTCCAGGTAGTGCTATTGAGGAGGAGGATCCCGAGGAGGAGGAGGAGGAGGAGGAGGATCCCGAGGAGGAAGAGGCATAGGTTTACGTTGCGTACCTGAACCCTACTGTTGGGTAGGTTGGCACGTAGTGTGTCTAGAGTCGTGCTCAATAAACTGTATTCGGGAACTATCCCTTGTCTGACACTATTTGTATTCGGATATTTGTGTGTTGTGCTATGTATGACTTAACTTTGGTTTTCTTTATGCATTTTATTTTCAATAAGGGTGATTTTGGTATTTTAATGTCGGGTGTCAGACGGGAGCAGGGCACGTCCCGGGTGGTCCCAGGGGGATCGGGGCGGGTCCTGTCATTCGGGGTCTCAATCCTGAGTCTCCCCAGGGTCCACCTAGGTTAATGACCCTCCTTAAGGGGCCTTATCCATAATTGCACTTTTAATCCTAAGCTGCGCCCGGGGTAGCCCCTCTCAGGTAATGCGTCATGATTACTCCAAGATAATACGAGACGTCTGAAGGAGACAATCCACACATAAGGATGGTATATGGAAAACATTCCTTAAATCATCTCAAACCGTTCCAAAAGGGCTATGCCCGGGATTTCCATAAAACTATCGTAATCCACAAATGGGTCTCGTGCCGAAGTATAACTTTCATAAACCATTTCCACAAATTCAATTTCCAAATTCAAGGGACTCAACTTGAAATTCCATTTCATAAACCTGCGCCTCAAGCCCGATCATGTAAACTAACTGGGCCTCCGGCCCGATGCCTCATGAAATCAAATGGACTCCAAGTCCTAGAGTTCGTAAATCAAATGGGTCTCAAGCCCGATTCCATATTTTCGAATCCAAAATCATACCATTGAACCATTATTAAAACCATTATCACGTAGAAATACAGTGTAAAATCGTAAATCTCGAAATACGAGTAAATATGGAAATCACCTCGAAATACGTACAAATATGTAAATCACCAATACCACAATCATCATAGAAATCACATGTGTAAAACGTATAAAACAGTTATCATGCATCACCGTTTAGAAATCAATGTCCACTCACAGACCGTCCTAGCTGCCGCCTCGATATGCATGTCATAAGCCTTCCCGAGGCCAATTCACCGTCTCCAGAACTTTTGAAACTTCCCAAATCATATCAATGGTTACTAACGGACTCAATAAGGTTACATCTAAAACCTAGGAACAGTTTCGGCCCGGGAACGCATCCCAAACATGTTTCTTGAGGCATTAAACCCAATTTTGACCAACTTAACTATCTCTGATCGACATGAAACCACTGCCATTAGATTCATATCGTTGAAACCTAAAAGATGGTAGTGGTCCCACCTTAATTACTATTCACACGCGCCAGGTCAATGCTGCTACAGTAATGATGATGTCATCACTGACAGGTGTTAGATGACACGTGTCATGCTGTGATTGGTTGCTGGTCTGACATGTCTGACATGATGACATTAGCATGCTGACATTCGGCCGGGTTAGCCCGAAACCCTACAACTAGGTCACCTTGACCCGTGGCTGGATCCGGCCGGTTCTCCCAACTCCGGCCACTATTTCCAGTGTGGTTTGTCCCATTCTACTCGTCTAAGCTTAATCTAAGGGTCTATGGACTCAAAAACTAGTAAAAAGGTCGAGATTTATACCTTGGATTTAAAAACCCGCACCCCAGTTTCCAGTCGTCCTCCTTGTTGACTCAGACTACCCCGTGCCTCAAAACCAGGCTCAATGACATGACCCATCCCAATCCCCCCGGGATTAACAAGGGATGTGTCATAATCCCGTCTGACACGAAGTGTCAGACAAGTGATAATTTAAAACCTTTAACCCGACCGACTTCCAAAGCGGTCCAGGATCTGGTGGAGGAGTGTGATGTCTCGGTCTCTGCTACAGTCCTCATCCGAGATCAACCTGAAGGGCATTAAAAACCAGAAAAGATTGTGAGTGGACGAAAAGTAATAGTTTAACAAAACACATTTCATAAAACATATTTATGTCTTTCACTAAAAAGCAAGCATGTATAGGAAAACCATTTATCAAACCACATATTCAAATAAACATTGTTAGGGTCTCAGTCCTAATTTCCTTAATTCAAAACATACGAGCCCCTGCCCAAAACCATTTACACAAATCCATAATTCATTTTAGCCATATGTGGGAACTCAGCCTAAAACCGTAAATCCAAATATGTGAGTCATTGCCCAAATCCATTTAATATTCCCAAAACAGAATTTCATCAAAATCCAAGAAATCATGTTCACCAATATATATATCATATAACCAATCCTGTCACGGTTTCTAAAGCTACGGGCGTGCTACCCGGGGTCTCAAATCCCAAGTCTCCCCAGGATCTACCCAGGTCAATGTCCGCAGATCAATGACCCTCCCTGGGGGTTATAATCCATAATAGCCTTCCTGAGAGTAAGGTACCCAACGAGGGCGACTCCACTCAGATAGTGCTCGTGAATACTCCGGGGTCCACCCAGGCCAACGACCCTCCCCAGAGGAGACAATCCATAAATATATAAGGATGGTATATGAAAAATCATTTTGAAATCATTCTCAAAACCTTTTAAAGGTTCATGCCCGGTCCCCATAAACCGTCATGAAACTAGAAATCCATCAATTCCAAATCCAAATCCGTTTAGGGTCTCTGAACCCAAAATCACATATATAAACCGTAACTGGGACTCAAGCCCGATTTCGTAAACCAACTGAGCCTCGTGCCCGATTTCGTAAACCAACTGGGTCTCGTGCCCGATTCGTAAATCAATTGGGCTTCGTACCCGATTCGTAAAAACCAACTGGGCCTACAGCCCGATACCTTATTAATTCAAATGGACTCTAAGTCCGAGAGTTTGTAAATCAAATGGGTCTCAAGCCCGATTCCATGTTTTCAATCCGAAATCGATTCACGAACCAATTGGGCCTCTAGCCTAATAACGTAACTAAATGGATTTCAAATCTGAGGGTTTCCAAAACAAATGAGTCTCGTGCCTGAGTTTACCTTTTCAAATCCAAAACCATTTTATTAAACCATTACTGAAACCATAGGCACGTATAATCAGTGAAAAATCGTAAACCTCGATATTCGTGCAAATACGTAAATCACCTCGAAATACGTTAAATCATATAAATCACCAATATCCAAATCATCATCATAGGATCACATATGTAAAACATATAAACATTTATGCATGCATCACAGTTTAGAAATCAAGATCCACTCACAGACCGTCATACGCTGCCACTTCGATTTGAGTGCCGTAAGCCTCCCTGGGCTAATCACTGTCATCGGGACTCCCAAACCTGTCCAAATCGTACTAGAGGGTTACTAACTACCTTATTAACCTCTCATTGAAGCCCCGTAATTTTTTTTCGAATTTTTAACTATTTTTAAAATCGATCCTAAACCTCCGGACACCCCGAATCCTATCGAAACGATGTCCGATCGACTCGAAACCAGTCCCAAAATGTTTGTTACATTGATTAGATGAAAAGTTGTGTTGAACACTTCCCTAGGAACAGTGCCACACGCCTTCAAGCACCGCCCAAAGGGGCTGCGCGTGGGCCTCACGCCCCTGTACTGTTCACTATCTTCAACCTCTGGTCGACCGGTTCAGACCAGTTCAGATCGGTTCGGTCCAACCGAACCGGTGGTCACGGTCCTTGGCCATTCCTCACCCGTTTTCGACCTGTTTTCCTCCATTTTAATCCCTATAGGTTCTTCTAACCAATTCCTATCCATTTATGCTTTCAAACTCACAAAAACACGTCAAAACCAAACCTCCAAGATCGAATAACGGCGACGGCCCCTGCAACCTCCTACTGCCGTCGTCTCCAGCCACATCCAGCCTTGGTTCTGGTCCCATTCAACTCGTCTAGGTCCCTAGATCGTGCTAGAATCATTAGGAACTCGAAACAACATCCAAAACTCATTTTCCAATTTCGAACCAAACCTTACCTCGCGGTTTTTCGGTTCTCCTCCGCTGTGGCCACCGTCGTGGCCCGTTGTCCATCACTACGTCGTCCCAGTCACTCTCAGTCTCTCACTATCTCAGTCACACTCACGGTTGCACACACGAACACATATGAAAATGGTGGTGAGGTGGTGTATGGTGTTCAGGTTTGAAAAAGAAAGAAAAAGGATGAAGTCTGATGAAGATAATAAGAAGAGAGATGAACGGTGGAGATGAGAGGGGGAGGTAGAGATGAATGGCTGGGATGAGAGGTGGGTGGAATTAATTATAAAAAAATTAGGATAGTACTATTTTAATTAGTTATATCCACTTTTTAGGGTTAATGACCAATGGAATGAGTGACACTTGTCACTCATCCAGGGGTCCCACATAAATATCTGTCCAATCAGATTTGAATATTATTTTAATCGAATCCCGAGCTGCAAATCCCCAATTTTACTCCCGTGACCATAACTTTCCCATCGAACGTCTGATTTTGATGTGTCGTCTGTCTACGGACTCGTGACGTTCCGATCTACATCACGGTCACCAGTCCTCGTACGTTTGACTCCCCGAGTAAAAAGTCAACATTTTACCCACGATCAGGGGTAAAATGGTCATTTTGCACCGTCTGGCCGATTTTGCTCAACTAATCACTGATTAACCTCACTAACCCATCATTAGTCACTAATCTAAACTCGAAATTTAGGATGGGTCGTTACACTCAATGTGTTCGCTCCTGTCCTTAGAATCATTCCCAACACACAAAAATGACCCATACACGTCAAAACTGAATGTTTCGAAAGTGAACAGAAATGGGTGGTTCTCGGGTTTTCTGGCCTACCTTGATCGTGGGTCCTCCAGTCGACTCCTCAGGCGTCCATACCTCCTTCTGGGTCTAGCCTAGTAAGGGTTTGAGGTGAGTTCGTGTGGGTTGGACGGTTTGAGCTTTGGATGTGGTTTTGTTCTTCACGGGTTTAGGTGGTGCACGAGTTGGAAAGATTATGGGAGATGAGCTGTTGATGTTGAAGATGATAAAGATGATGGAGATGAAGGGTAAGGATGAGTGGTAAGTAGATTAGATGAAGATGATGGAGGGTGGGGGGTTTGTGAAATGGGGGTTTTAGGTTTTTTCTCTTCACGAGGAATATGGGAGAGAGATAAAGTTCATGATGATAGAGATGAATGATCAGATGAAAGGAATGAATGGTGAGGATGAGGGAATTGAGACAGAGATGAACGGTTGAGGGGTGTGAGACGTGTCAGGACCTGACCCTCCTCGGTCAGGATCCGACTCATCTAGCACGATATTGTCCGCTTTGGGCCTCCTTGCCCTTACCCTCACGGTTTTGTTTTCGAGAGCTCACGATGCAACTTTCTAGGGGGTCACCCATCATGGAATTGCACCAGCTTCAACTCGCTTAACTTTGGGATTCTAATCCCCCCCCCCCCCCCCAAAGCCACTTGAGCTCCTGAAACGCCTCGTGCTAGATAGGTGTGTGCCTACACCTTTAAGGCACACCACCATTCCCCTCCTAGACCATTGCCCCCTCGCAGGAATGTGGGATCGTTCACCATTCCCTCCAGGACACGGATCTTACCATCCACCCCCCTTAAGGCCTAGCGTCCTCGCTAGCACACTTCTCGATCGAGGTCTGGCTGTGATACTATTCTTTCAGGACCCGACTCATCTAAGACGATATTGTCTGCTTTGGGCCTCTTTGCCCTTGCCCTCATGGTTTTGTTTTTGGGAGTTCACGGTGCAACTCCCCAGGGGGTCACCCATCATGGAATTGCACTAGCCTCAACTCGCTTAACTTTGAAGTTCCAACCGAATCCAAAGCCAATGAGCTCCCAAAAGGTATCGTGCTAGATAGGTGTGTGCCTACACCTTTATAGCGCACCACCATTCCCCTCCTAGACCATTCCCTCCTCGCAGGAATATGGGATCGTTCACCATTCCCTTCAAGACACGGGTCTTACAAGATGAGCCAATAGAAAGCAAGATCCATAAAATGGGGAAAAAACAAGATCCATTAAATAATGAGCCAATAGAAAGCAAGATCCATAAAATGTGGAAAAAGCAGTCGTGGGTCCATAATTATTGCTCATATTCCATTATTTTAATATTATATTGGTTTGATGTTTTGGTCATAAGTTTAGTCGATTCTAGTTCCGTGACCATAATTTTTTCGTCGAACGTCCATTTTCGACGTGCCGCCTGTCTACAGATTCGTGACATCCCGATCTACGTCACAGTCATCGGTCCTCGTATGTTTGACTCACCGAGTCAAAAGTCAACATTTTGTCCAATTCCAGGGGCAAAATGGTCATTTTACACCGTCCGTCTGAATTCTCTCAACTCACCCCCGATTACTCATACTAAATTCATAACTAATTAATATTTAATTTTGATATTCGGGGACGTGTCGTTACAATATTTGCATCACTTATTGACTGCTTTCTCTCTGTCCTTTTCTCTTATACTGTATTTATAAGAAATATAATATAATTATACTCAGTACGACCATATGTTTGTTGAATTGGATTCTCTTGTGTTAATTTCTTAATGAATTGTTTATTCCCGGTTTTCTGGATTGTTAGATAACATTCAAATACATGCTCTTCAGAGAAGGCAACAAATAAGACGAGTTGTTTATTCATGATTTCTCGCACTTACATTTGTTCGTCACTTCCACCTCTGAAACTTCCTCATTCGCCAAACCCATGTCAAAGTGAGGTCCTATTTCTGTCAGAAAACCAATGTACGTCATCATCTCCACTTGCCGCTGACAGCATCATCGTTTATGCAAATCTTCAAGCTGGTTCAGGGTATTGTTCTACCTCTCTCATTCTTGCCTTTTATTTTATTTCTTTTTCCAATTACCTTTTCCCTTCCAATTATAATTTTCGAACTAAACCCTAAGTAGTGTTGAATTTAACGTTGAGATGAGAATAATGGTTGCTACTTTTCGCACAATCGGAGTATGGAATTGGGAAATTTCCAAATCGAGGTTGATATGAGATTATTTGTTCTTCCTTTTTTGATTTTTTGCCTTCCACTCTCAATTTTTGATTCTTTGGTGTTTTTTTTTTCAAACTGTGGAGGTTGATATTAATCAATAACAATGGTTCATTATGTTAATGTTTGGAGTCAGATCTTCACTTCACTCATTAGTGGTCTATTTTTTTCTTCACAAAATCTTGATTTCGTATTGACATTGATTTGGGGTTTTTTTTTTCTCGCATATTCTCTGAAAAGTTCGGTGCTACTATGAGGTAATTCATTTTCCTCTTATAGCTTCTCTCACGTACACACTTAAATGTTTGTTCCATGATTTTATTTTTAAAGTTCATTCCAAGTTTCAATTTCAAATTTAGTTAAAGACTTTTGATTATGCAGATTTTCTTTTCTAAGCTGATAGTTTCTGTCATCTATTCAGTTAGTAGTTTGTTTTGTTATTTTGGTTACACATTAGGATTTCTTTTTTATTTTATTTTTGCAGGTCGGTTCTTGCCGCCTTTAATTGCCAATGTTCAATTTGTGGCCACTTTTAGCGCTTTCTCAACAGGTCAATACTTTTTTCAAGTCATATTACAATGTCTCTCAAATCTCTCCTCCATCTCTCTTTCTTTAAACATGTCCTCACTCCACACATACATTTCGTTTTCGTCACTTCCACCTCTAATATATTGATGGATCGATATATTAATATTGCTATTGAGTTGCTAATAAGGATTAGTGTTGCTATGTAATAACTTCGTACATTTGTCCAGTCTTTTTTAATGATAGTTTCATTTTTTATGTACGTAGTATAATAATCCAGGTAAACGGAAGGAATGTTATACACAAAAGCAGTTGGAGGAGGTTCGAAGTGAATGGGTAGCTCAGGTTATAAAGTGGGTTTGACACCTTAGGTGTTTTTGTTTGATCTTCTAGTATTCACTTTAATTATCTAGTATAATTTGAATTTTACTTTAACATGAACATGTGATATGAGTAGCATATGATACATTATGAGTAATGTTCACTTGGATTTGATGTACTAGATTCATAACTATTTCTAGTATTATGAAGTTGTAAGCACACTTTTATTTAATTAATGACATGAATCAATAGTTACTTTTCCAAAGCAACAATGCATATTTATAGAATTATTAATGTCTTTAATTTCAATCCTTTAAAGTCGGTGAATATGCAAAAAGAGATGTCAAATACACAAAAAGCTTACAAAAAATTATAAAAAACCGATGTTGGTAGTTTATAACAACATCAGTTTGAACAAAAAACTGAAGCCTATGCTATAAAAATTGCATCAATACTTTATAATATCTGAAGTCTTAAGGAAAAATTAACATCACATTATTATTAAATACTGAAGTTGTAATAATAATACAACATCGAGTTTTAAGTTGAGACTGATGTCATTAAGTACAGAAGGCATCAGGTGTAAAGAAGCGACTGATGTCATTACCCACATAAGACATTAGAAGTCAACGCTTTTAATTTAATTGAAGGGTCATAGATGACAGGACCCGCCCTGATCCCACAGGGACCACAAGGGGACGTGCCCTGCTCCCGTCTGACAGCCAATAATTCATACAAATTTTTAACCTCAAAACATCAAATGCATAAATGACCAAATTAAAGTTATACATCAAATCCGAATTAAACAGATGTCAGACAAGGGATGAAATCCAAAATTACAAGTTGCGAGCACGACTCTAAAATAAACCTGCGGGTAAACCACCCAACAGGGGTTCAGGTACGCAGAAGTAGATCTATGCCTCAGCCTCAGGTTCCTCCTCTACCTCAGTATCATGACCTAGAGGGGTTACCAAAACATTAAGGGTGAGTGGACCGAAACTCAAGTTTATAAAATCATTTGATAAGTAAAACATATAATCTACCCCTCCGTTTTCCAAACATGCATGCAACCGAATTTAAAACCATCAATCATATAATATGAACCATAAGGCATATAGTAAAATCGTAAACATAATTTTAGCCACTGCACTATACACTCCAATCCGACATCCCTGATGTCTGACGTCCCTGACGTCCAATAAGGTCACAATCACAAGGCTACGCGTGCCACTCGGGTCTCAATTCCGAGTTCCATCCCCGAACCCTGTTCGGTTACAGCATCCCCGATGCTTAGCGTCATAGACGCTGGACGTACTAGACGTCTGTGACCTCTCCGGGGTACCTCATCCGGAGGAGACAATATAACATGGAAGGATCTATACAGTGCAGTACCAAATACATTTTATTGATATCCACATGCAAACATATATGTATACATAGGTAAAATCTGAACCGATCGTTACGTTTCATCAAACGGGTCTCATGCCCAAATACCGTGAAACGTGCCATAACCGAAATTTCAATATCATCAAAACCATTTATTGATTCCAGCATGTGAACATATAAGTAAATCAGAAAACATTTAAGCATGCAAGGGTTTAATGAAATCGGGCCCACTCACAGTACAATCCTGCTAGGAACCGAACGTATACCCTCGTCCTGGTACAAATGTACAATCCCTGTCAAGTCCAAAGTATTCGTAAAGGTCAATTTAAACCCCTAACATTCAACCATGAAACCCTAGACCAAAACTGACCCGGAAAAGCCGCCCGAACGCGCTTCCCAAGGCAATCAACCTCATTTTGACCAACTTAATGATCTCCGATCGACCCGAAACCACCGCCATTGGATCCGGATCGTCGAAACCTAAAGAATGGTGGTGGTCCCACCAAAAGTACTGTTCACACGCGCCCCCACGCGCCTGGTCAACCCTCAGGTCAACTGTGCTACAGTACTGCTGACGTCAGCATGACGTCATCACTGACAGTGTCAGAGGACACGTGTCAGCAGTCCATTGGTCCCTGGTCTGACAGTTTCTGACATGATGACGGTATCATGACGTCACTGCTGACATCAGCATGATGACGTCATCAGCTACAGTAACCGGGTCAGAGAACCGGGTCACCGCAGACCCACGGCTCGACCCGATCACAGATCGTGATTCCAACCACCATTTCAGGTGGGATTTGTTCCTATGGACTCGTCTCTACCTCATCAATGGTTCTGTGCAAAGAAACTAGATTTTAGGTTTAAATAAGCTACCTGAAAATCGACGGGAAGGTTGGCTGCCGGTTCTGGTTATCTTCTCCGGCAAGCCGTCGAGTTTCCAGCCACGGTCCTTGGTTCAAACTGGTCGTCAAGGTCCCCTAAATGTGTCATAACAACAAACAAACAATTCCAACGTAAAAAACGGACGTTTCGAATTAGGGAAGGAAATCGGGCACTCACGGGTTTTTCGTCCTATCGCCGCCGTGTCGCCGCCGTACGCCGCCTAGTCTAGTTCCTGGTCGTCCTGTCGTCACAGAGAACCCCACCGTACGTTGGTTCGAATCCAGGTGTGAAGGTTTGGATGGTTTGGGTGGTTTGGGTGGTTCGGGTTTCTTCTCGGGTCTGGGGGAAATCCGGCCGTGCAGGGTGGCCGTGGAGTGGTGGCCGGCGTCCGGGGGTGGCTGTTGGCTGCCTGGGGGTGTGAGGTTGAGTGGCGAGGGCTGGTGAGTTGGTTCCAAGAGGTAATCGTGCAATCGGGTTGAGAAAATGAAAACATAGATGTATGGTCTTATGGATTTTAATACAGATCATGCATAAGGAATCAAGGGCCGAGATTGAATCTCAGAAATGAGATCAATGGTGAGGATTAGATCTGGAGATTTTCAGATCAAGGGCTGTGATTAAAAGGGGTTTTAAATCTTAAATAATGCTTAGTGGAGCTTGATCCAATCTAACCAATGAGTGATTGACACTTGTCACTCACCAGGTGTCCTCCAATCAGCTTTCCAGAATAAAATATTTGACACGAAAACCGAGACACGAACCTCCCGATTTCACGTTTCTGACCATAACTTCCTCGTACGAAGTCCGATTTCGGCGTGCCGCCTGTCTACGGATTAGGACGTCGAGACCTACCTAACGGTCCTTGAGTCGCGTGAAAATTAGTTGTCAAGCGAAAAGTCAACATTTTTGCCCCTAACGTCCAAATTACGGTAATGCCCATGAACTTCCGATAGTCGTAACTTTTTCCCTGATCGTCCGAAATGGACGAGCCACCTGTCTATGAACTCGTGACATCCCGGACTACGTCACGGTCATAGGTCAAAGTCCATTTAACCCACTAATCAAAAAGTCAACAATTTGGCCATACCAATCACAAGGGTAAAAGCGTCAATTCACACATTAAATTACAATATTAAAATCTTCGAATTTCCAGGGTGTTACAATAGACATCAGATATGACTTAAAACCGATGTTGTAGGTGGAATACACTTCAGTTAAAAACCGAAGTCTATTCTTATAGAAACAGCATCGACTCCTAATACCTCGGTTCAAATCCCCAATAGACTTTGGTTAAAAACCGAAGTCTATGATCAAATTTGGCGTAGTGCACCAGATACTCATATCTCCTAAAATATATATATTTTTTCTAATGAATTTCATGCAAAAACATCATTACACATTAGCTTAAATGATCATGATGAGATCTGTTATTGAATCATTGTTTTCAAATAATTATCTTTTGTGTCCTCTTTTGGCTCGCTTTTTTCTTTCCCTGCAACCCTAAATTCCATAAATCCCAGCTCTTTTACACACTGATATCATCCAGAGAAGATACCCTCTCTGGAAAATATGTGGGGGTCTTTCCTGTTCTTTTTCCCTGGATATGGAGTTTTTAACTCTGTTATTCTGCAGAAGCTTTTTCGTAAGAGAAATAGTGTACATGAATGCATGGGACCCGTTTAGGTCATAAAAGAGTGCTTGCAATTCCAACTCTTTGTCTTTCCATCTCCATGAATTTGAATGGTTTTAAAGATGCTGATCTTAATGGGTAGACCTTGACCTTTCATCTATAGGGTGTACTAATTAATATATGGTTAGGACTATTGTGAAAAATCAGACCTCGCACGGTAGGTAAGAGCATGTCTAATGGGAGCAAGGTGGTCAGGGCTAGGCACAATATAGCCTCTAGCCCCTGAGTTTGAAGTTCTAACGGAAGAAAGTTTGGACTGGGCAAGGCTTGCCCTGGGGCAAGAATAGCCTCCCTTCATGCCCGAGCTGGGCAGTTGGCCCACTAAGCAAAGAACAACCCAACAACTACTTGCTCATTCGTCGGCGTGAAGCCATCGTTAGCTGGAAATTGCCATTTTCGGCCGAGTTCCAAGATTTTTCTCAAATCCTCACGCTTCAACCATTTTCTGAAAATAATAGTCTAAAACATCAAGAAAAACTTGCACATAATTTGAATCTAAATTAAAGCCAAACAAAATTGAGCAATCGCGAACTAAAATCCTACGGCATGACGAAAGGAGAAAAAGATTAGCTCGAAAGAGATAGATAGGAGTTCTTACCATTGGTGACAGGACCTATCCCAAATCCCCCGGGATTAACGCAGGATGTGCCATACTTCCGTCTGACACAAAGTATCAGACAAGGGATAACTCGAAACCTCAGCCCACTAGGAGCTTCCAAAGCGCGCCATGATCGGTGGAGGAGTGTGATGTCTTGCTCTTAGCTACAACCCACATCCGCGATCAACCTGAAGGCCATTAAAACCATTAAAAGCTGAGAGTAGACGAAAATAAATAATTCAATAAAAATAGATTTCATAAGAAGACATTTGTGCCCTTCACTAAAAAGCATGCATGCATTCATTCAAAAACCAATAATCAAACCATTTACTTTAGTTAAATCATTAGGGCCTTAGCCCAAAACCATAAATCCAAGTATGTGGGAACTCAGCCCAAAATAGTAAATCCAAGCCATGTAGGTCCTTGCTTAAATCCATTAACACAGAAATCCAAATCAAATGTCCAGTAAATCCATAGATCACGAATCCAATCAACCACAATTACATACCAATCCTTGGCATTCCAGATACCTGGCGTCCCAGACTGACACGACCCATCCCAATCCCCCCGGGATTACCATGGAATATGACGTGCTCCCGTCTGACAAGAGGCGTCAGACAAGGGATAACCGATTGCTATTGCCCAAACGGGCTTCCAGAGTGCGTAAGGATCGATGGAGGAGGTGTGCGATGCTCAAGTCTCTGCTGCAGTCGTATCCGGAATCAACCTGAAGGGCATTAAAAACAAAAGCTGTGAGTGGACGAAAATAAACAAGTCTGCTTAAAACATTTATAAGACATTTATGCCCCTCAGTAAGATCATATGCATGCACCAAAAACCAATAAACCCATATTTATTGAGAAATAACCATTAGGGCCTTAACCCGGAAACCAAAGCATAGTTTCAAATTCCAAAGGGTCAATCCAAGAGTTCTTTCATAAATCCAGTAATAAGAACCATAAGGCATATAATATAAACCATAACCATAATTTTTAGCCACTGCACTATACACTCCAATCCGACATCCCTGATGTCTGACGTCCCTGACGTCAATAAGGACACAATCACAAGGCTACGCGTGCCACTCGGGTCTCAATTTCCGAGTTCAATCCCCGAACCCCGTTCGGGTACAGCATCCCCGATGCTTAGCGTCATAGACGCTGGACGTACTAGACGTCCGTGACCTCTCCGGGGTACCTCATCCGGAGGAGACAATATAATATGGAAGGATCTATACAGTGCAGTACCAAATACATTTTATTGATATCCACATGCAAAACATATATGTATACATAGGTAAAATCCGAACCGATCGTTACGTTTCATCAAACGGGTCTCATGCCCAAATACCGTGAAACGTGCCATAACCGAAATATCATCAAAACCATTTATTGATTCCAGCATGTGAACATATATAAAATGTAACCCAGAAAACATTTATTCAATTCCATTTTAGGGTCCCCGACCCGCAATCACATGTAGAAATCCACTGGGCCGGCCCGATTTCACAAGTTAACTGGGCCCCTGGCCCGATTCATAAGTTAATTGGGCCCCTGGCCCGATCCATAAATCAACTGGGCCCCTGGCCCGATTTCACTTTATCAAATCCGTAACCGTTTCATGAAATCATATCCAACCACATTTTTTTGAAATCAGTGCAAATCCAGAAAAATCTCGATTTACGTGCAAACACGTAAATCGCCTCGAAATGCGTGAAATCATTTAAATTCACCGATATCCAAAGTAAATCATTTAAGCATAATTATAACAATCATGAAACAGTTATGCATGCATCGAATTTATAAAACTAATGTCCACTCACAGACCGTTCATCCGAGTGTCTCGATACGCATGCCATAGGCCTTCCCGGGCCACACCACTATCACCGGGACTCCCAATCCTGTCCAAATCACATTAGAGGATTACTAACCCCTTCATTAACATCCTATCAAAGTCCTGTAATTTTCCCGAATTTTTAAGTATTTTTAAACTAGATTTAAAACCTTCGGACGTCCCGAACAATATCGAAACGGAATCCGATCGACACGAAACCAACGCCAAAATGTTCCTTACATTGAATAGATCAAAAGTCATGTTGACCGTACCTCGGGATTCGCAATCACGTGCCCCCACGCGCCGCCGTAAGCGGCTGCGCGTGGAAGCCACGCGCCAGCTACAGTAACCGCACAGTGATCTCCTTTACCCGAATGACTGGTAAACGGGTTGAAAAACCCGCGATAAGACCCGTTCCAAATCCTAGCAATTCGACACTGATTCCATCAATTCAAAAGTCCATTAGCATCGAAATAGATTCAATTAGGGATCTGTGGACTAAATTACACACAATCATACCTCAAACCTTAAGATCAAGGATGATCACACGAAGAACAATCTGATCGCTGTTCATCATCCGAAATCCTCCCATGTCAATCGATTCTTTCAATTGATGCATCCATTAGCATCGTAGGGTCATAATGAACTCAATCCCCAGTCCAATTGCATCAATCCAAGCTTCAAATCCCACGACTCAAGCTCGAAATTTCTGCAGCTACACTAGTTCTGTTCTTCCTCAAACGGGCCTCAATTCTCTTCGTTCTTTCGACGTAAAAGATCGTGGCAATCCCAGAAGACTCAAACTAGTCTCCAATTTGATCGTCAAGGCCCAAATCTTCCAATTCGATTTTCCCCCCGAATTTCAGAATTTTCGAAATTCCAGCCCCCAGCTCTCAATTAGTCCCTCGTGTTTTCCCAATTCAATCCAGCCTCAATTCTCGCCAATTTCGTTCACAAATTCAGTGGATAGAGAGGAGATTAAGGGTAGAAGAAAATTGAAGTTTGGTTGTTCACGGTTGAAGAAGTCTGAAGAGATTAATGGAGGAAATAATTCAGTTAATTAATCAAATAAACACACTCATAATGTTCCCCCACGTTACAATTATACTAAACAATTCAGGGATAGATCGCACTAGACATCCACCAAGCTCAATCATGGTTCCAACTCACGGCTGTTCAAAATCACAGTCCAAATTACCATTCTGCCCTTGTGCAGAAAATTACCAAAATGCCCCTCACACATCCTGACCCGTAACTCGGTCATACGGACTCCGATTGATGCGTGCCGCCTGTCATTGGATTCGTATTGACGATACCTGCCCCCCGGCCATCGGGCCTCCCGATCAAAAAGTCAACATTTCCCCTTATATCGTCCAAATTACGAAAATGCCCTTGCACTTCCGTACATCATAACTTTCACCATGAGCGTCGGAATCGAACGTGCCACCTGTCTATGAACTCGTGACGTCCCGAACTACGTCACGGTCAATGGTCAAAGTCCATTTGACCATCCGATTTAAAAGTCAACGTTTTGCCCACGCCCAGGGGCAAAACGGTCATTTTGCACAATTTGTCCGAAATCGCCCAACTAATCCCAGATTAGTAAATCACAATTAAATATTATTAAATCCCGATATTCGGGACGGGTCGTTACAACCTTCCCTCCTTAAAGAATTTCGTCCTCGAAATTACCAACAACCTTATTCCACAAACACCTCGTGGAAAACAATTCGATCACACATCTGTGTACACTTGTACACCCACATACTGGGACAACACCAGCCTCGTTTGTACCCAGACATCGCATCATAGTCATACGTCATAATAGCAACAACACTCGACCACCGCGAGTGGAAATGATCACCTGATCCGCGATAAAATCGCCTAACCATTTAGCTGACTCCTTCAGCTAAACGGTTCCCTTCCATTGCCAATATATCCTTACATTTGCTCCCATTGGGAGTCACCAAATCTCATTTGTCAGTCCATGCTGACACCATCAGTCAATCTGTCACCGCAAAGCTTTACCACCCTAGTAAAGCCCCAACCATTTGTCCGTCAGTGACAACACCACGTACTACATCACCCTCGATGTAGCGTAAGATCAACCACATGATCTCAATTCGCAGGGCAAGCCCAATTCTGCGACACAAAATAATCTCAATGTCCATAATCGCCGACTCCCTCAGCGAACCAAAACGCTGGGAAATCACGGTGTGATCAAGTCACACAAGGCTACTCGTGGTCACTTAGACCACCAATTCACTCATCCTGAGTGTACGTATACCGTGAATTCCCTCAGTCAAGTGGTGTAACTGGAACGCATTGAATACCAGCCCAGCAGTGATCACACATCACAATACTAGGGTTCCACTAGCCAACCATGGCTAAGAGCACCTGCTCATACAACCACTGAACCCGACAAGATCAAACTGCACAGCGCACGGTATCCAATGTCCAGTCCACGATTACAACCAAACAAATGATATCGGAACCAAGCCGATCACCATCACGTTTGATCACACACCACAGGTACATCCCATGTACCGCCATTAGGCACCACCCGGCCAAACCAGTATCAATCATCGTACAACGTACCCTGTACGTACATCAATCCATCAATCCGCCTACAACCACCTAGGTCGTAGCCAAACACGTTCCAATAATGGAGTACATTTGCCCAAACCATCATGAGACAAAACGAGCTCCACCCGTCATCTAGTTCCTATTCCGAATCCGAATTCGCAATTTCGTAAGAAATCCCGAACCCGATCCCAGACATCATAATTTTATTCCATCTCCAAATTCGAATCCGAAATCATTACTCCGTAAACTAGCATTGGAATAATCATTCCGCACCCAAATCCAGTAATCCATTTTCGAGCTTCGCAATCACATTCTGAATCGTCACCCAGAAATTCGGTTCCAAAACCCAAAATCTCGTTTACGTCCACCAAGACATAACAAAACCGAACCTATCAGTTGCCTGTCCAAAACACTCGATTGACTTCATAGGGAAGTCAATCCCAATACTATCACGTCAAAGGTTGACAAAATTCGACCACATCGGAAACCTACTCACTAACCATATGGACTCACTCCGAAAAGAAGTTTAGTCCCGTCAACTTACACAATCAAGGTAAAAGTGATAAACTCTCCACCCATCTGGATCATCAAGATCACAATCCAGATCCATCGCTACGTCACCCGACAAGTAACATCATGATCCTAGATCGTCACATCGACCAAAGTCGACAACATCACAAATCAGATCCACCTAGGATCCACACATGCTCACATAGCTAACAATCCATCTGAAAGCTGATCGTAGGGTCTTACACCCTCAATTGAATCATTCGTCAAATTTCCCTTGGCGGAAAGATGACCACGCATTTCACCACCAAATCCAAATCATACACGACTTCTTGTGTCCAATGACCCCAAGCCAAACACGGGTCCACCAACCAACACACGCTCAACGTACTGGTAACAACAATCATGATCTGCCACGGCAGGAAATAGGAAGTCAACCCCAATGACTTCGGAATACCAATCACCGATGCGGAAACGAGCACTCCTCTCGTCTCCCAATCACATCTCTCCCCGAAACGGGAGTTCCAACCATGTTGGGAATAGACATGCTCCCAATGAGATGTCAAGTCCAACCAATGGACTGCCCACGTCCATACCTCACTTGGACCATCACGTGTCCAAAATCAATTCATTACTCGGACCTCACGTCCGTCAATAATCATGTATGCACACACCCCGATTCCGAACAGATATTTCCTCAACTCTGCCTGGATGTGCATACCAAACTGCCTTCGCCTCACATCACAACCTAAACAGGTTCAATCCTCAGGTTCCAAGTGATTCACAATCACACCTCAATACCACGAATGGTTTCCCGACTTTTCCAATTTCAATACTTCCTTGCACCCTCTGAGGATATTAGAGGTAAACAATCTTACCAATCTCGGAGTTGACAACAACTCCCCAAATCCACTGATTCTCATGACGTAGGGAACATCGTCCCTAGATTCCCCAAGTTTCAATCATACCATTTTATCCGTTCATCACATGTCATCATATATCTGTTGGGACTCATCCCAACACGACACAATCTCCACTGGATCCCATCCAGTCTATGACTCAACCACCACTGAGTCGCAGATACCAATCATCTGTTCATCATGACAGAGTCACACCCCAACTGGTGGCTCATCGTCATCACAACTACTGTCACCAACACCAGCGCTAGTACCAGCACCAACGCACCATCATCAACACTAGTATCAGCACACAGGCATCCATACTAGTATTGGCATAAAGGTATCACCATACCAACATCCCTACATAGCACACGAACATCCACACTAGCACACGAACACCCATGCTAGCACACTGTGTGCAACGTTGTTACCCTGGATCTCCGTTCATTCCGAACGACGATCCCGTAACACCACTCGTACCTCACGACTATGGGTACCTACAATTTTTGCCATCAGCACATCAGGATAATGGACGTTCCCTGAACATCCCCAAGTGTCAAAACCACACTAAATATCCTTGATAGCCAGTTATCTCGACACAACTGCCGACCAACAGTCATCGTTGTCAAGATCCGTATCCACACATCACACTAATATTCGATCCAACACGAGATTCCATATTTCATACCCGTATCCGTAGATCGAAACCCATAAGACTCACTAGAGTCATCCACATGGTCATCCACGACCTCAGCCGCCTGTCGCAGCACAAATTCTCAATTAAAGTTCACTCTTCGAGTCCATCAATTATAAATTAGGGTTCCAAAATCACATCCTAGGGTTTCACTGAACCCAACTGCCCTCTGCAGTAAAATCCACAACCTGACCGACTCCGCGGTCCTGACCTCGCATAGATGTCAAATCCAATCCAATCGTCAACTCGACATGGGTTCCATCGTGGGTTCCACCACGAAGGTCATCGACTAACTCCGATGCACCAACACCCCGAACATTAGCCAACACTACCAGGGTCCATAATCTAGACCATCCCTCAACTGAGTTTCGCATTTCCATAACATTATTCAAATGGGGTTCCCTAAACCCAGTTGTGCCGAGTGGCACAACAATCCATCATCACATGACCGAACCGACGGTCCCACATTACCAGTTAATCGTATACAACCCCACTTGGGTTGAATCGCGTCAATGCACGGCGTATCGGGCCAAACACATCCAATCCACTACTCAAATCCAAAACTATCTATAAGGTTGACTACGGAACTGCAGCCCAAAGAGACATCACACCCTCGTCCTTCGCGCACAAAAGAGCAAAACCTGCTCTGATACCACTTGACACGACCCATCCCAATCCCCCCGGGATTACCATGGAATGTGACGTGCTCCCGTCTGACAAGAGGCGTCAGACAAGGGATAACCGATTGCTATTGCCCAAACGGGCTTCCAGAGTGCGTAAGGATCGATGGAGGAGGTGTGCGATGCTCAAGTCTCTGCTGCAGTCGTATCCGGAATCAACCTGAAGGGCATTAAAAACAAAAGCTGTGAGTGGACGAAAATAAACAAGTCTGCTTAAAACATTTATAAGACATTTATGCCCCTCAGTAAAATCATATGCATGCACCAAAAACCAATAAACCCATATTTATTGAGAAATAACCATTAGGGCCTTAGCCCGGAAACCGAAGCATAGTTTCAAATTCCAAAGAGTCAATCCAAGAGTTCTTTCATAAATCCAGTAATAAGAACAATAAGGCATATAATATAAACCATAACCATAATTTTTAGCCACTGCACTATACACTCCAATCCGACATCCCTGATGTCTGACATCCCTGACGTCAATAGGGTCACAATCACAAGGCTACGCGTGCCACTCGGGTCTCAATTTCCGAGTTCAATCCCCGAACCCCGTTCGGGTATAGCATCCCCGATGCTTAGCGTCATAGACGCTGGACGTACTAGACGTCTGTGACCTCTCCGGGGTACCTCATCCGGAGGAGACAATATAATATGGAAGGATCTATACAGTGCAGTACCAAATACATTTTATTGATATCCACATGCAAAACATATATGTATACATAGGTAAAATCCGAATCGATCGTTACGTTTCATCAAACGGGTCTCATGCCCAAATACCGTGAAACGTGCCATAACCGAAATATCATCAAAACCATTTATTGATTCCAGCATGTGAACATATATAAAACGTAACCCAGAAAACATTTATTCAATTCCATTTTAGGGTCCCCGACCCGCAATCACATGTAGAAATCCACTGGGCCCCTGGCCCGATTTCACAAGTTAACTGGGACCCTGGCCCGATTCATAAGTTAATTGGGCCCCTGGCCCGATCCATAAATCAACTGGGCCCCTGGCCCGATTTCACTTTATCAAATCCGTAACCGTTTCATGAAATCATATCCAACCACATTTTTTTGAAATCAGTGCAAATCCAGAAAAATCTCGATTTACGTGCAAACACGTAAATCGCCTCGAAATGTGTGAAATCATTTAAATTCACCGCTATCCAAAGTAAATCATTTAAGCATAATTATAACAATCATGAAACAGTTATGCATGCATCGAATTTATAAAACCAATGTCCACTCACAAACCGTTCATCCGAGTGTCTCGATACGCGTGCCATAGGCCTTCCCGGGCCACACCACTATCACCGGGACTCCCAATCCTGTCCAAATCACATTAGAGGATTACTAACCCCTTCATTAACATCCTATCAAAGTCCTATAATTTTCCCGAATTTTTAAGTATTTTTAAACTGGATTTAAAACCTTCGGACGTCCCGAACAATATCGAAACGGAATCCGATCGACACGAAACCAACGCCAAAATGTTCGTTACATTGAATAGATCAAAAGTCATGTTGACCGTACCTCGGGATTCGCAATCACGCGCCCCCACGCTCCGCCGTAAGCGGCTGCGCGTGGAATCCACGCACCAGCTACAGTAACCGCACAGTGATCTCCTTCACCCGAATGACTGGTAAACGGGTTGAAAAACCCGCGATAAGACCCGGTCCAAATCCTAGCAATTCGACACCGATTCCATCAATTCAAAAGTCCATTAGCATCGAAAAGATTCAATTAGGGATCTGTGGACTAAATTACACACAATCATACCTCAAACCTTAAGATCAAGGATGATCACACGAAGAACAATCTGATCGCTGTTCATCATCCGAAATCCTCCCATGTCAATCGATTCTTTCAATTGATGCATCCATTAGCATCGTAGGGTCATAATGAACTCAATCCCCAGTCCAATTGCATCAATCCAAGCTTCAAATCCCACGACTCAAGCTCGAAATTTCTGCAGCTACACTAGTTCTGTTCTTCCTCAAACGGGCCTCAATTCTCTTCGTTCTTTCGACGTAAAAGATCGTGGCAATCCCAGAAGACTCAAACTAGTCTCCAATTTGATCGTCAAGGCCCAAATCTTCCAATTCGATTTTCCCCCCGAATTTCAGAATTTTCGAAATTCCAGCCCCCAGCTCTCAATTAGTCCCTCGTGTTTTCCCAATTCAATCCAGTCTCAATTCTCGCCAATTTCGTTCACAAATTCAGTGGATAGAGAGGAGATTAAGGGTAGAAGAAAATTGAAGTTTGGTTGTTCACGGTTGAAGAAGTCTGAAGAGATTAATGGAGGAAATAATTCAGTTAATTAATCAAATAAACACACTCATAATGTTCCCCCACGTTACAATTATACTAAACAATTCAGGGATAGATCGCACTAGACATCCACCAAGCTCAATCATGGCTCCAACTCACGGCTGTTCAAAATCACAGTCCAAATTACCATTCTGCCCTTGTGCAGAAAATTACCAAAATGCCCCTCACGCATCCTGACCCGTAACTCGGTCATACGGACTCCGATTGATGCGTGCCGCCTGTCATTGGATTCGTATTGACGATACCTATGTAACGGTCCTTGGCCCTCGGCCATCGGGCCTCCCGGTCAAAAAGTCAACATTTCCCCTTATATCGTCCAAATTACGAAAATGCCCTTGCACTTCCGTACATCATAACTTTCACCACGAGCGTCGGAATCGAACGTGCCACCTGTCTATGAACTCGTGACGTCCCGAACTACGTCACGGTCAACGGTCAAAGTCCATTTGACCATCCGATTTAAAAGTCAACGTTTTACCCACGCCTAGGGGCAAAACGGTCATTTTGCACAATTCGTCCAAAATCGCCCAACTAATCCCAGATTAGTAAATCATAATTAAATATTATTAAATCCCGATATTCGGGACGGGTCGTTACACAGACACCTGACGTCCCAGACGTCCAATAATAGGAATCATGCTCCTGAGTTACTCTACGGTCTGGTCGCTCCTAAGAGTAACCCCTCGCAGGCAATGCCTGACATCCCAGATGTCATGTATAGAGCTACGAATTCCCCTCGATCTCAGCCAATTCTCCCCTAGGGTCACCTAGGTCCCTAAACCTCCTTGGAGGGGCGATATCAGATCATAAGGATGGTATATGGAAAACATTTCATAAATCACCTCAAACCATTCAAATGGGCCTATGCCCAGGATTTCCATAAAACAATCGTAATCCACAAATCTGATTTCTCAAATCCAAATCCATTTATGGGTCCTCGACTCGAAATCACATTCATAAAATACAATTGGACCTCATGCCCGATTTCGTAAACCAACTGGGCCCCTGGCCCGATAATATAACTCAAATGAACTTCGTGTCCGAGGGTTACCAAAACAAATGGGTCTCATGCCTGATTTCACCTTTTCAAATCCAAAACCATTTCATCAACCATCACCGAAACCACAAGCACGTATAATCATAGTATAAAATCATAAATGACAGGACCCATCCCAATCCCCGCGGGATTACCGTGGAATGTGCCCTGCTCCCGTCCAACAAGGGGTGTCAGACAAGGGATAACCAAGAGCCACTGCCCAACGGGGCATCCAGAGTGCGCAAGGATCGATGGAGGAGGTGTGCAATGCCCCAGTCTCTGCTGCACTCGCATCCGTAATCAACCTGAAGGGCATTAAAACCAAAAGCTGTGAGTGGACAAAAACCATTAAGTTTACCAAATACATTTATAAGACATTTATGCCCTCCAATAAAAACGTATGCATGCCACGAAAAACCAGTAACCAAAACATTTGCTCAACCGAGCCATTAGGACCTTAGCCCAAAAACCGTTAACCAAAAACCAAGTGTGGGAACTCAGCCCAAAACCGTGGAATACCACCACCATACATATTAAAACCATGTGGATCACCACCCACGACCATAAATGAACATCAATCCATAAATCCAAAACCATTTAGGGTCCCTGACCCGACATACCATTTCATAACCAATAATCCATTTTTACCACATAACACATATCCAACCAATAAGCCATTTTATTCATTAATCCATATTTTACCATTACCATCACCAGCATCCCAGATGCTTAGCGTCCCAGACGCTAGACGTCCCTGACGTCATATCTCACGGTTTCATAAGCTACGCGTGCTGCCCGGGGTCTCTCCGGGTCCATATATCTGACATCCCTGATGTCTGACGTCCCTGACGTCAATCATAGCAATCCTGCTCCTGAGTCATCATACGGTCCGGCTGCTCCGTATAATGACCCCTCGCATGCAATGCACCGTGACTTCCCCAGTGTCCCAGACATCTGGAGGAGACCATCATATATCCTTGTATCCAGATGGTATATGGAAAACAGTTTTATTAAATCCTTATCACATCATTACAATTGGGCCCTGCCCGAAATTTCCATAAAACCATGTAATTCCATTTAGGGTCCTTGACCCAAAATCACCATTAAAATATAGGGTCCCTGACCCGAAATCACATTTATTATCCAACTGGGCCTCATGCCCGATTTTATAAACCACTGGGCCCACGGCCCGATTTGTAAACCAACTGGGCCCGCAGCCCGACTTATAAACCCACTGGGCCCACGATCCGAATTCGTAAATCAACTGGGCCCCTGGCCCGATAACATAACTCAAATGGGTCTCAGCCCGATTTTATACCAACTGGGCCCCTGGCCCGATTTCATTAACCAACTGGGCCCCCGGCCCGATTCTCAAATGGACTCCAAGTCCGAAATTTTCCAACATAATTGGGCCTCAAGCCCGAGTTCATATTTCCAATTTCAAAACCATTTCATCACATTATATCCAAGTCATAAATATGGAAAATCCATGTAAAACCGGAAAACCTCGATTTACGTGCAAGCACGTAAATCGCCTCGAAATACGTGAAACCGTACAATTTACCAACAACCAAATCAACATCACACAATCACAACCATAATCCATATAAAACATTTAAGCATGCATAGAATTTATAAAACCAAAGTCCACTCACAGACCGTTTTAACCGTGTGCCTCGATACGCGTGCCACCGGCCCTCCCGGGCCACACCACTATCACCGGGACTCCCAATCCTGTCCAAATCACATTAGAGGGTTACTAACCTCATCATTAACATCCTATCAAAGTCCCGTAATTTTCCCAAATTTTTACTTATTTTTAAACTTAATTTAAAACCTTCGAACATCCCAAACAATATCGAGACGGTGTCCGATCGACACGAAACCAATCCCAAAATGTCCGTTACATTAAATAGGACAGAAGTCATGTTGACCTCACCTCGAGATTCGTGCCCACGCGCCGTCACGCGCCGCCGTGAGTGGCTGCGCGTGAAACCCCCGCGCCTGCTACAGTGTCACCAGCCCAACCCGTTTGTCTGGTAAACGGGTCCAATTCACCCGCGACACAACCCGGTTCCAATCCTGTCAATTCGATCCTAATTCCTTCAATTGATCATTCCATTAGTTTCGTTTTTAAGTCCAATTACAAGTCTGTAAACTCAATTACACAAATCCTTACCCAGATTCCCACGATTCGATGATGATCCACGAAGAACACCCGGTTACTGTGCAATCATGGAACTCCCTCAATTGATGCAGGTTTCATCCAATTGATGATTCCAGAAGCATCAACGGACCCTGAGGAACAATTCCCCCACATCAATTGCATCAAACCTGTGCTCAATCGTCACGACTCAAGCTCGAGCACCGTCACTGTTCAACAATGGAGTTCCATCGATCTCGATCGGTTTCCTTCAATTGATGAACCCAGAAGCATCGTGGGATCATGAGGAGTCATTTCCCCACAACAATTGAGTCAATCGCAGCTCCAAACTCCACGACTCATCCTCGATTTCTTCCTCTGTCACCAAGCTCGATCAGAGCCAAAATGGCACCAATTCTTCTCGTTTTTGACGTGGATCGACTCGTCACAACCTCAGTAAGATGTTTCCAAGCTTCAATTCGATCGTCGCAGCTCAATTCGTCCAATTTGATTTTCCCTCCCAAAACTTAATCTTTCGAATTCTCAGTTCCTCCTCACTGTCACTCTCTCGTGTTTACCCAGTTGAAATCACACTCAAAACGCTCACAAAATCACACTCTCAGGTTCAGCAATGGAAGAGGAATTGGTTGGGAGAGTATTGGATTTGGTTGTACACGGTTAAGGAAAATATGGAGATTAATGGAAATTAAAAGATTAATTAATTAATTAAAAACTAATTAAACATCATCATGAGGTCTCCCCCAAAAACATGGATTCTGATTTCAAGGGATGGGTGACACTTGTCACTCATCCAGGTGTGTAGGGTAAACGGTCACTATTCATTATTATATTATTATTTTAATCCCGGCCTCGGTTCGTTAGTTCGTTTCCTTGACCATAACGTCGTCGTCGGAACTCCAATTTCGGCATGCCGCCTGTCGTTGGATTCGTATCGACGATACCTACGTAACGGTCCTTGGCCCTCGTCCATCGGACCTCCCGGTCAGAAAGTCAACATTTGGCCCCTAATAAGCCAAATTACCAAAATACCCCTCAACTTCCGAACACCATAACTTTCTCTACGAATGTCGGAATCGAACGTGCCACCTGTCTATGAACTCGTGACGTCCCGAACTACGTCACGGTCATCGGTCAAAGTCCATTTGACCGCCCGAACAAAAAGTCAACATTTTGCCCACGACCAGGGGCAAAACAGTCATTTTGCACAATTTGTCCGATTCCGCCCTACTAACCACCGTTCAACCTCACTAATCAAGATTAGTGACTAAACTAATCCTGGAATTCGGGACGGGTCGTTACAATAAACCTCGATATACGTGCAAATACGTAAATCACCTCGAAATACGTGCAAATATGTAAATCACCAATATCACAACCATCATAATAGAAATCACATATGTAAAACATATAAAACAGTTATGTATGCATCACAGTTTAGAAAACAATGTCCACTCATAGATCGTCCTAGATGTCGTCTCGATATGCGTGTCATAAGCCTCCCCGGCTAAATCACCATCTTCGAAACTTCCGAATCTATCCAAATCACACCATGAAGGTCACTAATCATCTATTTAAGTCCATAGGATAAAACCCCAAAACTCCCAAAAAAGTCAACGTGTCCCAAACACGTTTTCCGAGGTGAAAACCCTCGATTTGACCAACCTAACGATCTCTGATCGACACGAAATCACCGTCATTAGATTCGTATCATCGAAACCTAAAAGATGGTCGTGGTCCCACATTGATTACTATTCATAAGTGCCCACACATGCGCAGATCAACGCTTTGGTCAACCCTGCTACAATAATGATGACGTCAACATGACGTCACTGCTGGCGTCAGCATGACGTCATTATTGACAAGTGTGAGATTAACACATGTCATCCTCTAGTTGGTTCCTGGTCTGACATGACTGACATGATGACGTCAGCAAGACGTCAACACGCTGATGTCATCATCCCTATCATTCGACCGGGTCAGCTCGAAACCCTGCAACCTAGTCGCCGTGACCCACGGCTAGATTCGACCGGTTCTCCCAATTTCGGCCACCATTTTCATCGTGGTTTTCACCTACATGCTCACCTAAACTTAACCTAGGGATCTACAGGATAAAAAACAATGAAAAAAGGCTAGATTTTGACCTACAACCTCAAATTCCAACCCAGTTTTCCAGCTGTGTTCTTCCCTGTTTCCAGTCACCTGGATCCACGCTACCAACACCAAAAAACTCCTTTTAGTCCCTAGAAGCAAACCTAAACCACGAGATCAGCTCATATGCGTCAGGTTTCGAAGTTTCGAAAATGGACAAATAAGGTGGTTCTCGGGTTTTTCGGCCTACCTCAGTCGTGTCGCCGCTGTGGGTCCTGCAGTTGACTCCTCTAGCGTCCTAGCCACCTTCTGGGTCTAGCCCAGTGTTGGTTTGAGGTGACTTCATGTGGGTTGGACAGTTAGGGTGTTTGGGTATGGTTTTGTGTTTTTCACGGTTTGGGTGGTGCACGGGTTTGAAGCAACACAGATGAAGATGGTGTTGAACTGATGATGTTGAAGATGATGGGCGAGGGTGAGTGGTAAGTAGATTAGATGCAGATGATGGGCGGTGGGGGGTTTCAGGTTTTTTGTTCTTCACGGGGAATATGGGAGAATATGGGAGAGAGATGGAGTTTGATGATAATGACGATGACCAGCTGAGAGGGATGAAGGGTGAGGATGAGTGGGCTGAGATAGAGATGGACGGCTGGGGGTGAGAGATGAGAGATGTGTGAAGGGATAAAATATATAAATATCAACCAATGGGACATAGATCCACTTTTTGGGGGATTTGGGCTGTGGGATGAGTGACACTTGTCATTCATCCAAGGGTTCTTGATTATTCAATTATT
The DNA here is from genome assembly GCA_032719365.1 of Prinsepia uniflora. Classification (NCBI taxonomy): domain Eukaryota; kingdom Viridiplantae; phylum Streptophyta; class Magnoliopsida; order Rosales; family Rosaceae; genus Prinsepia; species Prinsepia uniflora. The sequence goes on from CM064871.1 coordinate 70,099,232, forward strand.
TATCAAGTTTTAATATTATTTTAATCCAATCTCGGGTCGTAAGTTTAATCGATTTTGCTCCCGTGACCATAACTTTCCCGTCGAACGTCCGTTTTTGACGTGCAGCTGTCTATGGACTCGTGACGTCTCGACCTACGTCATAGTCATTGGTCAAAGTCCTAAATGTCTCCCGGGTCAACAATCAACTTTTTGCCCAATTTTAGGGGCAAAACGGTCATTTTACACCGTCCATCTGAATCCTCTCAACTAATCCCCGATTAGTCATTCCCAACCCATAATTAATTAATATTAATCCCGATATTCGGGATGGGTCGTTACAATTGGGGTTGAAGCCTTGAAGGTAGCGAGTGGAGAGAGAGAATCTACGAGCAGTTAAGTGAGAAAGAGAGAGAGAGACAGAAGTAGATGAAGAAGGGGATATGAAATTTGGAAGGGGGGTGGAAAGGCACTTATAACGCGATAAGGATCTCCGACTATGCGTTGGCTTTAAATTAACGCGATCATCTCTACCTTTGGTTATTTTTTTGGTCAAATATCTCTGAGACCTTTGGGTTGGATTACTTTGATTCCCCAAATCAAATGTTCTAGAATAACTATTTAGGTCGGTTAAAAAATAATTGTCGTCATTATTACTTTTGGTTTAATTGCTTCCTTCATCTTGAAATATAGAATTCAGACTCCTATAATTTAAACTTATTTAAAATTATTGATATATCCTAATTATTTTAGATCCGTAACTTTCTCGTCCGAGTTCCAATTTTAGTGTACCATCTGTCTACGCACTCATAAGCTTGAGCTCTTCGTAACAGTGTGAAGAAATCTAGCAAAATCCTTACCCATAAAAAAGTGAATTTCATATCCTCAAGGATTTCAGAGGTGAAATTGTAATTTTGTAACTCTAACCTTAATTTACGACCCAATGACCTTCTTTCGGAATAAAATAGTATTTCGGATAATTATATATAAAAAATTACATTATTATCTTTAAAAAAATAATTCATAAAAAAATTTGAATTTTTGCCCCCTCCCCATTAGAAACACAAAAAATAGTTTTGGGCAAAATGTCATGAACAGTGTCATTTGAGGGGCCAAATATTGTCTTTAGCCCCTTGCCCTTGCCTCTACCACTAGACATGCTCTAAGATGTCGACTCCATCTCTTGATTCCCGCCGATTACTGTATTTTTGTTGAGAAATTTTGATTCGACTTACATCAACAATGAACAACATATAATTTCTAAGCTTATTATTTAAAATACTCCACGAACTTGCTATAAAATCTTAATTTGCTCTCCTATTGGAAAATCATAGCAATGTTCTCCCTAAACACCAATTTTGTCACCTCTATTGCATAAAAAATCACATTTTGCTACTAACTCGGTCTGTTTACTATGATTACATGGCAGTAAAGGATTGGATATTTTAATAGTAAATCTAAATATTAGATTAAAAAAAAAGGAAGGCACAACTTTACCGTTTTATCAGTCTCAACAACGAAGAAGATAATAAACGAATAGGAGGTTTTGTCCAACCTCCACCAAATTCAACAATCCAACCGCTTAACCCCATCTGCAAACTCCCAAGAACTCAAATTCGACCTCGGATTCTTGAGAATATACCTGAATCGAATGAAATTTGGACGGGGAGCACACAGATCCTTGGATTCTCGAGATTTCTCAATTCTTTCTTTTCTTTCTCTCAAACCAAACACCTTTTGTCATCTTTGCTTCAATTTTCTTTTTTGCGCTCGGAAAAACATAGATCCTTGGTAGTCATAGCAGTAGAAATCACTTGGATATGTAAACTTTTCAATGATATTGATTTATGCTTGCTCTCTGTTCGAACCATTTGGTGTGGCAATACATCTTCGATTTCTCTCTCCTCAAATTCAATCCGCCATGTCAAAATCAAGCATGTGGCGAAAATTGATTATTATTACATCAAAGACCTTATCCCTTGCTACCAAGTAATCATATTAAACAGAGTTAGTAAGAGGGTGTAACTTTTAGTGCAACAGAACTTACAGAATAGGCGTTTAGGGAGGATATTACTACGATTTAGCACTACAAGAGCAAGTTGAGATTTTAATGTCTCAAGCATATTCCGTAAAATATATATATCCATGCCCCTGACACGAGATGATTTTACAACCATTAATTCTCCCATGTCAACATTTGCATCTCTTGAATTTTGTCACCTATGGTTAGTGATTACTATTCTATGTGCATGGACCATTTTGAATTAATTATTTACATATGGTTGATACCATATCGACCGACTAAACTTAGACTCGGAAGATCACTCGGGCCAAGTTTGGCCCACTGTAAGGCCCATCACAGCATGGAAAAACACGTAGAGCAAGGCCAAGCTCATTACCGAGGTCCATGAAGGAAGGCCCATCAAGGCCCATGTACAAAACCCATCCATATGGCACATGACCTAACCCTAGGTAATTCCTATAAATAGGGAGCCATCCTCCCTTATATGGACAAGCTCACATTTCTCTCTCTAGAATGAGTTGTCACCTATCTCTACATCTCAATCTTCATCTATACTACATTTTAGTCTTCCTATGAGCTCAATGCCCAATGTATCATGTAAAAATACTATTATTGATAATGAGAGGAGTATATCACCTTGGACGTAGCCTATTCAGGGTGAATCACGTACATCTCTTGTTCCTTATATGTGTGCGGTCTGTAATAATTCGGATATCGAGGAAACATGAAATTGGAAAATTTAAGAAGAAAATGACGATTTTTCCCCTAAGTAAAAGATTTGACTTCTTTTGTCGAAGACAAATGTTGACTTTTTAATCGGTACGATTTTTGGAAATTCAGAAAATGTCATTAAAAATGTCTCGGACTCCTGAGTACATCGGCAGGTGGCATGCCGAATACGAAGTTCGGTTGGACTCGTTCTTGGTTTAATTTTCATGGGGGCATTTTAGAAATTTTGCAAGGAGGGGCATTTTGGTAAACTACTTGTGAGATATTTTGTGTGGATAAATTGGAGTGTGAGAAGTGTCCCTATCCTTTAGGGAACTGTGCCACCGAGCGTTGTGTAATGACCCGTCCCGAGGGTCGGGATTGAATATTGATTAATTATAGTATAGAATGACTAATTTGGGATTAGTGGAGTGAAATCGGACGAATTGTGCAAAATGATTGTTTTTCCCCTAGCGTGGGCAGAATGTTGACTTTTAGTTCGGGCGGTTAAATGGACTTTGATCGATGACCGTGACGTAGTTCGGGACGTCACGAGTTCATAGACAGGTGGCACGTTCGATTCCGACGTTTGAGGAAAAAGTTATGACGTTCGAAAGTTGTGGGGTATTTTGGTAATTTGGCATATTAGGGGCCAAATGTTGACTTTGTGACCGGGAGGTCCAATGGACGAGGGCCAAAGACCGTTACGTAGGTCTCGTTGATACGAATCCAACGACAGGCGGCACGTCGAAAACGGAGTTTGGGTGACCAAGCTACGGGTCACGGATGTCTAGGGGATAAATGGTAATTTGTCGTACGAAGGGCAAAATGGTCTTTTCACCATGATCAGACAATAACACATGTCCTTTGTCATCTTTCTTGCCCCAGATAACATGGAATCGTGTATTAGGGAAAACACAATTATACCACTTTAGACACTAATTCCCTAAATTATGGGTTGTCTTAATGATTATCAATTAGCAGCTAATTAACCTTTGTCTCAGCTTCATTGTGCAATTGGGAGACTGATGAAGCCGAATTGAGAGAGAAACTCGAGTGACAGTGAGGCCCCTGGGTTAATTTTGAATCGAAAAATCTTGAAAATTGGGGGGACTTTCGAATTCGAAATTGTGAGCTGTGAGGATCACAATTGAGGATTCAATTCAACTTCTGGGAACAAAACGAACATCTCTGCAACAAAAACGAGGAGAAATCGTGTCGAATTGGGGAAGAACAGAAGCTCCCATGGCAGCTTAAAATCGAGCTTGAGTTCAGCGAGTTAGAGGTATGATTGTATGAAATTGATCTTGTAGAAATGTTCCTTACACCCTCACGATACTCACTGTGTGAATTAATTTGAAAATCAGGGTTGAAATCAGTGAACCCGAATTGAAAACCCGTCGAGGATCGATCGTGAGTCGTGAGGATTTAGACCCTAATTTGTGTAATTCGATTTACAGAACTTAAATGGAGATGGATTACAAGGGATCAGTTGAAAGATTGGATTGAATTGATGTCGAATTGGGTGAGTTTGAACTGGGTTCTATCGCGGGTTTTTCAACCCGTTTATCAGACATACGTGTGAAGAAGGAGCACTGTAGCGTTACTGTGCTACGCGCGTGGCTTTCACGCGCAGCCGCTTACGGCCGCGCGTGGGGGCGCGTGAGTGGGAATCCCGAGGTACGTTCAACATGACTTTTATCCCCTTTAGAGTAACGAACATTTTGACACTGGTTTCGAGGAAATCGGGTATCGTTTCGTTGATGTTCCGCGTATCCAAAGTTTTGTTTTACGTTAAAAATACGTATTTAAATTCCGAAAAAATTGGGGAAAATTATATGAAGTATTTTGAGATGTTAGTAACCCTCTACAATGATTTTGGACAGGATTTGTGATTTCCAGAATTTACGGAAAAACGTTCAGCTCGGAAACGGACCGTTTTGGACGGTGTGTGTGAGTGGACTTTGTTTTCCTAACCGTTATGCATGCATATATGATTTAAAATGCTTTATTAAATGATTTTATATGCTTTGACATGATTGATGTTTCGATCCGGTGATTTCTCGATTTTCTCAGTTTTATGATTATTATATTGTATTTTAGCACGAATTTCGAGAAATGACGAAATTGATGTTTTTGGGCTAGACCCTGATCGAAAATGATGTTTTGACTCGGGTTATGAGTCAGGGAATTAAAAATGATATTTGACTCGGATTATGAGTCAGTGATTGATTTTATGGATTTACGTGATCGTGGCAACTCGGGTTTACGGTTGCACGGATTTGCGTGAAAATGAGATGTTGGGCTTGTAACCCAAGTGAATAGTAATTTTGACTCGAATTTGGAGTCACATGTGAATATGATTAAATTGATGATTTTGATTTATAAAGTGAATCTTGGACTGACTTGATTTGAGACATAAATAATTTTAAAATGAGATTACTGGATTTGGTGACCTGTTCCACATATATCATCCTCCGTGATTTGATAGTCTCCTCCTGACGTCGTAGTTCCTGGAGTAGTCACGATCCACTGCCTGGAGATGAGTAGCTCCGAGGGATGCTCACTCGCAGAAGCGTGGGATTATGATGATATCCTCTAGACGTTGTTGATCCTAGAGTTGATATCCCCCTAGACGTCGTAGATCCTGGGGGATGTACTCGGACGTGAAACACTGAGTTGCACGCGTTGCATTGATATTGTGACAGGTTATATGGATATTGAGATTGGATATTGAGGATTGGTGGTATTATGATTTATTGATATTTGTATCCAGAGGCTTTATAACAGATGATTTATAACTTGAACTGATTTGATGAACATGAGTTTTACGGACGATGGGAAAACATGTTTTGATTTTATCGGTCCACTGTTCATACTTGAATGATTTCATACTATTACTCATGTTTTATGATATGCATGCACGTTTTTGAAAACTGGAGGGTAAGAATGTATTTTGGCAAATGTTTTTATAAGAGTTCATTTTTGTCCACTCACACCTTTTCTGCTTTGTGACCCTCCAGGCCGTGGTACGACGTTCGGGGACTGATCATGAGGCAGTGGCAGCAGCAGAAATCAGCGCAAACATCCCTTGTTTGGCAAGCACTAAAGGGTAGTTTCGGACCTTTGGTTAACTTGTCAGACGGGAGCAGGACCGGGCACGGTTTTTGACGTCCAGTTGGGACGGGTCCTGTCAGTTTTGTGTGTGTTTTATGTTTTAAATGATGTGTGTGTTGTATGTTTTCGGCCATGAGAGAAGAGTGAAGGAGAAAATGAAAAAAAAAACAGAGAGGAAGAAAACTGAAGATAAGGTAGGAGGAGGATTAGAACAAACTGGGAGAGGAAGTAAGGAGAAAAGGGTGATGAAGGGAAGAGACCTGAGCTCCTGAGAATCCGCCATGAAACACGAGAATGAAAAAAACGGGGTGAACACTTAGTTGGAGTCTTAGACGAAGAAGCTTGAGACTAAGCATACTGGTCGAGTCTATGGGGTCAGACGACTCCAACAAGTCAGAAAGTTTAGGGGTTTCGTCATGATAATTAGCTCGAGATTAAACTGGAGTTTAAGCCGTGAGGTTAAGCTTGAGCATCAAGATTTTGAAGTATTTTTTTTTCAAGTTTTTGATTCATATATCACTTCATGGGATAGAATATAAGATGTTGGCTGAAATATAATTGAAAAAGGATGAGAAACGAAGGATTTATAATTGGGTCAAGTAGCCAGGTCGGACAACCTTAAAACAAGTGAAGTCGGGCGAGGAAGATGAACAGTAAAATTACTGTAGGTAGCACATGAATCCTACGCGCAGTAGCTTCAGGAAGTGCATGGGGGCGCATGCCATAGAATTTTGGGATGTGTACAACATGTTTTTACATTATTTTGATGTTACGAACATTTTGGCTCAGTTTTCAAGTCAATCAGATATCGTTTCGGGGTAGTTTTGGTTTTCCGAAGATTTAGGGTTAGTTTTGAATCCATTTAAAAAAATATGGAATTAAAATAGAGGATAATTGGGATGGTTAATTACCTTTAGAAGTAATTTTTTACAGGTCCTAAGGTTCCTGAAAATTACGGGGAGGCGTGCAAAGTGAGATTCGACGATACTGAGGTGTGTGAGTGGACTTTATTTCCCTAAACTATTAAGCATGCATATTTATATGATTTAAATGGTTTTCTATATGATTTTGGTGATATTGGATTGATCGTGATTTTATATGAATTTTGGTGATTTTAAGGAAATTTAATTAATATTTTATTGCACGTTTGACGAGGCTTACGGTAAAATGGTTTTGGATACCGTTTTGATTGTGATTACGAATTGAACTTGGTTTGTGACGTGAAATATTGTGATTTTGGAATAATTATGGTTTTCACATGTTCTTAGAAGATTTTTACGGAAGTTAAGTCGTGGCACGTTTTATGAGAACTTAAGTTTGATTTGTGGTTTTGGACTTCGACCCAAGGATCTAATTTCGGTTTGATGTGTGATACCGAGTTGTGATATGTGTATGTGTTTCTCGAAACTTGTGATGTCTGAAATATTGTTATGCTTGTGTTGATTGGTTGTCAGTCTCAGACGTCGAACCCATGCTTCGAATCCTGAGACTGGTATTGTGTTGGTGACTCAGATGTCGAGTTGGGGGGCTTCGAATCCTGAGTCAGATGTTGCTTGAACGTCGAGCCAGGTGTTCCAAATCATGAGTGAGTATGTGATGGCTTACCGGTAGTGCACTTGTGGTATGATGTTTGAGGTTGTGCTTGTGCTTCGAGGATTGATTGTGTGTTCTTGATGTGACGAGTCATGATGTATGATGTATGTGTGGTTATGATGACTGATGTGATTTCATGTTGACATGTCAGGACCCGACCCTCCTCGGTTAGGTCCCGACTCATCTAGCACGATATTGTCCTCTTTGGGCCACAACAATACACAACGGCAAGCCTGCGCCCTCAATGTTTTGTTTTCGGGAGCTCACGATGCAACTTCCTAGGGGGTCACCCATCTGGAATTGCACCAGCCTCAACTCGCTTAACTTTGGGGTTCCAATCCCTCCTAAAACCATTGAGCTCCCAAAAGGCCTCATGCTAGATAGGTGTGTGCCTACACCTTTAAGGCACACCACGTCCTCTCCCAGACCATTCTCCCTCGCAGGAATGTGGGCTTGTTCACCGTTCCCTCCAGGACACGGGTCTTACAATCCACCCCCCTTAGGGCCCAGCGTCCTCACTAGCACACTACCTGGTCGGGGTCTGGCTCTGATACCAAATTGTCAGGACCCGACCCTCCTCGGTTAGGTCCCGACTCATCTAGCACGATATTGTCCTCTTTGGGCCACATCAATACACAACGGCAAGCCTGCGCCCTCAAGGTTTTGTTTTCGGGAGCTCACGGTGCAACTTCCCAGGGGGTCACCCATCTAGAATTGCACCAGCCTCAACTCGCTTAACTTTGGGGTTCCAATCCCCCCCAAAGCCACTGAGCTCCCAAAAGGCCTCATGCTAGATAGGTGTGTGCCTACACCTTTAAGGCACACCACCATCCTCTCCCAGACCATTCCCCCTCGCAGGAATGTGGGATTGTTCACCGTTCCCTCCAGGACATGGGTCTTACATGACATGTATCTGGTATTGTGATGAGTAGTCTCGGACGTCAAGCAGGACTTTGTATCCTGATGCTAATGTGTGATTGCGACTCAGACGTCAAGATGGGCTTTGTATCCTGAGTCGGTTTTCGCTCAGATGTCGAGCTGGGATCTGTATCTCGAGTGAGTGATGTTCCTACTAGTAGTGCAGTGGTATTGACGATTGATGTTGTGCATTGGTGTTGAAAGAGAGTCGAGGGTGGGAGAAGCAACGACGATGCCTTTGTGGGAAGATGGCCATAATGAAGACTTCATTGACATATGATAACCCAGGGAGAAAGTTTCTTATTTGTCTAGATTCTCGGGTAAGCAGTAGTTATCTCAATTTGGTATGAATTTTTGGGTTTGTAGATAATGTGTAAGGTTTGGAAGAAGTTGAGGAATTGATGGTTAGAGCTAACGAATTAATGGTTAGAGCTAAAGAATTTATGGAAGGAATTGATAATTTTTGGGTTTATAGATAATATGTATGGTTTGGAAGGAATTGAAGAATTAATGGTTAGAGCTAAGGAATCTATGGAATGAATTGATAATTTCTGGGTTTGTTGTTGTTTGAATCCAATGAATATTTTCAATTTTTGAAGAATTTTTCAATCCCTTGTATGTATGCAATTGATGGTGGTTTTGATAATGCAGGTTCGGAGGCGTAGATATCATGGAAAATAGTGTGACTTTTGGGAGTGGTTGGATTCAAAAATGTGCAAAAGGTCGACGAAAATAATTCTCAGGCTACTTCAGAAGCTGACGTAGGAGAAGAGAAACTTTTGAATGAGAAGAGGAAGGTGTTAAGACTTAGGATTGCCTTTATGGTGACTTGGGTTGTAGTTATTGGCATTAGCCTAGGAATTATGTATGTGTAAGGTTTGAACAAAAACTTTGAGTTTATAGTGAATTGTTATGTATGAGGTAGATTGTTAATGCTAATAGATGTTATAAATGTTGGAATGTGCTTAAATTTGATGAAATGTGATGAACTTTTTGTGATGTTATGAACTTTTGAGGATGTTATGAACTTTTGTGATGTTATGAACTTGGCCTATGAACTTTTGTGATGAATTTCTTGTGGATGTTATGAACTTTTGTGAATGTTATGAATTATGAAATGTGATGAACTTCATATAGATGTTGGAACTAAACTATTTCACCATTATGATTCCAATGTGGCCACTAGCTAGTAGATGTCTAAAATGACAGGACCCACCCCCAATCCCCCGGGATTAAGGGCTAAGTCCTGCTCCCGACTAACTTACGCATGACACGAAGGCTAAACCGATGTCCAACCTCCTTGTGACACGTAAGTCGGACAAGGGATTTTTCAACGCACCGTTCCAAACTTTCGGACTTCCCAGCGCGCGCAGACTCTACTATGGTTCGCGTATGTGATGTCTCCGTCTCTCTCAACCAACAGCCCGCACTGCGACAACCTGAAGGGTATCGAAAACACAAAAGATTGTGAGTGGACAAAAATAAAGAATAAGTTCAAAAACAATTATCAGAAAACAAAATTACATTTATACCCTCCATTTAAAAACCAATGCATGCATATCAAACCATTCCATAAAACCATTCTATATTCAGGTGATTCAAACCGTTTAAGAAAAAACCGAACTCATTTTCCTTTTCTCAAATCCCGAGCCTCACCCCAAAACCATCAAAATCCGTCCATCCGGGTCATTGCCCAAAACATCGGAAAACCATTATTATCAAGTCTCAGTAAAATCCAAAACACATTTGAAACCACATTTCCATCCATCGAACTTACTGGATCTATCCGAGTCTTTAAACTCCCGAGTCTTTAAACTCAATCTAGGCCTTAATATAATCCGAGTCTTTAAACTCCCGAATCTTTAAACTCAAGAGGCCTACGGGGGAAATATCAATATCCGAGTCTTTAAACTCCTGAGTCTTTAAACTCAATCCGGGTCTTTAAACCCAATTAGGGCCCGCCCCCGTCATAATCATATCCGGGTCTTTAAACCCAATAACTAGATCTAAAAAATTCAATCCAAAAACCATTTTCCGAATCCGAATATGAATACGCAATCTCATCAGGATCCCGAATCCAAACCCAGTATCATATTCATCATCCATTTCCAAATCCGAGTCCGAAACCATCATTCCGTAAGCCGGCATCCGGTATAACCATTCCGAACCCAAACCTGGAAATCTACTCCAATTTCCAAAAACCGAATCCAGAATCGTTATCCTGGAATCCGATTCCAAAACCCGAAATCACGTTTCTCAAAACACTTTTTTGAACTAGACTTCAAGCCCGAAATCACTTTTCTGAAATCCATTTCAAATCCTTGAAATCAAATCATATTCCAAATCCCGAAATCAAATCATCAAAATCATGCTCAAATCACAATAGTAATCGAAAACTCGTAAAATGTGCAATTATGTAAATATCTTGAAAACAGTGCAAAACGTTAAACCATCAAGATCATAAATCAAATCATAGAATCACGTATATAAAACATATAAAAACATATATGCATGCATCATAAGTTAGAAAGCAAAGTCCACTCACAGACCATTTCGCCGCTACCTCGATACGCGCGCACTTATGCCGTTCCCGGCCAATCCACTATGACCGGCTTCCCGAATCTGTCCAAACCCCATAATAAGGTCACTAACTACTTCATAAAACTTATACTAAATCCCCGTAATTTTTCCGAATTTTTAACTATTTTTAAACGAGCCCTAAAATATTTGGACATCCCTAAACATATCGAAACGATGTCCGATCAACTCGAAACTAGTCCCAAAATGTTCGTTACATCGAATACTTTAAAAGTCATGTTGCAACCTTCCCCAAAAGAGGCCCCACACGTCCTCACGCGCTACCCAAAGGGGCTGCGCGTGGGCCTCATGCGCGATACTATTCATCATCTCCTTCCTCTCACCTACCCGGTTCAGGCCGGTTCGAACCGGTCCGGTCCAACCGAACAGGCGACCACAGTTTTTAGCCATTCTAACACGATTTCGATATGTTTTCCTACTAATATTTTCGTCCCATTATTGTAACTCAATCTACCTACCCAAAACTCTAAAACGTATACGATTTCTCACCTTCCAAAATCGGAGAAAAATCTAGCAGACTTCCTCCTCGGTTCCCGGCCACCACATGCCTTCTCCAGCCGTGAGTTCACATCATCTGGGCTCACCTCAGTTTCCAAATCACCATTGATCCAACAAACCGATCAATAATCATTAAGTCCCAAGGTTCCAAGTTTGAACAGAGACTGATGAAACAGGGGTGACTAAAGATGACTTACCTTCCTTCTGTCTCTCTGTCGTGGCCTCCACTGTGTCCTCACGTTGTCCCGAGTTCACCTCCTACTTACTGAACACACGAGCACCTCTGGTTCCACTCACCTCACTCCCAAACTCACAGAAACCTGCACGATTCCCCTGTTTCTATTTCTCAGTATTCCTCACCTCACTCTCACCTGATCTCCTTCTTTGTGCACTCTCACACACAAATACAAACACACACACACACACACACACACACACACACACACACACACACACACACACACACACACACACACACACACACACACACACACACACACACACACACACACACACACACACACACACACACACACACACACACACACACACACACACACACACACACACACACACACACACACACACACACTCCTTCTAATCATAGACACCAATATCACTTGAACTCAGACACCTCACATATACAACTGCACCTTCACTTTGTCTCTATTTCTGTATGTAAATGGGGAAATGGTTTAATCAATCCAACATAAAAAAAACAAATGGAAGAAATGGTTGGAACCAACCAGACTACGTCCACGTGTCCACATCTCTCTAATCTCTGGTGAAAATAAAAGGACAGATGGCATCATCTGATTAATCTCACATGTCAAAAAGTGCCAAAGACCCTTTTCCCTTTAATGTCCAAATTACCATTTTACCCCTCACTTATCTAGACCCGTAACTAAGCCGTTCGACGTCCGATGACGGCGTGCTACCTGTCGTTGTACTCAGGGAATCGAGACCTATCTAACGGTCCTCAAAGTTCGTGAAAATTCCATGTCGTATGAAATGACAGTACCCACCCCTAATCCCCCGGGATTAAGGGCTAAATCCTGCTCTTGTCTAACTTACACATGACACAAAGGTTAAACCGACGTCCAACCTCCATGTGACACGTAAGTGAGACAAGGGATTCTCGATCCGACCATCCTAAAAGTATCCGGACTTCCCAGAGTGCACCGAATCTACTGTGCACCGAACACATTTTTTCATTTCTCAAATCCCGGGCCCCAGCCCAAAATCATAAAAAATCATATCATTCGGGCATAGCCCAAAACATCGAAAAACCATGATCGAAAACTGTCATCATCAAATCTCAGTGAAAACCAAAACATATTTGAAACCATATTTCCATCCATCGAACCTGCTGTATCTATCCGAGTCTTTAAACTCAATCCAGGCCTCAGTATAATCTAAGTCTTTAAACTCAATAGGCCTGCGGGGGAAATATCAATATCCGAGTATTTAAACTCCCGAGTCTTTAAACTCAATTCAGGTTTTTAAACCCAATCCGGGCCTTCCCCCGTCAGAACATATCCGGGTCTTTAAACCCAATAACCAGATCCAACAAATCTATTCCATGACCACTATCCATATCTGAATCCGAATCCGCAATCTCATCAGGATCCCGGATCCAAACCCAGAACTCATCTCCATATCCATTTCCAAATCCGAGTTCGAAACCATCATTCCATAAGTTGGCATCCGGAATAACCATTCCGAATCCAAACCCGGATATCCACTTTCATGTTCCCAAAATCGAATCCAAAATCGTCATTTCGAAATCCGATTCAAAAACCTAAAATCGCATTCTTGAAAACCACTTTTCTGAACTGGGCTTCAAGCCCGAATTTACTTTCCAAATCCATTTGAAATCATTGAAATCAAATTATATGTCAAGTCTCAAATGTAAATCATCGAAACCCTCGTCAAATCAGAAGATAAACTGAAACCTTGTAAAACGTGCACTTACGTCATAATCTCGAAATCCATGCAAAAATCGTAAACATAAAGATCATAAATCAAATCATAGAATCACGTATAGAAAACAAATAAAAACAGATATTCATGCATCATAAGTTAGAAAGCAAAGTTCACTCACAGACCATTGCGACGCTACCTCGATACGCGCGCACTTATACTCTCCCGGCTTATCTATTATCACCGGCTTTCCCGAACCTGTCCAAATCCCATAATAAGGTTACTAACTACTTCAATAAGCTTCTCCTAAGTCCCCGTAATTTTTCTGATTTTTTTAACTATTTTTAACTGAGGCCTAAAAACTTCAGACATCCTGAAACATATCGAGACGATGTCCGATTGACTCGAAACCAGCACCAAAATGTTTTTTACATCGAATACTTTAAAAGTAGTGTTTGAACCGGCGTTCACGGTTTTGTCCAATTTTTAATCCGTTTCTATTCCTATTTCTACCCTTAGCTTCGTCCCAACAAGTATAATCAATCTAGCTAATAAAAACAAAGAATTCTGGTCTATAATTACCTTTCCGATTCAAAATTACAGTTATCCACCATCGACCGTCACACCAGCACGATTCCAGCCTCCATTTCCCTTGGTTTTGAGCTTGCTGAGTTCCTTAGGTCCTCCATACCCTCATCCAATCAATAATTATGAGTAAAAACGTGTAAAACTGAAATTACCATTTTCGATTTCAAAATCGAATTTTTATAAACTTCCACTTACCGTCCCTTCCAAGCCTTAATTCCAAATCTATGGAGTTCCTTTCGACCTTCCAACCATTTTCCTTTCAGAAAATATGGGTTCAAGATCATGATTGAGGGTGATCAAATCCTGGTTCCTCACGATTTTGTTTTCACTCTATTTCCTCTTGTAACATGGCCATCGTCCACGGCAAACCGCCGTGAGTACTCTACTACCACCCTCTCATTACTGTCTTGCTTTTTCCTTCAATACTTAAGGGCAGAGGATGACATTTACAGGGTTAATTGGGGTGGGATTTCATGACAGGACCCGCCCCGATCCCCACGGGGACCACAAGGGGACGTGCCCTGCTCTCGTCTGACACCCAAAATAACATACCAATTTTTACCTCAAACGTTCAAATTAATAAATAACCAAATTAAAGTTTTACATCAAATCCGAAATAAACAGATGTCAGACAAGGGATGAAATCCAAAATTACAAGTTGCGAGCACGACTCTAAAATAAACCTGCGGGAAAACCACCCAACAGGAGATCAGGTACGCGGAAGTAGATCTATGCCTCAGCCTCAGGATCCTCCTCTACCTCAGTAGCACAGCCTGGAGGGGTTACCAAAACATTAAGGGTGAGTGGGCCGAAACTCAAGTTTATAAAACCGTTTAATAAGTAAAACATATAATTTACCCCTCCGTTTTCCAAACATGCATGCATCCGAATTTAAACCCATAAATCATATAATATGAATCATAAGCCATGTAATAAAACCATGAACATAATTTTAGCCACTGCACTATACACTCCAATCCTGACATCCCCGATGTCTGACGTCCCTGACGTCCAATAAGGTCACAGTCCCAAGGCTACGCGTGCCACTCGGGGTCTCAATCCCGAATCCAATCCCCGAACCCTGTCCGGGTACGGCATCTCAAATGGCTAGCGTCCTAGACGCTCGACGTCCCTGACGTCAAATAAGCAATCCTGCTCCTGAGTCATTTTACGGTCCGGTTCCTCCGTAGAATGACCCCTCGCAGGCAATGCGCCATGACCACTCCGGGGTACCACATCCGGAAGAGACAGTATCATAAGAATGGATCTATACAGTGCAGTACCAAATACATTTTTATTGATATCCACATGCAAAACATATATATACATAGATAAAATCCAAACCAATCTTTAAGTTTCATCAGACGGGTCTCAAACCCAAATACCATGAAACGTGCCATAACCATAATTTCAATATCATCAAAACTGTTTCTTGATTCCAGCATGTGAATATAGAAGTAAATCAGAAAACATTTAAGCATGCAAGGGTTTAATGAAATCGGGCCCACTCACAGTACAATCCTGCCAAAAAACTGAACGTATACCCTCGTTCTGGTACTATTGTACAATCCCTGTCATGTCCAAAGTATACGTAAAGGTCAATATAAGCCCCTAACATTCAACCATGAAACCCTAGACAGAAACCGGCCCGGAAAAGCCGCCCGAATGCGCTTCCCGAGGCAATAAACCTCATTTTGACAACCTTAATGATCTCTGATCGACCCGAAACCACCGCCATTGGATCCGGATCGTCGAAACCTAAAGAATGGTGGTGGTCCCACCAAAAATACTGTTCACACGCGCCCCCACGCACCGGTCAATGCTCTGGTCAACGCAGGAACAGTACCTGCTGACATGTGACACGTATCGGCTGAAGAGTGGTCCACGTCACCTGACAGGTCTGACATAGTGCCACATCATCACCACTATCCTCTTGACGGGTCAACCCGTTTCTCTGCAACTGGGTTGATCAGACCCACGATCAGACCCGGTCACTGACTACGCCCAAATTACGCATTAAATTAAATATGTAATTTGAGTATTGTACAATTTAAACCCTTTTTGTGTAGATGTAGTATTGTTAAATAGGGATCGTTCTTTGTCGGAGAAATTAGGGAACATTAATAATGTGTTAGTGGGAGATGAATAAAAGAATAATGAATAAAAGAATTAAATAATAAAAGAATTAACAAATTAAAGAATTAATTAATTAAAGAATTAAAGAATTAATTAATCAAAGAATAATAAACTAAAAGTATGAAAGAATAAAGAGATGAAAAAATCAAAGAATAATAAACTAAAAGTATGAAAGAAGAATAAAAGAATAAAAGAATAAAAGAATTAAAAGAATAAAAAGAGGGGTTTTGAAAGGATTTATAATCTAAATTAAAGAAAACACTAATTAAGAATTAAAATGTAAATGCTCATGCTAATTGGAACTTACAAACCATAGAGTAGTTTCATAGACAAAACCCACACTTTTACGTAAGTAATTTCGAATTAACAATCACATTAATTAAACTATTCCTAATAATAGATTTCCTTCAAGTACAAATTTTACCAACATTCTAACATTTTGCTCATAATAAACCAATCACGAAATCCTACTTTCATCATCTCAAATACTTACATACATCTTTCAATATTATAAATGCATCAACCATTAATGTGCGTCAAACATCAATATGCTTCAAACATTTACAACATGATTTACCTTAAGTTTATAATTAAATGCGCCGACAGCGATCAACATTTAATCTCTTCAATTCTACTCTAAGTGCACCGACAGCGGATAAAACACTTAACATCAAATTGAAGTTTAAGCACTAAAACATATGAAGTAAAAGAAATTCAAAAAGTAAAACACATGGAGATTGCATTCTTACTTACAAATGTTAGAAAGAAAATACCAAGAACAAAGTAAAGAAGAAATGAAAATAACATAAGAATAACTTAAATTAAGAATAAGAATTAAAAGAAAACTACTTAATAAGAAAATCTACAAGAAGTTAAAATGGTCCCCAAAAATGTCTCTCAAAAGGGAGAAACAAAAGAACTAAACTAAGAACTAAGAAAAATGAAAGAAATGGAAGAATGAAACTAATAGGGGACCCCCAAATACATGAAATGGCCTCCCTATTTATAGGTGAAAAAGCTATCAAAAAAAAAATTAAAAAAAAACAATAAAAGAATAAAGAAAAGTGGAATGATGAATAATGATGATTTTAGGGGTGGTTTTGTGCTGGAAAGTGACTGTTCGGCAAGGCATAGCTGGAAAGGAGGAAAAGTGGCCGGCAGCCCCTGCTGGAAAAGGAGGAAGAACAGTCGGCTGGGCGGTGCTGAATGGGTGGCTTGGAGCTCGGCTGGCGCGCGCTGAGGAGAAGGGAAGTAGATCGGTAGGCGCGCGCCGAACGGGATTCTAGGCTGCTGGGCTGAACGGGCTGACGCGCTGGGCTTCAGTTCTGGCCCGCGCGGATTGAAGCGAATTGGGCTTGCCGACTGGGCTTGGGCCGCACGGACTGGGCTGCATTTTATTGGGTTTTATTTCTTTTTTTCTTTTTATCTGTTGGGCTGGGCTGCATAAACCAAAATGAAAATTAATTAATTAATTTAGTAATATTTCACCGAAATTCCTCCATAATATTTTCGTTAAAATTCCGATCGAGACGATTCTTTCGCCAAAATACTCCAATTTACAAACTTTATTTATTTAAACAAAAATAACACAAAATAAATTATTTTATCTATTTATTTAATATTTTAATATTAAAGCTAAGTATAAAGGGTATAAAATAATATAAAATAATGCATATTTGAGGACCTATCAAATACCCCCACACTTAAACTTTGTTAGTCCCTAGCAAATACTAAAATTAAACTACAAAATCAAAACAAGTAACCTTTAACCATTTGTCTCAATATTTCATTATTATCATGGCATAAAAGATTTTCACTTAAATCATGTAAACATATGGAATTTAAGAGTTAATACATTGTAAAAAAAATGTTTCAACAAATAAGATAATGAGTAAATATGGTGAAATGGAGCACTGCATGAATAAAACGAGTATGAATCAACTCACAAGGATATGCACTCATAAGTTCACTCAATTTGTGAGGGTTTGTGTTTGCACTCAAAGTATGTGAGAAATACTCACATAATTGAAATGAAGTACTTTTGCAAAATTTCAAACAAACACCTCAAGATAAAAACAAAACATAATTGCGCAAATAAACCAAAACATAAGCTTACTCAAGTGATTAACTCCACTAATCAAAATTTACCATCTTAAGGATCATAAGGTCTTTACGAAGGTTGTAATGGGGCTAAGTTTAGAGGCAAGGAATATATAGGACAAGTGGTGCTCAATTCGTTCCAAGACTCAATAGACTCCCAAAACGTATCATAGCTTCCCAACCTTAGTGCAATGATGTCAGTAATCCATCCCTTCGAACATAGGCCTAATTCCATCATGTTGGGCCTCACAATCATTCTTTGTGTCGGATTTACAAATGTAAGAGATTTAACTCAAACATTACATAACCAAACCTTATTACCTTGATCGAGACTCAACTTTTTTTTTTTGATTTTTTTTTTTAGATCAAGGTAATAACATGTGTCAACAATACAACAAAGCTTGAGTCGGTAAATCCAAATAATTCACATAAAAGTCTTTTCAACATCATTATTTTCTCCTTACACAATCTTTATATCTTCAACCGAGTTCTTGGAACAAGGGTAAAGGATGTCTATACTAAGCTCAAGTGTTTAGATAATCATGGTGATGAAAGAAAAGCTTAATGTAGGCTCAAAAGGGTTAAAACTAAGGGGGTTGCAACTTGTGCGCACAAAATAGGGAACATGGATGTTTGAATTTGTGGTGTTAACCCTAATGCCTTAATCATATCCAAAATCAGAGAGCTTATTGACTCAAAAGCTTTGAAAATCACATAGAATAAGTTTTAGTATTCTAGAGTTCATTAAAAGCTATGACAAGCAGTTATGAGGCATATGTATATCAATTTAAACAAAGAACTTATGAATTACTCATCAAAGATGTATATAAAGTTCTAAAGCTCACATAAGGTTCATATGATTCATACTTATCTTATCATGCTCGTTTATATGCCAATTTACATGCATTATCTTCAAGTTATAACACTTAATCACAAAATATTAACAAATAAATTCAAGTTGTAGTGATTATCTTTATGGCCCTAACATATTCATTTCCATTCATTTATATCATTGACAAGTTAAATGGCAACTTAAGACTCATAAAAACACTAAGTTAAAACAAAAAGATTCAAGAAAACAAAATTTTTATTTATTTTATTTTTTATTTTTTAAATTTTTTATTTTTATTTTTTTATTTTTTTATTTTTAAATTTTTTTATTTTTAATTTTTTTTATTTTTTCAATTTTTTTTTAAATAATTAAAATTGTAAACCATTCCCCCACACTTAAATTCTACATTGTCCTCAATGTAGGAAAATACGAAGTAATTAAACATAGAATCAAAGTAAGGAAGATGATTTACGAAAATAAAAGGAAAACATTAAATAAACAAAATAAAAGAGAGTGAAGGGTAAAAGGATAGCAAATCTGTATTGATGACTCCTTCACATCCCATGAACACATTGGGTTGCCTCCCAACAAGCACTTGAAGTTTAACGTCCATCCAGCCTAGACAGAGATGCAAGTTAGTTATGCAAATTAAAGTTAAGGATGCAATGTGAGTTAAAGATGTAAGTTAGAGGAAGAGTGCAATGCAAGTTAAACTAAATATGCAAGTGAAGTTAAAAATGCAAGTTAAATGAAATATGAAATGCAAGTTAGAATGAAAGATGCAAGTTAGGTGAAAATGCAAGTTAAATGAAAATGCAAGTTAAATGAAAATGCAAGTTAAATGAAAGATGAAATGCAAGTTAGAATGAAAGATGAAATGCAAGTTAAGAATTAAATAAATGAAGAAAAAGAAAATAATTTATTTACGTATGAACAATTTTTTTTATAATTAATTTTTTTTCTGAATTTAAAAATTAAATAAATGAAGAATTTTTTATTTTTTTTTACGAATTTTATGCTTTTTTTTAAAAAAAAAAAATACAAAAACAATATAAAAATAAAAATAAGTAAAAGAGAATATTTACCATAAGCATTTATGAACAATTAAAAAGAATGAATATTATGTACAAGTATGACAAGAATAATATGAAAAGTAAGAGAATTATAAACAAACATAAATGAAAGTCTATTATGAACAAGTATGTATGTATACTATGAAATATAAAGGTTATGAACAAGTATAAAAGGTAACAAGTAACACATATACAATATTTATTTACAAGTATGAATTAATACTAACATAAAGCTAAAATAAGATTTTTTTAATTTTTTTATTTCAAAATTTGTTTAATTTATTATTATTTTTTTTATTCCGATTTTTTCTTTCATTTAAAATTTTAAAGTCTAAAAAGACATAAACAAACAATTAATTACATAAGAATAAAATAAGTGTAAACATAAAGTTAGTGGAACATAAAGTTGATAAAATTAATGGAAAAGAAAGTTAATGGAATAAAGAAAAAGTAATGAAATAAATTTAAAGTTATGGAATAATTTTAAAGTTATGGAATAAAGTTAAAGTTAATAGATTAAAGTGTAAAGAAAAAAATAAATAATAAAAGTAAGGAAAAGTGAATATGTACAATATGCATTTATGACAAGTACAAATAAACTTAAATTATGAACAAGTATGATAGAATTTTAAATTTACATAAACAATTTGAATATGAACAAATATATACATAAAAAAAAATTATGAAAATTTATGAACAAGTATATATTAGAAACTATGAATAAGTAAAGTATGAATATTATAAATAAAAATAATATTAACAAAAGTAAAATCTATAAACAAGTATAATATGCACAATTTATATACATACACTAATAAATTAAAAATGATTTTCAATTTCCCCGGCAACGGCGCCAAAAATTGACTACGCCCAAATTACGCATTAAATTAAACATGTAATTTGAGTATTGTACAATTTAAACCCTTTTTGTGTAGATGTAGTATTGGTAAATAGGGATCGTTCTTAACCGGGGAAATTAGGGAACATTAATAATGTGTTAGTGGGAGATGAATAAAAGAATAATGAATTAAAGAATTAAATAATAAAAGAATTAACAAATTAAAGAATTAATTAATTAAAGAATAAAAGAATTAAAGAATTAATTAATCAAAGAATAATAAACTAAAAGTATGAAAGAATAAAAGAATAAAGAGATGAAAGAATCAAAGAATAATAAACTAAAAGTATGAAAGAAGAATAAAAGAATAAAAGAATAAAAGAATAAAAGAATTAAAATAATAAAAAGGGGGGTTTTGAAAGGATTTATAATCTAAATTAAAGAAAACACTAATTAAGAATTAAAATGCAAATGCTCATGCTAATTGGAACTTACAAACCATAGAGTAGTTTCATAGACAAAACCCACACTTTTAAGTAAGTAATTTCGAATTAACAATCACATTAATTAAAGTATTCCTAATAATAGATTTCCTTCAAGTACAAATTTTACCAACATTCTAACATTTTGCTCATAATAAACCAATCACGAAATCCTACCTTCATCATCTCAAATACTTACATACATCTTTCAATATTATAAATGCATCAACCATTAATGTGCGTCAAACATCAATATGCTTCAAACATTTACAGCATGATTTACCTTAAGTTTATAATTAAATGCGCCGACAACGATCAACATTTAATCTCTTCAATTCTACTCTAAGTGCACCGACAGCGGATAAAACACTTAACATCAAATTGAAGTTTAAGCACTAAACCATATGAAGTAAAAGAAATTCAAAAAGTAAAACACATGGAGATTGCATTCTTACTTACAAATGTTAGAAAGAAAATACCAAGAACAAAGTAAAGAAGAAATGAAAATAACATAAGAATAACTTAAATTAAGAATAAGAATTAAAAGGAAACTACTTAATAAGAAAATCTACAAGAAGTTAAAATGGTCCCCAAAAATGTCTCTCAAAAGGGAGAAACAAAAGAACTAAAAACTAAGAACTAAGAAAAATGAAAGAAATGGAAGAATGAAACTAATGGGGGACCCCCCAAATATATGAAATGGCCTCCCTATTTATAGGTGAAAAAACTATCAAAAAATAAATTAAAAAAAACAATAAAAGAATAAAGAAAAGTGGACTGATGAATAATGATGATTTTAGGGGTGGTTTTGTGCTGGAAAGTGATTGTTCGGCAAGGCATAGCTGGAAAGGAGGAAAAGTGGCCGGCAGCCCCTACTGGAAAGGGAGGAAGAACAGTCAGCTGGGCGGTGCTGAATGGGTGGCTTGGAGCTCGGCTGGCGCGCGCTGAGGAGAAGGGAAGCAGATCGGTAGGCGCGCGCCGAACGGGATTCTGGGCTGCTGGGCTGAACGGGCTGACGCGCTGGGCTTCAGTTCTGACCCGCGCGGACTGAAGCGAATTGGGCTTGCGGACTGGGCCTGGGCCGCACGGACTGGGCTGCATTTTATTGGGTTTTATTTCTTTTTTTCTTTTTATCTGTTGGGCTGGGCTGCATAAACCAAAATGAAAATTAATTAATTAATTTAGTAATATTTCACCGAAATTCGTCCATAATATTTGCGTTAAAATTCCGATCGAGGCGATTCTTTTGCCAAAATACTCCAAATTACAAAATTTATTTATTTAAACAAAAATAACACAAAATAAATTATTTTATCTATTTATTTAATATTTTAATATTAAAGCTAAGTATAAAGGGTATAAAATAATATAAAATAATGCTTATTTGAGGACCTATTAGTCACCAATCCCTCAATTCTCAACCATTTTAACTCTAATTTCTTCCTAAGTGCTCGTCTCAATCCCAGTAAGGGTTCTATGGAATCAAGAACAAGAGAACTCAAATAGATCCTTACCTGTAAACAAAACTCGAAGCTTCAGATTTTCTGGTTATCCTCCCCGTCAATCCAGGCCACCTCGAGCCTTGAAATCAAGCCTACTGGGTTTGTTTCAGTCCCTAGGTCTCATTAGAAACAAGAAGGAGTACAAAACTCGACTACACAATGACTTCCAAAATTTGAAAATAAAAAGCTCACGGGTCACTTATAACGACCCGTCCCGAATATCGGGATTTAATAATATTTAATTATAATTTACTAATCTGGGATTAGTTGAGTAATTTCGGACGAATTGTGCAAAATGACTGTTTTGCCCCTGGGCGTGGGCAAAACGTTGACTATTAATTCGGATGGTCAAACGGACTTTGACCGATGACCGTGAGGTAGTTCGGGACGTCACGAGTTCATAGACAGGTGGCACGTTCGATTCCGACGTTCGTGGAAGAAGTTATGATGTACGGAAGCCCAAGGGAATTTTCGTAATTTGACTTAAATGGGGCCAAATGTTGACTTTCGACCCGGGAAGTCCAATAGACGAGGGCTAAGGACCGTTACGTAGGTTTCGTCGATACGAATCCAACGACAGACGGCATGCCGAAATCGGAGATTCGACGACGAAGTTATGGTCACAGAATCGGGCTCGGTTAACCGAACGAACCGGGATTAAAATAATATTTTAATATGAACAGTACCCGATGACTGGACACACTCGGATGAGTGACAAGTGTCACTCATCCCTTAATTTCAGGCATAAACCTAGTTCCCATGTTTTGGGGAATCATAATTATTATGTTTTATTAATTAATTAAATTAAATTAATCTTTTAATTTCCATTATTCCTCTCTAATTTCCTAACCGTGTACAACCCAAAAACACAATTCATTCCACCCTTAATCTCCTCTCCATCAGCTGATCTTGAGTGTGCAAATTGGAGACAATTCAGAGACGGATTTAGTGAGGGAAACACGAGGGATTGATGGGGGTCGTAGAACTGGAATTCGGAAATTTGGTTTTTGGGAGGGAAATTCGAATAATGAGATTTGAGCCGTGAGGATCGAATTGGAGCTTGGAAGTAGCTTCCTGAGGTTGAGACGAGTTGTTTCAAATCAAAAACGAGATGAATTCATGCCCAATTGGCTCTGAACGGGTTTGGTAACAGTGAGGAACTTCGAGCTGGAGTCGTGGCGTTTGAGGCTTCGTTTGATGCAATTGTTGTGGGGAAACAATTCCTCATGGTCCATTGATGCTTCTGGGTTCATCAATTGGAAGAAACTGGCTGAAACTGACGGAATTCCATGGTTGCACAGTGACGGGTGTTCTTCGTGTTCATCATCGAAGTCGACGGGTTTTAGGTATGTGATCACGTAATTGAGTTTTCAGAACTTAAATTGAACTTAAAACGAAACTAACTGAATGATCAATTGGAAGATTTAGGGTTGAATTGATGGACATTGAACCGGGTCGTCTCGCCGGCTAATTGGACCCGTTTACCAGACATACGGGTTAGGCTGGTGACACTGTAGCAGACGCGTCGGTTTCACGCGCAGCCACTCACTGCGGCGCGTGACGGCGCGTGGGCACGAATCTCGAGGTGAGGTCAACATGACTTCTGTCCTATTTAATGTAACAAACATTTTGGGATTGGTTTCGTGTCGATCGGATCCCGTTTCGATATGGTTAGGGATGTCCGAAGGTTTTAAATCCAGTTTAAAAATACTTAAAAATTTGGGAAAATTACGGGACTTGAATAGGATGTTAATGATGAGGTTAGTAATCCTCTAATGTGATTTGGACAGGATTGGGTGACAGGACCCATCCCAATCCCCCCGGGATTACCGT
Source organism: Prinsepia uniflora (assembly GCA_032719365.1). NCBI lineage: Eukaryota > Viridiplantae > Streptophyta > Magnoliopsida > Rosales > Rosaceae > Prinsepia > Prinsepia uniflora. Next base: position 70,123,970 of record CM064871.1, read on the forward strand.
GGAATGTGCCCTGCTCCCGTCCAACAAGGGGTGTCAGACAAGGGATAACCAAGAGCTACTGCCCAACGGGGCATCCAGAGTGCGCAAGGATCGATGGAGGAGGTGTGCAATGTCCCAGTCTCTGCTGCAATCGCATCCGTAATCTACCTGAAGGGCATTAAAACCAAAAGCTGTGAGTGGACAAAAACCAATAAATTTACCAAATACATTTATAAGACATTTATGCCCTCCAATAAAAACGTATGCATGCCACAAAAACCAGTAACCAAAACGTTTGCTCAACCGAGCCCTTAGGGCCTTAGCCCAAAAACCGTCAACCAAAAACCAAGTGTGGGAACTCAGCCCAAAACTGTGAAATACCACCACCATACATATTAAAACCATGTGGGTCACCACCCACGACCATAGATGAACATCAATTCAAAAATCCAAAACCATCTAGGGTCCCTGACCCGACATACCATTTCATAACCAATAATCCATTTTTACCACATAACACATATCCAACCAATAAGCCATTTTATTCATTAATCCATATTTTACCATTACCATCACCAGCATCCCAGATGCTTAGCGTCCCAGACGCTAGACGTCCCTGACGTCATATCTCACGGTTTCATAAGCTACGCGTGCTGCCCGGGGTCTCTCCGGGTCCATATATCTAACATCCCTGATGTCTGACGTCCCTGACGTCAATCATAGCAATCCTGCTCCTGAGTCATCATACGGTCCGGCTGCTCCGTATAATGACCCCTCGCAGGCAATGCACCGTGACTTCCCCAGTGTCCCAGACATCTGGAGGAGACCATCATATATCCTTGTATCCAGATGGTATATGGAAAACAGTTTTATTAAATCCTTTTATCACATTATAACCATTGGGCCCTGCCCGAAATTTCCATAAAACCACACAGTTCCATTTAGGGTCCTTGACCCAAAATCACAATTATTAAATATAGGTTCCCTGACCCGAAATCACATTTATTATCCAACTGGGCCCCATACCCGATTTTATGAACCACTGGGCCCACGGCCCGATTTGTAAACCAACTGGGCCCGCAGCCCGACTTATAAACCAACTGGGCCCGCAGCCCGATTACGTACTCAAATGGACTCCAAGTCCGAGATTTCCAAAACAAGTGGGCCTCAAGCCCGAATTCATCTTTCCAATATAAAAACCGTTTTATCATATTATTTATTTAACCACAAGCACGCAAAACCACAAATAAACCGTTAATCCCGATACACGTGAAATACGGAAAACACCTCGAAATACGTGCAACATACCCAAAATCAATACTCACAAATACCATCATAGAAATCATGTATATAAACCATATATCACATTTAAGCATGCATAGGATTTATAAAACCAAAGTCCACTCACAGACCGTTTTAACCGTGTGCCTCGATACGCGCGCCACCGGCCCTCCCGGGCCACACCACTATCACCGGGACTCCCAATCCTGTCCAAATCACATTAGAGGGTCACTAACCTCATTATTAACATCCTATCAAAGTCCCGTAATTTTCCCGAATTTTTACTTATTTTTAAACTTAATTTAAAACCTTCAGACATCCCGAACACTATCGAGACGGTGTCCGATCGACACGAAACCAATTCCAAAATGTCCGTTACATCGAATAGATTAAAAGTCATGTTGGAAGTTTCCCCAAAATACCCTTCACGCGCCCCCACGCGCCAGGTCAACATTCAGGTCAACAATGATGACGTCATGCTACAGTAACCGGGTTCTGAAACCGGGTCTGTAACCGGGTCGCCGTCGACCCGCGGCTTGACCCGATCACAGATCGAGTTCCAGACCACCATTTTTGATGCGGTTTGATCCTATGGACTCGTCATAATCCCCTCTATGGTTCTGTGACATCCAAACTAATTTTTAGGTGGATTAAACTACCTGAAAACTGACGGGAAAATCGGCTGAGAACTCAGGTCATCCTCTCCGGCGACTCGTCGAGATTCCGGTCGCGGTTCATGGTCCAAAATGGTCGTCTAGGTTCCTAGGACATGTCTCAAAAACAAACAAACATTCATAACGTCAAAAACGGACGTTTCAAGGCAGGGAAGTAAATCGGGTCTTCACGGGTTTCTGGACTTACCGCCGCCGTGTCGCCGCCGTGGGCTGCCCAGTCGTGGTCTGAGTCGTCCTAAGGTTCCAGTGGTCCTATCCCTACGTTGGTTCGAGTCCAGATGTCAAGGTTTGGACGGTTGGATGGTTTTGGGCCGATCGGGTTCCTCTCGGGTCTGGGGGGTTTTCTGGGCTGCGCCGCCGTCCGTGGTGGTGGTGGCCGTGCCAGGTGAAGGTGGTGGGTGGTGGTCGTCCTTTGGAGATTACCTGGGTGTGGAGTGATGTTGTGGGGTGATGATGTGCACGATCAAGGAGGGAAACCGTGCTCACGGTTTTGAGAGAAATGAAAGTGAGATATGAGTAGTCTGATGGTTTAAGAAATAAAAGAAGATGAGATCAAGGGCTGGGATCAGTTTGAGTTTTAAAATCAATGGTGAGGATTTGAGGGGAGAAAATTAATTAATTAAATCAATGGCCAACCAAGATCCATGATTTAAGGATTGAAGGGGATGATGACAGGTGTCACTCATCAAGGGTCCAGATTGGTTTGGTTAAAGTAATCAGTTTCTATTATTATATTATTATTTTATTCCGAGTCTCGGTTAATCGCGTTTTACGTCCTTGACCATAACTTCGTCGTCGAATCTCCGATTTCGGCATGCCGCCTGTCGTTGGATTCGTATCGACGAGACCTACGTAACAGTCCTTGGCCCTCGCCCATCGGACCTCCCGTTCAGAAAGTCAACATTTGGCCCCTAATAAGCCAAATTACCAAAATACCCCTCAACTTCCGAACACCACAACTTTCTCTACGAATGTCGGAATCGAACGTGCCACCTGTCTATGAACTCGTGACGTCCCGAACTACGTCACGGTCATCGGTCAAAGTCCATTTGACCGCCCGAACAAAAAGTCAACATTTTGCCCACGACCAGGGGCAAAACGGTCATTTTGCACATTTTGTCCGATTCCGCCCTACTAACCACCGTTCAACTTCACTAATCAAGATTACTCACTAAACTAATCCCGGAATTCGGGACGGGTCGTTACATTGGGAGTCCCGGTGATAGTGGTGTGGCCCGGGAAGGCCTATGGCACGCGTATCGAGGCGCTCGGTTAAACGGTCTGTGAGTGGACATTGGTTTTATAAATTCGATGCATGCATAACTGTTTCATGATTTTTATAATTATGATTAAATGATTTACTTTGGATATCGGTGAATTTAAATGATTTTACGCATTTCGAGGTGATTTACGTATTTGCACGTAAATCGAGGTTTTCTGGATTTGCACCGATTTCCATAAATATGGTTGGACATGATTTCATGAAACGGTTACGAACTTGATAAAGTAAAATCGGGCCAGGGGCCCAGTTAACTTGTGAATCGGGCCAGGGGCCCAGTTAACTTGTGAATTCGGGCCGGGGGCCCAGTGGACTTATGAATTCAGGCCAGGGGCCAATTAACTTATGAAATCGGGCCAGGGGCCCAGTTGATTTATACATGTGATTCGGGTCGGGGACCCTAAAATGGAATCGAATAAATGATTTTGGATTTAAATCAACTATTTGGACTTATAATGGTTTTGATGATATTGAAATTATGGTTATGGCACGTTTCATAGTATTTGGGCTTGAGACCCGTCTGATGAAACTTAAAGATTGGTTTGGATTTTATCTATATATATATATATATATATGCTTTGCATTTGGATATCAATAAAATGTATTTGGTACTGCACTGTATAGATCCTTCCATATTATATTGTCTCCTCCGGATGAGGTACCCCGGAGAGGTGACGGACGTCTAGTACGTCCAGCGTCTATGACGCTAAGCATCGGGGATGCTGTACCCGAACAGGGTTCGGGGATTGAACTCAGAAATTGAGACCCGAGTGGCACGCGTAACCTTGTGATTGTGACCTTATTGACGTCAGGGACGTCAGACATCAGGGATGTCGGATTGGAGTGTATGGTGCAGTGGCTAAAATTATGTTTATGGTTCATATTATATGATATATGATTTTAAATGATGGTGCATGCATATGCTTTTACTGGGGGGCCATAAAGGTCCTATAAATGTTTTAAACAGACTCGTTTATTTTCGTCCACTCACAGCTTTTGTTTTTAATGCCCTTCAGGTTGATTCCGGATGCGACTGCAGCAGAGACTGGAACATCATACACCTCCTCCATCGATCTTTACGCACTCTGGAAGCCCGGTTGGGCAATGGCAACAGGTTATCCCTTGTCTGACACCTCTTGTCAGACGGGAGCATGACACATTCCATGGTAATCCCGGGGGGATTGGGATGGGTCGTGTCATCACTCACCTGTCGTGAACCACCGTGACTTCCACCGTCGTCCCTGCCGACTCCCGTCGTCTCTCAACCACAACTAACCCAGTCACTCACACACGGACACAGAGGGGATGTGTGATGAGCTGGTGCACAGTTCGAATGGATCATGGGTGTGCATTTCGGGTAAGAAATATATAGTATGGGGAGGGAATCTGATAACATGAAATGGAGGGTCCAGATTCAATATGAGGGAATAAGATCAAGGGTTGGGAGGAAATCTGGGAACTTTTGATGAATGACTGAGATTAAAAGGTGGATTTAATTCTATTTAATCACTTAGTGGAGTTTGATCCAATCTAACCAATGGATGAGTGACACTTGTCACGCATCCAGGTGTCCTCCAATCACAATATCAGAATAAAATAATCGACACAAAAATCGAGACGCAAACCTCCCGATTTCACGTTTCTGACCATAACTTCCTCGTACAAAGTCCGATTTCGGCGTGCCGCCAGTCTACGGACTCAGGGCATCGAGACCTACCTAACGGTCCTTGAGTCGTGTGAAAATTAGTTTTCAGACAAAAAGTCAACATTTTCGCCCCCAACGTCCAAATTACGGTAATGCCCCTGAACTTCCGATAGTCATAACTTTTTCCCTGATCGTCCGAATTGGACGTGCCACCTGTCTATGGACTCGTGACGTCCCGAACTACGACACGGTCATTTGTCAAAGTCCATTTGACCCTCCAATCAAAAAGTCAATAATTTGGCAATACCATTCACAGGGGTAAAAACGTCAATTCATACATTAAATTACAATATTAAAATCCTCGAATTTCCGGGGTGTTACATTTCACGGTATAAACCCACACTCTGTTTCTGTTTCTGTATATAAATGGGGAATTGGCTTAATCGATCCAACATAAAGAAACAAATGGAAGAAGTGGCTGGAACCAACAAGACCACGTCCACGCGTCCACATCTCTCAAATCTCTCGTGAAAATAAAAGGACATATGGCATCATCTGATTAATCTCACATTTCAAAAAGTGCCAAAGACCATTTTGCCCCTTTAATGTCCAAATTACCATTTTACCCCTCATTTATTTAGACCCGTAACTAATTTATCCGAAGTCCAATGATAATGTACCGCCTGCCGTTCAGGGCATTGAGACCTTCCTAATGGTCCTCGAAGTTCGTGAAAATTTCACGTCGTATGAAAAGTCAACAATTTGCCCTTTTTTAACGAACTTACCAACGTGCCCTCGAACTTCCGAACGTCATAAATTTTTCCTCGGATGTCGGAATCGGACGTGTCACCTGTCTATGAACTCGTGACGTCCCGAACTACGTCACGGTCATCGGTCAAAGTCCATTTGACCGCCCGAACTAAAAGTCAACATTTTTGCCCATTTCAAGGGCAAAATCGTCATTTTGCACCGTCCGTCCGAAACTTCACTAATCCTTCATTAACAACTAATCTAATCCCGATTTCTGGGACGGGTCGTTACATGAAAAGTCAACAATTTGCTCATTTTTAACCAAATTACCGAATTGCTCTTGAACTTCCGAACATCATAACTTCCTTCTTGGATGTCGGAATCGGACGTGCCACCTGTCTATAAACTCGTGACGTCCCGAACTACGTCACAGTCATCCGTCAAAGTCCATTTGACCGCCCGAACGAAAAGTCAACATTTTTGCTGACAGGACCCATCCCAATCCCTCCGGGATTAACGCGGGATGACCTTGCTCCCGTCTGACACGGAGTGTCAGACAAGGGATACTTCCGACCTTTGCCCTCCCGGGCTATCAGAGTACGCCAGGATTCGGAGGAAGTATGTGATATCTCGATCTCTGCTACAGTCCACACCGTATCCAACCTGAAGGGTATTAAAAACAGAAAGACTGTGAGTGGACAAAAATAAAGAATTTATAAAAACATTTCATCAAAGACCTTTATACCCTCCACTAAAAAACATGCATGCATAGTAAAACCATTTATCCAAACACATATGTTCAAACATCCACAATTAGGGTCTCAGCCCCAAAATTCTGTAAATACAAGTTATACGGGCTCCATCCCAAAACCATTTACAGAAAACCATAACACAGTGAACATATGAGGGATCTCATTCCAAATCCATTTATCATTATAACCACAATTTTCCAAAACCAATTGAAATCATGTTTATTCATTATATTCATATCCAGAACCTGTCACGGTAAAATAAAGCTACACGTGTGCTAACCGGGGTCTCAAACCCAAGTCTCTCCAGGGTCCACCCAGGTCAATGTCCGTAGATCAATGACCCTCCCTGGAGGCAACGAACCATCCCCATCCTGAGAGTAAGGAACCCAACTGGGGGGCGACTCCACTCAGTCAGTGCTCCGTGACTACTCCGGGGTCCACCTAGGCCAACGACCCTCCTCGGCATCGCCATAAGGTCGTGGAGGGGGTTCGCGTCGCGGAGGCATGGCCGGTCGTCCTTCTCTGAAAGAGGCATAAGTTAGTAAAAAAAATCAAGGCACACCCGAGTGCCAGACACGAATCGTAAACCTAGGCTCTGATACCAATTGACAGGACCCACCCCGATTATCGCCTCGATAATCGGGAAGCATCCTGCTCCCGTCTGACAAACGAATCCAAAAGACCGGAAAAATAAATAATAATACATCACACCCATTGTCAAACCAGGGAGATTAAACGGTTACAACCGACTGGACGTCAAGTCCACAGTTTCACAGAGCATAATATTACAAAACAAGTTAAAGAAACAAATCCTACTCTGTGAACTAACTACTCCGCAACGGAAAACTTTATGCCTCCGCCCCTGCCTCGGCGCTTGCCCCCGCACTTGTACCACGACCTGGAGGGAATTTAAAGCATGAAAGTGTGAGTGGACCGAAACATAAGTTTTACAGGAAAGACAGTTTTTCCGAAATCGGGTTCGCCCTCCAGTTTTGTAACACGCATGCATAACCAAATTTCAAAATTTGCATATTAGACTTTTGAAATACTTTTTCCGAAACCCATGAAAAACGTTACAAAGGATCGTCATAACTCATGTAAAACCATTTAATAATGCCAGATTCCAGAAACCGTCATTTTGAGACGTTAAATGCACAAATCAAGTAAAACGTAAGTTAATAATCACATTTATGCCGTTGGATCCATCCGAGTCTTTAAACTCAATATTAGGCCTTCCCGGGATATCAACGAGTCTTTAAACTCAAAACATGATTAATAGGCCTCGGGGGTATCACAATAATCGAGTCTTTAAACTCACGAGTCTTTAAACTCAATTCGGGTTTTTAAATCCAATTTTCGGGCCCGCCCCCGTCATTAAATAACCGGGTCTTTAAACCCAAAACCGGATCCAACAATCAACCGGCTCTTTAAACCCAAAACCGTTTTCCAACACAATAAACCAGGATTCATCACAAACCTTTGTCCAACATCATTCCGAAAACATATCACATCATAATAGGACTTATGTCCGAATCCCCATGCAAATTCCAACACATGAAATTTCCGAAAATTACTTCACAATATGATCAAACATCATAAATCCGAAACATGTATATTCATATCCAGATACTTCATCAAAACATCACGCATGCATAAGCGAAAACCATAACCTCGAAATGCGTGAAATACGATAAATATCTCGAAAAACGTGAAAACACGTAAAACCGATATATCATATCACCATTATAAAATTATATGTAAAACCATGAGATAAATAAGCAAAATAGTCATGCATGCCCAATTTAGAAATCAAAAAGTCCACTCACAGTCTTAGGACGCGTCAATCGCGTCCCACGCGCTCCTCCGTAGCTTCGGAAGTTTCCGGGCCTGTAAAAACGTACAAGAAGGGTTACAAACATCCTCAAATAGCTCGTATGATTTTTCCCTAATTTCCCGGATTTTTCGGCGAAATAAACCTTAAGGACTTAATCTTCCGGACTCCCCAAATTATCCCGAACGACTCCCGAACAACTCGAATCCTAAAGGTAAAATGCTAATTAGACTAAACGGATTAATTCTCATGTTGACCGTGATCGGAGTTGACGTCACACGCGCCGTCACGCGCCGCCCAAAGTGGCTGCGCGTGAAAGCCACGCGCCAAGCTACAGTACCTTCGTCCTTACCCGAATCGACTGATAAACGGGTCTGTTACCCGCGACCCAACCCGACCAGTTCAAGCTCAATTCTCAATCAATTCCTCCCGTTTTCAATCCTATTATCTTCTCTAACCCATTAATTTCAGGTCTGTGTTGATGACTAACCTCGACTAACACCAGAACGACCCAACTCAAACTCAAACAGTCGATCAAGTCGACGTCTGGAACTCACCCTACACGATTCCATTTCCAAATTAATTTCACCAGTAGCTTAAGGGGACTTATACGAACACAATGGTACAATAAATTGGACTCGCCGTTACCTGGAAGTCGTCGACCTCAAGCTCGAAAATACTCAGAACTAGGGAGCTCCATTCTTGGCCAATTCGTGAGTGTCGTCCTTCGAATTCGACGTGGTTGGTTTCCTTTTGCTCCCAGAAGACTAGAATGGCCCTTGGTTTAGCTTGAATGTCCCCTCAATTTGATCTTCAATTTTCCCTCCAACTGGTTTTTCCTTCGAACTGGACCCTGGGTTCTTGGGCAATCCGTGCTCGAATCCTTTCAATTCTTGCACGGCCGAGATTCTGTCACTCCCAGAAGACTCACAGTGTGTTTAGATTGATCCCTTGACCCTTAGAAATTGAACTCTGCGATTTCCCCCCAAAAACCCGAAACGGTTTGCTCACGGTTTCTCACAGTTCCTCTCAAACTCAGCTCCCAGATTGAATCAAAATGACCCTAACTCAATCCTCACTCCATTCCCATACTCAGTTATTCGATCAGTGTGGCCAACAGCCCGTGGGAGACCAGCTGAGGTTCTCTGAAAATGTCCCCCACGCACACGGAAGCCATAGCCAATTCATGCTCTCCCGTGCCCTGAACACTGCCCAAACCGTGCACCAAGGCCACTCATCCTGCTTCCACTACCTCAATCAACTTAAACAATGTGTCTGATCCCTCCACCAAGCCTTAAACAATTGCACGCTCAACCCACGGCCGCACACTCTGTTTGTCCACGGTGGTGAACAGTACCCCGTGTGAAAAGACCAAAATGCCCTCAGGGCATAAATTACCAAAATGCCCTCAAACTTCCGTGACCCGTAACTCGGTCATCCGACGTCCGTTTCGTGCGTGCCGCCTGTGGTTGTACTCGGGACCTCGAGACGAACCTAACGATCTTTGATTCATTTGGATATCAATTGTCAAACAAAAAGTCAACTTTTTCCCATATAACATCCCGAATTACGATAACGCCCCTGAACTTTCCGAACATCATAATTTTCACCCTGTTCGTCCGAATCAAACGTGCCATCTGTCTATGAACTCGTGACGTCCCGAACTACGTCACGGTCATCGCTCAACGTCCGTTCGACCTCCCAATCAAAAAGTCAACAAATTGACCACAACAAATCACAGGGGTAAAAACGTCATTTTTATTCCATATTTTATAATATTACATTTCCAGAACGTCCGGGGCGTTACAGTTGCTTCCCTCCTTAATTAGTTTCATTCTCGAAATTCCAATTATCTTGATTCCACATTCACCCCGTGGAAAGTAGAATCGACCTCGAAACTCGTGGTACACCTCTTACACCCACTAACCAGAACGATACTCGTCTGCAACCAGACGTACCACTAACACTCACGTCGTATCGACTACATTCGACCACGTCGAATGACAGAAGTCGTACGCTCCGAACTGACACCACTTGTCAGATCTACCGTTTCGCTGACATAACCAACTAGACGGTTCCCTGCTCAACCACTAACTATCTTGTCGTCTGCTCCCACTGGGAGTCATCAGACCTCACACCGCGATCCACGCTGACACCTCCTACAAACTGTCACCACTTGACAGCCGTCAATCGAAAATTGTCACTATAACTCACTCGTGGTTACACTAACCACCAACTCAACTCAACCATGGGTAAGACACTCACCCACAAATCATTTCACTCAATCTGTGTGTAACTAGACCCATCAGAAATACCATTGACCCACTGCACAGTATCCAATGTCTAGTTCACGACCTCGACTAATCCAATGGTATCGGAACCAATCCGTCTACCAACACGCTTACCAACATACTACCGGTATAGACCTATATACCGTCACCTGACACGACAAGTACACCCAGTATCGTACCTCGAATAACGCATAAGGTACGTACATCTAACCATCAATTAGCTTACAACCACCTAGGTCATAGCCAATCACGTTTCTATTTTGGAGTCCATCTATCCAATCTAGCACTAGACAAATCAAAAACTCCGACCTATTATCCATTTCCAAATCCGAATTCGCAATTTCGTAAGAAATCCCGAATTCAAACCCAGAAATCATATCCATAGCCATATCCAAATCCGAATTTGAAATCATTATTCCGTAACTAGCATTTGGAATAACCATTCCGAACCCAAATCCATAAAAGAAAAATCCATAGTCAAGCTTCAGAATCAAATCCTGAATCGTCACCCAGAATTCGATTCCAAAACCCAAATACAGAAATCCTCTTTCAAGTTCCAAAATCAAATCCTGAATCGTCATCCAGAAATCTGATTCCAAAATCTGAAATCTTGTTCTCGTCTACCGAGATGCACCATATCTGAACCTATGTGATACCTGCTCCACCGATTACCACATTACCATCGATTGACTTCATAGGGAAGCCCAATCCCAAGATCGACACATCTCTAAGACTGACCATAATCCGACCACGTCGGAAAACTACTCACTTGAGTAATATACCACACGGGATTCACTTCGAAAAGAAGTTCAGTCCCAACATGCTCCACTCAAATATCCAAGTAAGAGCGATAAACTCTCCACCTATTTGGATCCTCAAGATCACAATCACAATCCAGATTCAACACTACGTCACCCAACCATAAACGGCACGATCAAGAATCGTCACGACACCTAAAGTCCTCAACCCAGTACCATATCTAAACCGATCAGTCAAGGACGAGACACGCCAAGACTGTGGGTTCTCACTGATTACCTCGTATCGATCCTTGTCATTCCACTCAGGAAAAACCAAGGATGATACCAAACAATGACATCAATACTCATCCTATGTGAATGCAAACAAAACTCGCTGCACTCACCACGCCACGTAATTCAACATCGTCTGCCACCATGCAGAAGATGAGAATCTCAGTCACCCGACTTCGATATACTCAATACCAATGCGGAAAACCCACATTCCTCTCGTCACCTCAATCGCAACCTCTCGCGATTCCGAAGTTCCAACAAGATTGGAAACAACATACCCGGACATCAACCACGTCTCCCCTAACCAATTTAACTCTATCTGAGATCCACTCTGGGACCACAAATACCAAACATAAGCCCATCACGACGGATGTGACTCAACGTCATCACAATCACCGGCACCAGCACCAGCGCTAGTACCAGCGCCAACGCACTATCATCAACACTAGTATCAATATTAGCATCGGCACACCATGTGCAAAACTGACAACCCTGGATCTCCGCTCATACTGAACGACGATCCCGTACCTCTACTCATATTGGAGAAACTCTGCCTCCCTCGTACCCAACAACTCTGGGTACAGTCACCCAGACATCTCATACGAGATAAGGAAACGTCCCCTGAACGTCCCCTGAACGTCCCCGATTCCCAACAACCGTAACTACAACCACTCTCGGTAGTAGCGCCTGCCCCACACTCGTGCAGACCTAACTACCAGACATCGCTATCGAGGTTCACATCCAATGGAATCAACCGCCCGTATTAACCACTCTGTATCCCACTCAGGGATTCCATCGACAAGTACCAACCCTAATAACTTGCCCAACCAAACACTAACCAGTCGCAACTCAACTAAACCAATGTCGTCTACCAGGTCGCCCATGACCTTAGTTGCGACAAACCACAACTGAGTAGCACGACAACCAACTAGGTTTAACCGGTAAGTACAGCCCCGACTACGAAGTGCAGTCCCAACACAAGCTGACATGACTAGACCGACTAACGAACCCAAATCCGAATAGTCGTCAAAGTCACACCACTCGTCAACTCACATTTTTGAATCATACACCCAAGGTAGGGTTCCACGATCACATCTAGAGTTCCTCGGAACCCAACTGCGAAAAGTAGTAAAATCAACAATCTGACCGACTCCGCGGTCCGACATCGTAAAGACGTCAATCCAATCCTACCGTCAATCCAACTAGGATTCCCCGAATCCGGCTACTAACTGCCAACTGCAGTAAATCCATCTAACTCCACCAAATCCGATCATCGGATAGTCACAACTTCAAACCAGTCGTCGGAACCAATCCTACGACATCGTAAAGACGATCCCAACTAACCGTCTCACGACCAAAACTCTCAAGTACGAATACGTTAATCCTTCCATAGGGTCCCACACTGTCAACCTTGACAGAACTATGGCAACCCCGGCATCAACTACCAAACCAAGACATCCACGATTCAATCCTACTAACTATCGTATCGGCATCCCAACATCAGGTTGACCACGAACTGTAGCCCAATGAGATATCACATCCTCGACCTGTGTACATACTCCAAGAGCTGCACGGTTACTCGAATAGAGACAACCCCGCTCTGATAAGCATCCTACGCGCAATCCTATGCTCTGATACCACGCTGACAGGACCCATCCCAATCCCCCCGGGATTAACGCGGGATGACCCTGCTCCCGTCTGACACGGAGTGTCAGACAAGGGATACTTCCGACCTTTGCCCTCCCGGGCTATCAGAGTACGCCAGGATCCGGAGGAAGTATGTGATATCTCGATCTCTGTTACAGTCCACACCGTATCCAACCTGAAGGGTATTAAAAACAGAAAGACTGTGAGTGGACAAAAATAAAGAATTTATAAAAACATTTCATCAAAGACCTTTATACCCTCCACTAAAAAACATGCATGCATAATAAAACCATTTATCCAAACACATATGTTAAAACATCCACAATTAGGGTCTCAGCCCCAAAATTCTGTAAATACAAGTTATACGGGCTCCTGCCCAAAACCATTTACAGAAAACCATAACACAGTGAACATATGAGGGATCTCAGCCCAAATCCATTTATCATTATAAACACAATTTTCCAAAACTAATTGAAATCATGTTTATTCATTATATTCATATCCAGAACCTGTCACGGTAAAATAAAGCTACACGTGTGCTAACCGGAGTCTCAAACCCAAGTCTCTCCAGGGTCCACCCAGGTCAATGTCAGTAGATCAATGACCCTCCCCGGAGGTAACGAACCATGCCCATCCTGAGAGTAAGGAATCCAATTGGGGGCGACTCCACTCAGTCAGTGCTCCGTGACTACTCCGGGGTCCACCCAGGCCAACGACCCTCCCCGGAGGAGACAATCATATATAAAGGATGGAATATGAAAAACCTTTTGAAATCATTCTTGAAAACTTTCAAGGATTCATGCCCGGCCCCCATAAGCCGTCATAATCCATAAAATCCTTTCATGGGTTCATGTCGGTTCCCATAAACCGTCATGATAAATCCATTTTTAACACATAGCTGGGCGCTAGGACCGAATCCACATAGAAACTGGACCTCAAGTCCGAATCGTAAACCAATTAGGCCTCCGGCCCGATTCCGTAAATCAAATGGGTTTCAAACCCGAGTTTACCTTTTCGAATCCAAAACCATTTCATTAAATCATTTCCAAAATCATAAGTACGGAAAATCAGTATAAAACTGGAAAACCTCGATTTACGTGCAAGCATGTAAATCGCCTCGAAATACGTGAAACCATATAATTTACAAATATCCAAATAAAACTCATCAAATCACATTCATTATCCTTTTGGAAATCCAAAACCATTTCATTCAGACCGATAAATAAATACCGACCCGTATAGGCACCGTATAGGGCCGAAACCTCGAAATACGTGCCTATACGTAACCACACATCCAAATGCACTCATGGCATCACAAACAAGTATTTAAAACATATAATAAACATTTATGCATGCACCAATTTAGAAAACAAGGTCCACTCACAAACCGTCCGAGCTGCCTCCTCGATTTGCGTGCCATAGGCTCTCCCGAGCCGATCACTGTCACCGGGACTCCCAAACCTGTCCAAATTTTAATAGAAGGTTAATAACTACTTAATTAACCTCCCATCAAAGCTCCGTAATTTTCCCGAACTTTTAACTATTTTTAAATCGACCCTAAACCTTCCGACACCCCGAAAACTATCAAAACGATGTCCGATTGATATGAGACCAGTCCCAAAATCTTTGTTACATCGAATAGAAGATTTCCCGTGTTGAACACTTTCCCAAATTATGGCCCACGGGCCCTCAAGAGCCCCTAGAAAGTCAAAAATACTGTTCATCATCATCCTCCTCATAACTGAACCAGTTACTATTCACGGGCACTGTTCACCGCACGGTTTTCTCGGGTTTTCGGACTGATTCTGGGTCCGTTTGGTCCCATTTTAATCCCTAAATTCCTATTTCTTCATTTCCTATCTAACCCAATCCCTAAAACTAGGAAAAACCACCCGAAACCGAGCTTCCATCCGCCATCAATGGTGGCCAGATTTTCTCCGGCCGTTCACGGCCATGTCCGGCCATCCCAAGCCCCAAAACTAATCCCATTCTACTCCTAAGGTCCCAGAAACCTTACCCAATAAACTAAATGGAGTAAAAACCATTAAAACTCAAATTCGAATTTTCAAAGTTTTCTTACCTCACGGTCGAGCTCCGCCGTCCACCACCGTGAGCCGCCACCCTCCCCAGCCGTGGCTCGCCGTCCTTCGTCTCTCATCACCCTCTCACGGTCACACACACGGCATATGGGTTCATGGTGGTATGTGTGGGTTGTGTGTTTTGAAGAAAAAGGAAGAATGAAGAACATAGGGGGGTGCGGGTTTGATGAAGAAAATAGAAGAAATGAAGGTGATGATATTGATGGCTGATGAGAGAAGTGAGGATTAGATGATTAGATGAGTGGTGAGGATTTGAGAGATTAGAAGGAATGGATAGTTAGGATTTTAAGTTGTTAAAATTAATTATATAATAATAATTATAATGTTATTTAATTAATTATATAATAATAATTATAATGTTATTTAATTAATTAGATTCACAATTTAGGGGATTGTCCAATGGGATGAGTGACACTTGTCACTCATCCATGGGACCCACTAAAAATATCTGCCTAATCAGATTTCGCCAAATCATCCCCGCCTCGAAGTACGTGCATAGTGAAATCGAACTTCCGTGACCTATAACTCTCCCGTTCGAAGTCCGATTTCAGCCTGCCGCCTGTCTATGGATTCGTATCGTCCTTATCTACGTAATAGTCCTCGGCCCTCGGCCATAGGACATCTCGGTCAAAAAGTCAACTATTTTGCCTTTTAACCAAAATTACCAAAATGCCCCTAAACTTCCCAACTTCATAACTTCTTCTTCGAACGTCGGAATTGAACGTGCCACCTGTCTACGAACTCGTGACGTCACGAACTACGTCACGGTCATCGGCCAAAGTCCGTTTGACCGCCCGAATGAAAAGTCAACGTTTTGTCACAACTAGGGGCAAAACGGTCATTTCGCATCGTTCGTCCGATTTCGCCCAACTAATCAACGATTAACCTTACTAATCGTGATTAGTCACTAATCTAATCTAGGAATTCGGGACGGGTCGTTATATTTGCCCATCCCAGGGGCAAAATCGTCATTTTGCACCATCCGTCTGAAATCACCCAACTAATCACCAATTAACTTCACTAATCCGTCATTAAGCACTAATTTAATCCCGATTTCCGAGACGGGCTGTTACATAGAAGACTAAAAAACATCAAATAGTTCCAATGTCTATCAAATTTGAACCATTACAAAATCTTGGAATGTCTAGTCTAACAAGTACACCACTTAGAACATGTCTAGAAAACCTACAAACACCAAAAGGTTCCAATGTCTAATAATGATGCTAATGAACTAGCAATTCCTTTGTTTGCTTGAGCCAATCTTTGTTGATTTTCTTTGGCTTTGGACCTGACTTTCGCTTTGTCATCCCCTTTACATTTGTATATGACTTGATCCTTTTTCCCTTGGAACTGGTAACTAGACTTTGTTCATGTAGTTGGGCTTGATGCATAGTTAGGCTAACAGGGTTACTAATTTTCCTTGTAGGCCTTTTTTGTCTTGGTCTTCTGGTTGGGGTTGTTGCAGGTGAAGAGGTATGTTAAGCTGGAACTTGACTCGACTGTGGTGCATCAGTGTGTGAAGCTAAAACTTGCCTTGATAGTGGTGCATCATTATGGGAAGCCGAAACTTGGCTTGACTGTATATACACCCAATACAACACAATTATAGCAATATACAACACATATACACCTAATACAGCCAATGATTGAAATATTGATATCAACGGATATATTGTCAGGACCCGTCCCAAATATCGCCACGATACCCGGGACGAACCCTGCTCCCGTCTGACAATCACACCTAAAGTACCAAGATAACCTCCATACAAAAATAAGCATAACTATCAGACGAAGGAGTAAATATATATACAACTGTAAGTCAGAGCACAGTTCTACAAAATGGGCACAAAAATCCTACAATGCTAGTCTCGCAACGGAAGAACGTCGTAAGCTCTATGCCTCGATATCTGCCTCAACGTTCACCCCAGCGCTATCACCACGACCTAGAGGGAAAATTTAAAACCAAAAGTGTGAGTGGACTAGAATAAATAAAAGTTTTAAAATCAGTTTATCACCAAATCAAAGTTAAGGAAAAATAATAATAATTGTTCCCTCCGTTTTAAAAACAGGCATGCCCAACTAAGTATTAGAAAAATCATAGCATGAAGCATCATAAGAAACAGAAACACTATAAAATATCATAAGAAACAGAAACACTATAACAACACCATTTTCTGATCAAATCTGCTGGGTCTATCTGAGTCTTTAAACTCAACCAGGCTTGAAATGTAATCCGAGTCTTTAAACTCCCGAGTCTTTAAACTCAATAGGCCTATGGGGGTAATATCATAAATATCTGAGTCTTTAAACTCAATCCGGGCCCGTCCCCCGTCAATCAATATCCGGGTCTTTAAACCCATATCCAGATCCAGCAAATCTAATCCAAAGTCTGTACAAAACCAATTCGAAATCCATCGCCAAACTCGAATTCGAAATTTCCGGTTCGAAGCCCTTCCTGCGTTTAGAACCGACATTCCGAACCCAAATCCATTTTTATACCCAAAAACTACATAGAATCACAAATCATTTTTCACAACCCATTTATCATCATCAGAAAACATTTATAATTTTAAATCCTCAAAGATATCATCAAGGTCCGAAAATCAGCTTTTCTCGAAAAACGTGCGAAATCCCGGAAATATCTCGAAAAACGTGCAACCATAGTAACCACATATAACCATCAACAAAAAGCATAAAAACACGTTTAATACCGTAAATCATTAATAAAAACAGTTAGGCATGCTCGAAAGAAAAGAAGGAGTCCACTCACAAATCAGAACAAGTCAATCGCGCTCCGTGCGCTCCTCGACCGTCTCGGGTGTCTACCGTCCTGTCAAGATGTACCAAATAGGGTCACAAACACAACAAGAATACCCTAATTTCCCCAATTTTTTGGGAATTTAATAATATTTTATTCATAAACCCTAAACCGTCCGGATTCCCGAACCATCCCGTAACTTCGTCCAATTAACCAAAAAATTATACCATTGGATTCCTTAGAACATTTAGACCTAAAACCATGTTGGAAGCTTGGCCGGATTCCTCCCCACGCGCCTCCACGCGCCACCCAAAGTGGCTGCGCGTGGGCCTCACGCGCCTGCTACAGTGCCACCGTCTTCCTCGATTGAACCCGGTTCGCACCAGGCTGCAACTCAGACCGGCGAGATCCATTCTCCGCCGTCCGGCCACCGTTTCCCCTACTATCTTCACCTACAGCTTCGTCCAGTCTCAAAGAACTCATCCCCCTCACTCTCTTGATTCGCCTCGACCCACAACTTCACGACTGAAGCTCGAAAGAAAACACAGACAAACCTCTGTTTTCCTTCCCGGCCGCCCAGTTCTTCCCCCTTCACGGTGGCGATCCCAACCTCTTCCTAAGACCTCACTAAGTCACACCCAACTCACAGAAACCTTCGATTCACCCCCGAAGTCCACGACTTCCCGTTTGAGCTCACGGCCAAAACAGAGTACAGAGTACTCGCCGTCGTCTGAACTCCGCCGTGTACTCCCCCGTCACGGCGACCGTCCTAAACTACTCCTAGGGCCTCCCTAAAAATTACTGCACTCACCAATCCCCTCGATTCTCATCCTACCTTCAAGACTTTCAAAATGAAATTTACGGGAAAAACAGAGGAATAGTACTCACCTCTCAATTACGTCTCCGCCGTGCGCACCGCCGCGTGCCACGGTGTTCGTTGGGTCCTATACAACCTCCTACGGCTTCCACTGCCTTGGTTTGAGCCACCACACGGCGTAGCCACCACCACAGTTTCACGGCCTACCTGTTTTCCCAGAACTTCGCCGCACCACCACCGTGCCGCCGTGCACGATTTCTCCACCAAAACACGATCACCAGCTCAAACACTTCTCTCTGTCACTGTCACAAATCACTCTTCACTCCCCCTTGCACTGAGTCGATCAATCTCTCCCAATATCTCACCCTCTGTTTTCTGCGTTCAAAGGCAAAGCACGGTTTGATTTTGTGCAAAGTGTGGCCGTGCACACTCTAGTAATCCCTGGAACCATCCAGCCCCTTGCACGTGTCCATCATCCATAGGTCAGCATAAAATATCCCTGCCACTCGCCCTTATCTGATTGGGCTGAGGGAAAAGACCAAAATACCCCTCATGCACAAATTACCATTTTACCCTCACACTTTCCAGACCCGTAAATATTTCATCCGACGTCCGATGACAGCGTGCCGCCTGTCGTTGTACTTAGGACGTCGAGACCTATCTAACGGTCCTCGGTTTACGTGAAAATCACAAGTCCTCCAAAAAGTCAACATTTTCCTCACTTAATCAAATTTACGGTACGCCCTCAATCTTCCGAACGTCATAACTTTCTCTCCGATTATCCGAATCAAACCTGCCACCTGTCTATGGACTCGTGACGTCCTAAACTACATCACGGTCAAGGGTCAACAGTCATCCAATCGGTAATTCAAAAAGTCAACTTTTAGCCTACTAAACACAAGGGCAAAATCGTCCTTATATACAAAACTTTTACAAAATTACATTTATACCCTTCCCGAAGGTACGGGTTGTTACATATATTGTTAGTCAAATTTATGGATATCTCGCCTCAAATATCCGTATCGATATTGATATCATTTATCGTGGAATTCGTCATCAAGATGGATCGCCCTTACGCGGTCAACGAACTCATACAAATGCTAGGACTTTTCGCACGAGTCCTGGTCGTTGCGGTGCGGTCCGTTTCCCGGCTTCGCTTGCGTGATTTGCACTTCTGAAGTCAAAAGAAAAAAGAATAGAATGAAAGGAGAAGAGAACTTCGTATTTTGTAATTACAATTGAAACTATCGAAAAGGATATATGAGTTAATATACGCTCTAAAGTTCGTGGAGGAATGAATTCAGGTAACTGAGCGCAAGATGGGCTATTGTTGGTGGCCTACCATTGGCTTAATAGTAAGTTACCCGGGGGGATTTCTTTCCTATGCTTGCTGGCTAAACAGACTTCCACACATTCACTGAAACCGGAGTATCTCGTCTGGAATGGAGGGACGTTTAAGAATTCCTTTGGTAGTAGGTATGGGGCATGCTTCTTTCAGGAGACAAGCTACCCCTGAGGCAAGTGGCTAGTTGACTATACTGCTATACTCTTAGTCCTTCCATTAACTACAGACAAGACTCCGCCTCTAGCTGTCTGAAGTGCAAGGGGTAAACTCGGACTCGGATAGGATAGGATTGTGCGCGCCCGGCCCTTTAGGTGTTATATTTTGGCCGAGTTTAGTATTTATTTTATTTTAGCCCACCCAATAAAATAATAAAATAAATAAAGAAAATATGTGAATGAAACTTAAATTACTATGTTTGATCTCTAAGAGAATGTATAAAAATTCTTTTAATTTTAATATCCGGAGTTGTAGAAGTGAATATTTTTTCTGATTATTCAATGAGCATCTTGTATTTCATAAAAATTAGGGGCAATATAATCCTTACGTAAAGGCCATCCTATCCAACTTTCAGGCATTAAGATACGTTTCAGGCGTGGATGATTATCATAAAAGATTCCCAACATATCATAGGATTCCCTTTCTTGAAAATCCGCACTTTTCCAAACCCAAAAAACATTCGGATTGTTACAACCTCTAGCAGATGGTTTGAAATTGATTCTAAAAGAACCTATTTCACCAAGTAGTGCTAATTTCTCCCTTTTTATAATGGCTCCAGTGACTACATTTATGTTAAGTCTGGTTGCTCGGGCCGTTGTACCTTTTGATTATGGTATGGTATTGTCAGATTCAGCTCGTATTCATTCAGTAATTCTACCCCTTCAGCAGTACCTTGACCAACCCCAGGTCCAATAGAAGCAAGCCCGACGGCCAACCCAGCAGCAATAACGGAAGCGGCAGAAATCAGTGGATTCATGTTAAGTTCCTCGCACCAAAACTTTCACCCGCACTAGCACTAGTTATATGGTGATATCAAACTCGAAAGCCCGAACACAGAATATTGTTAGGTTAGTATGACTTCTGCAGAATCTCTCTCCTGTCTTCGTTCTAGGTAAACTCTATTGCATTCTTTTCTTTCCTCGGGCTATTGGAATCCAACTCTGTTAAAATAGAAAACTCATATATAATATATTAAAGTTCTGTAATGTAGACATCGCTTACTTCATTCCAAGTAGCCGAAGGAGTAGGAAGCGCCAACGACGATTGATTGCTATGCGGGCGGCCCTTGAGACGAGGTTATATCAAAAAAAAAAAAGAATAAGCATCGTCAGAACGATCCGAAGAAAGTAGGCAGATGCCCACCGCCGGCCCTTCTCTTTTCCGGGTCTGGATTTTGCGCGTTGTTTCAGTCGTCGTGGTCGCCGGGGATGAAAGAAATGAATGAATGTTCTTTTGGGAAAATGTAGAATAATACACGTACCGAGACGAAAGCCAAAGGTCAGTCTCGTAGGTGGACGTATTGAACCTAAATAAGATCTCAGATTGACATCTTGATACACTAATTTACCATAATAATAAATAGAGTCAATGGGGACTCCGCCGCGGGAAGAGCCGCTTCTTTCTTGCAAGCAGTCGGGCTATCACCTCTTCTTATTCTTAGTCGCACGAGACTTAGAGTGCTTTCAAAGCTTGTAAAGAACTAGAACTCGAGCTGCCCGCAGTTACGGGACTAGACCCCCGGACGTAGCAACTACAGTGACTCTTGCTCCGGAACTGGGGTTCTGGGAAAATCGATACGAATTCTTCTTTGCAAGAGACATCCCTGGGTTTAGTGATTTCTCTGGCAGCCTTGCTGGGATCGAGAGAAAAGTCCCACATCTGATTCACTTGCAGCGCAGTCTATGGCATCAATTCTTTGCTTGACTCCCGCTTTCATATATACAAGCTGAAACTACAGCCGTACGTTAGATGGCTCCGTTTTTTTTCCTTTTGGCTTAAAAAATGCATCGTTACTAGCGAGTGAGTTTACGAATGAAGTCAGCCTGTGAGGGCTGCTTACAGCTCCAAACCAAAGAGGAATCATTTGGCATGCAAGCCTGCTTTGACTGCATGGACCACTTGGTGGGGCTGCTGCTTACCGAAGCCTCTTTTCTGACTTTTTCAGTTTGGCCGGAAAGCGTACCGGCAGTTTGAGTCGCGAAGGGGCCGCTTGCTTAATATCTTATTATTATAATAAATAATAGATATATAATTATTTAATAGATATACATATAATTTTTAAATTATATCTATAAACTAAAAAAATCGCAGCCGGGTTGGACGAGCCAATAACTCGAACGCGTTCGGTCTGCTTTTTGAGCAAGAATCACAGCGTTACCTTTATGTAAGAGAGTGAGGCTCCCCGACAGGAGCCAAACCGTCAAGGGTGCTAGCGCATACCCCGGGGTGATCATCACCACCTGCACCTCACATCTCTTCTGCTTTGAATTAGCTACTTTCAGGGGGAGTGGTGGGGATTTTCGACCTTCTGCCTCCACCCTTACGTTCAGAGTGGTTCTGGTTTTTTAAAGGAGCACCGGCCGAGCGCCCTGAATGAATAAGAAATGGACAGCACAACTTATTTGAATAAACCGGTGGCCTACCAATTGTAGAAGTAGGATCTTTGGCAAGCAATAAGCACTTAAATAATATAATTCGAGTGTACCATCTTCTTTCTCATTTCGAGAAAAAGGTGCGGGAGGAAAAGGATAGGTTCTATCTATAGTCATTGGGGCCTCCTAAAAAGATCTACTAAATTCATCGTTCCCTATTAAAAATACATACGGAAGTAGAAAAGGAACTCCTTGATTTTCTTATGGCCCGTAATCCTGGCTTGGTCTTTAACGACCTTGCTAGTGCGTTCTGGAAAACCTATGAAACTCGGCCTGGTAGGCTGGCTCAAGTGATTGAGGGAGCGATGCCGTACCTTTAGTCTAAGATTAGACAAAGAGCAAGGGGGATATGAAGCACTGCAGGGTAGTTCTTTTGTCATTCCTTATGTTTTTTGGATGTTGGAATATTAGGGGTCCGAAGGAGCACATGAAACAAAGAGAAGTCAGAAAATTGATTCATGAGCACCACTTGTCTATCCCTTTTGAGCGCGGAGACTCCCAAGCAATAGAAAGACAGGGATTCGGAGTCAAAGTCCAGGAAGGAACCGAGAAGAAAGTATCAGCAACAACCGGTTTTATTACGGGACAGCTCATGATGTTCATATCGATCTATTATGTGCCTCTGCATCTAGCATTGGGTACACCTCAACGCCTATTTTTCTTTAGTTAGAGAGGAGCGATTCCCTCGTCTGAGAACCGTCATTCCCGCACTATTCCCCCCCAAAAAAGAATCTTTATAATCTCGAGAGCCTAAACAAAAATGCAGAAGTGCGCCTACCCCACTCCTTTCTCCCCCTTTTTTAGCCTTCTATCTCCTTAGGGTGGTCGTAGATCAGAAGACTCGCTCTAGATCTTCATTTTCTTCGGATAGCACCTTCAGGGACTTTTTTCAGGATTCGGCAGGCCCGTAAAAAAGAATTGGGATACTTCCCCCCAAAAACCAAGGGAGGCCGTTCTTGCATTAACCGGTCCGGAATTAGGTGTAGCTATATCACAAGCTCATGTTTCTACGATCTCAATCTGTATTTACTTGAATGATGCTACAAATCTCCATCAAAGCGGTTATTTATTTATAATTGAATCACAAAAGCCCGAGAAATTGACTTCAAAGATCAAAGAAAACCAGAGATGGCATTTGCGAGGGAAAGCTGTGGATTGAGAGGGGGAACTAGCGACCACCTTTTATTTGCAAGAAGGACGCTCGAGAGACCGCCGAAGGGCGTTTAGCCCGAGCTTCCCAACGGAAAGGCCAGAAAGAGTGACCGACCACAGGTTTGAGAGAGCTCGACAGAAAGAGAGGAAGGAAAGGTTTTTATCTGGGGCGGATGCCTCCTAAAGAGTAACGGAGGCGTGCGAAGGTAGACTCAAGCTAAGATTCTGCTGTTGAGCGTAATGGTAGTATCGACGAATTAGAAGAGATGTCAACCGGCAACCGTATCTGGAAACAACGATTAGTGGATATTGGTACTGTCACTGCACAACAAGCAAAGGATCTGAAGTGCGGAACTTCATATGGAAGAATATATTCACTAGCTTTGGAGTACCAAGCGTCCTGATTGCAGACAACGGAAGACAGTTTGATTCGAGCTTGGTAAAAGACTTCTCTTACGGCATCCCCCCATCAGTTTACTATGAAGAGAAGAATCAAAAGGATTGAACTACCTACTCATTATTCGGAGGTGAATCATAGAACACCAAAAGCTGTGGTATCTTATGGACCTAGCGCATGCGGAACGGGCACGGAGAAAAAGAAGTGTGGAGGAGAAGCAGCCGAGCTCATTCCCTTCGCTCGGACTCATGTGCCTTCCAGAACCAGGGGTCTTCAAGCCTGCTGCGTACGATTAGCCAGCCTTGCGGCGGCAAAAGGATTAGACGTCCCCCCCATGCTACGGTTCCCTGCGCTAAAGAGAGAGCCAAAAAAGGATCTTTTGTGTATAATCCTGCATAATCTCGAATGTTATCAGTTTCGGTACGTAGACCAAATGATACAATGCAAGCGTTGAAATAATAATTGATACACCCGAAGTACAAGATATTAATTCTTTTTCTAGATTAGAATTTTTAAAAGAGGTTTATGGAATTATATGGGTGCTTATTCCTATTTTGACTCTTGCAGTGGGAATCACAATAGGTGAGCGAGAAGCTATAATAAGACCTTTTTGCCTTTTCCTCGTTAACTAAAGAAGAAATGTGGTTCTGGTTGAGGCTTTCTTTCCTTTATTAGTAAAGGGGGCGCGGGACGTTCGCGGAGTCCGTGCCTTCCGTACCACCACAGGACTGGTCGTTCTTGGGCGGATCCCGCTCCTAAACGTATCTTGTTTGTTCTGGAAACACGTCTTCCTATTCCATCTTTTCCCGAATCTCCTTTAACGTGAGATAGGCGCCTTCTCACCTAATACCCGATACTAATACTAAGGATTGAAAGTAGCGGCGGCTGGAAAAGGAGTTTGAGGCATGCCTCCCACAAAGGACGAAGACGAGAACGGCCTGCCCTACGAATTCTCATTTCTTTGACCGATAGGAACCTCTTTATGTGATTCAAGATGCCACCGGTTCATCATTCAGACAGATGCGCGATATGTGAGATAGAATGCCTGCCTTTATACAATCCATTTTTGCTTGCCTCTCACCAAAGTTCGTACTAAACTAAATGGGCAAAGCTCCTCCTTTTGATCTTGTGTCCGAAGTCCATCCTGCCCCTCTGTTATCGAAAGGGGGATCATCCGTATATGTTTTTTTTGAGAAACCTTGACTAACCTTTCCCTACCCGATCAAAGCACCCTTTTTAGAACATTGCAATTGAGAACATTGATGAAGCCGGGAAGTTCGACGAATTCTTTTGCAGCAGCTTGAACTGAACCCGGGCTATCAACGTGAACGAGAGAAAAACAAACCCCAGCCTTCCCCCTCACAGCGCATTCCTTGTCCCCTTCTTACACTCTTGATTCTATTGCTTCAAACCTTCAATGTGAACAAAATAGGATTGATGGACAGAATCCTTTCGACATGGTCTTCTCTCTCTTTCTCTCTGCTTTTCCTATTGTTATTGGGATCCCTTTCATATTCATATTCAAGTGGTCCACGGAGCTGCATCCCTACTCACCTGGTCCATGCACATCGCTCTCTCCAGGAGGTTGGCCGCCTATCCTAGATCTTCCCATTTTCATACCCATTTTTTATATTTTTTCCAATCAAAGAACGGGTTCAAATCATTTTATCGACATGAGTGTTTTATATCGAAAAAAACCAGTCCACGACTACCATTTCTGTAACTTAACTTCCCCGCCCCCTGTCCACTCAGTCTTCTTTTCGGACCTCAAGAGCATCTTTTTTTGAGCCGCCATCCAAGCACGAATACCTTCGTTTAAGAGAAGATGGATGGAAAAGAAAGTCTCAATTTCCCGCAGCAAGGATTTCTTGGGAAACGAAGTAATAGGCACGTAGGTTCAGAGCTAGCCTGTTTGGGAAGTAAGAAGCCCCTTTGACATCTCTTCATCTGCAAAGAATTCTCGATGTGAAAACGGTGTCTACTAGCATCTATATCCTCATCCGAGAATGTTTTTGGTTGGGGTGCAATGATCTGGGAAAAGATAGATTGACTCGCACATAATTAAGGGAGCCATTGAAAGGTGACTGAAACACCAGAAACGGGGACTACCCGAGCTAATGATAGAGGCAAGAACACTTTCCGATTTTCCCGAGAGAAGTCGGACTTCACACGTACCGAATCTTATGTTTTGGGTGAAAGATGATGGAGTGAACCCCCAAGAGCTGGTAGCCAACCAGAGGGGTTCGCGGCTAAGAATGAAAGTCCAAGTGCGTTTCATTCTCTTCGATCTTATCTCTTCTTGCTTTTTATGAAGTCGCACCGGGAGCTAGTGCCCGAGTTGTTGATGGTTCGATATTCACTCTATCACCAGGGACCAATCCCCAGGCTACTCTTTTGCAAATCCACCTATCATCGCCGGCATGACCATAAAAAAGATCATTAAAAAAGCGTGAGCCGTTATTAAAACATTATAGAAAAACTTCAACAGATTTACAGTCTGTCGCTTTTGACCGCTCGGCCACTCTCCCCTTCCCGGGCTGAGGCCCCCTTCTGAAAAAAAGGTCCAGATTCCGGGACGGAGCCGTATGACGCGAGAGTGTATACTCGGAGCGATACCCTCATGAAAGTTCAAGAAGCTATGAAGAGTGGTAAACTCTGAACCGCTCCACCGGAAATTCCCTCTGCCCCTACCGTACTCCAGCTTGGTAGTCCTATAAAACAGTATCAACTCCCCTACCATTGCATATTAGTACTTATCGGGTGTAGAATATATCTGCTTCTTTTTGTTCCTACGAACAAAACAGTTTCATTATTACTAAAAGTAATCGCGTTTTTCAAAGCATTACTATTCCTGAGTGCAGGTTCGGTGATTCATGCCATGTCGGATGAGCAAGATATGCGGAAGATGGGGGGGGGGGGGGGGCTTGCCTCCTCGTTCCCTTTTACCTATGCCACCGGAAAAGAACGGGAACTGGGTCGATCTATTCTATGGCGAAGCATCCGAAGCATAACTGCACACTCTTTCAGAATATATAATAGAGCTAGACGAATTTCTTCCATTAGCCAATAGTAGTTTCCTAGTCTATATCCCGCGCATCTTTCTTCTTTTTTATTTCTATAGTGGAGATAGTCGCACGTAATGACAGATCACGGCCATCGCCCGCGCGAGAGACTTCTATGCCAGCCGGGAATAACGGCTCTGTTATGAAAGAGCAGGCAGACTACGCCCATTCCTTTATGAGTGGCGTATCGTCTGATTCTTCTTATACTATACACAAGAGAAATACTTTATTTTGGATAAAACAAAGCCTCAAAAAAGAGAGAAGATTCTGAGAGCCGAGGGACCATGATCATAAAGTGAAAAGCACGTGGGGCTTATGCACTCCACTCGCTGTTTACTGAACGAGCGTTAGAGCGAGCGAGCGATTCCATTTTTTTTTACCCATTTCTTGGGTAAAGTCTCCCAACTATATTTGAAAATGAATTGGTTATCCATAATGATTAAGATTCACTTGTAGTTCCGCTTCTTGCTCTAACTGGCTGAGCCGTATCTTGGGACCGAGATAAAGAAAGGACGGGGGGCAACCATACATGGTACTTCTCGACCGTGTCTCCGAGGGACAGTTGTTCGAACCTTTTGGTATGTATTGCCCCCTAACTATAGATCAGATCCACCAGACGAGAAACTAAATTCCGCACTGCTGCTGAGTCGTCGGACTTATCCACCAAGGGATTCGTAGAATTTCTGTGGATTGCTATCTATGCATGTATTTTCAGCCTGGACTCTCGAATCTTTTGCGTCTCGGGTGGTGGCGCCCCCTTTTATCAGCAAACGGGGCAACACTTAAGCTTTACGTGATAGGGCTAGCGCGCCTCTATAGTACGGGGCGTTTTTCATCTTGTTTGTAGTAGCGTGGCATATTCGATGGAAAGCGGGATCAAATAAGAGATGACCCAAATCTCCTTAAGCCGCTCATTAAAGATTTCCTTCCAAAAAGAAGGTAATCGAAGGGTCTTAAAGGCCACTCCCGAACTTTTTGGCTGAAGTCGACCTGCCGCAGGCGCACCCGCAGGACTCAGCCGACACTCTGCGATTAAAGGCTTCGATCATTCTGGAGTCGTATTTCAAGGATTCCCTTACTCGTGATGTAACGACCCGTCCCGAATATCGGGATTTAATAATATTTAATTGTGATTTACTAATCTGGGATTAGTTGGGTGATTTCGGACGAATTGTGCAAAATGACCGTTTTGCCCCTGGGCGTGGGCAAAACGTTGACTTTTAAATCGGATGGTCAAATGGACTTTGACCGATAACCGTGGTGTAGTTCGGGACGTCACGAGTTCATAGACAGGTGGCACGTTCGATTCCGACGTTCGTGGTGAAAGTTATGATGTACGGAAGTTCATGGGCATTTTTGTAATTTAAATGTAATAAGAGGGAAGTGTTGACTTTTTGAACGGGTGGTCCGATGGCCGAGGACCGAGGACCGTTAGGAAGGTCTCGATGCCCTGAGTTCGTAGACAGGCGGCACGCATCAATCGGAGTCCGTATGACCGAGTTACGGGTCAGGATGCGTGAAGGGCATTTTGGTAATTTTCTGCACAAGGGCAGAATTGTAATTTCACACGGGGTACTGTTTCATTGAATAGCCGTGAAGGTGGAATGTTTGTGCGATCGATCCCGTGATTGTTTATCAATTTAATGGCTTCATTAGGCCAGTTTGAGGTGGAATTGCACATGTGATGGTGCTGGCAATCAATCACATGAACATGGGCACTGTTTTATCATGTTTTCGGGTCAGTGCAGGGAATTTACACAGTGGACTGAGGGGCACTTTAGGATGCTTTTAATGGTTGATGTTGATCGATGTCACAGACCTGAAATTCATTGGTTAATGATTGTTGTAGGATCAAGAACAGATTGAATTGATGTCGAATTGGGTGTGATTGAACCGGATCCTATCGCGGGTAATCAGACCCGTTTACCAGACAAACGGGTGAAGATGGTGACTGTAGCAGTCACTGTAGCAGGCGCGTGGCTTTCACGCGCAGCCACTCACAGCGGCGCGTGACAGCGCGTGGGCACGAATCTCGAGGTGAGGTCAACATGACTTTTGTCCTATACAATGTAACGAACATTTTAGCGTTGGTTTCGTGTCGATCGGATACCGTTTCAATATTGTTCGGGATGTCCGAAGGTTTTAAATCCAGTTTAAAAATACGTAAAAATTTGGGAAAATTACGGGACCTGAATAGGATGTTAATGATGAGGTTAGTGATCCTCTAATGTGATTTGGACAGGATTGGAAGTCCCGGTGATAGTGGTGTGGCCCGGGAAGGCTTATGGCACGCGTATCGAGGCGCTCGGTTAAACGGTCTGTGAGTGGACATTGGTTTCATAAATTCGATGCATGCATAACTGTTTTATGATTGTTATAATTATGATTAAATGATTTACTTTGGACATCGGTGAATTTAAAATGATTTCACGTATTTCGAGGTGAATTACGTATTTGCACGTAAACCGAGGTTTTCTGGATTTGCACCGATTTCCATAAATGTGGTTGGATATGATTTCATGAAACGGCTATGAACTTGAATAATGTAAAATCGGGCCAGGGGCCCAGTTGAACTATGAAATCGGGCCAGGGGCCCAGTTAACATGTGGATCGGGCCAGGGGCCCAGTTAACTTGTGAAATCGGGCCAGGGGCCCAGTTGATTTCTACATACGATTGCGGGTCGGGGACCCTAAAATGGAATTGAATAAATGTTTTCTAGTTTACATTTTATATATGTTCACATGCTGGAATCAATAAATGGTTTTGATGATATTTCGGTTATGGCACGTTTCACAGTATTTGGGCATGAGACCCGTTTGATGAAACGTAACGATCGGTTCGGATTTTACCTAGGTATACCTATATGTTTTGCATGTGGATATCAATAAAATGTATTTAGTACTGCACTGTATAAATCCATCCATATTATATTGTCTCCTCCGGATGAGGTATCCCGGAGAGGTCATGGACGTCTAGTACGTCCAGCGTCTATGACGCTAAGCATCGGGGATGCTGTACCCGAACGGGGTTCGGGGATTGAACTCGGAAATTGAGACCCGAGTGGCACGCGTAGCCTTGTGATTGTGACCTTATTGACGTCAGGGACGTCAGACATCAGGGATGTCGGATTGGAGTGTATAGTGCAGTGGCTAAAATTATGGTTATGGTTTATATTACATGCCTTATGGTTCATATTACTGGATTGATGAAATAACTCTTGGATTGACTTTTGGAAATTGAAACTATGCTTTGGTTTCCGGGCTAAGGCCCTAATGGTTATTTCTAAATAAATGTGTGATCATTGGTTTTTGGCGCATGCATATGGTTTTTCTGAGGGGCATAAATGTCTTATAAATGTTTTAAACAGACTTGTTTATTTTCGTCCACTCACAGCTTTTGTTTTCAATGCCCTTCAGGTTGATTCCGGATGCGACTGCAGCAGAGACTTGAGCATCGCACACCTCCTCCATCGATCCTTGCGCACTCTGGAAGCCCGTTTGGGCAGTGGCAACAGGTTATCCCTTGTCTGACACCTCTTGTCAGACGGGAGCATGACACATTCCATGGTAATCCCGGGGGGATTGGGATGGGTCGTGTCACGTGAGCTATACACCTGGTTGGACATAGCACAAAGCCTTGCTCAAAGGGCATTCAAGTACCAGCCGTCGACTAGTATCACAAACAAGGGATCCCATTTTCAAAAGTATTTGAACCAACCTCTGTTGGGCTCCGCCTTAGGTGTCGTGGAACTTGCCCTACTTGATTTATTGAAAATGCGGGTTTTCTTTATATTATATTAAAATTAATATAATATAAAGAAAAATAAATATAAGGAAAAAGTAAAAGCGGGTAGCGGGAATCGAACCCGCATCGTCCGGTCCATGGATTTTTCTTCCTTTTTCCGCATTTCGCTCAAAGGGTTGACACGGCGCACGATTCCATGGATAGTTTCATTCGACATCGTGATGGAGGACATAGCTTACGATCATCGGCTTTAACCATGCCACTAGGCATTTGATTAAGACATTGATCACCAAAGGTCAGGTGAAATAGGAACGGTTCCCCATATCATTTGAGATTCTCTGCTCGGGATTGATGGGTCCATTAAAGCCTAATTCCAGAACTAATCGGCATTTTTTTGTTCACTAGGAGCACTACACTGGCCCGATAAGGCGTGTATCGGGAGTCGCAGGGGGGGGGGGGTGCGGACACACCTGCGCGGATTCTTACAGGTGATGGTTACAAGAATGGCGGGGAAGTGAACTGCTTGGGAACAGTGTAGCGACGGATAATTCAGAATCAAAATAGGTCCAGTAGCGAGCCGGGTTTCTTAATTCAAGTGAAAGAGGAAGCCAAAAAGCCGCCCATTGAGTGCTCTACCTCGGGCCATCGACATCATACGCTCTACTGAAATAGATTTCGCCTGCATACACTACGGGAGGGATTTGTTTTCAAAACGGTAACAGCTCTAGTATACCTGTATACCTTCCTTCCGCGGGTAATCGCAAACGACCGATGCGACGACTCAGATGACGAATTAGCCTCTGCGCTGCTACAATGACCTTCGTCTTCAGGGTGTAAAGCTGGATGCGCTAGCGATCGGCACATAGGGGAGTGGTTGCCCGAGCTTATTGGGGCACGGCGGGGAAAGACGACGAGATTACTACAAGCTTTCGCATGTGACTAAAAAACTAATGACTACAGCTCCTGCAACAACGAAAGATCTCTTTTATGATTGTCTTTTTCCTCGTTTTGATTGACCTTTTAGTTAAGCAGCTTTGGAATTCCTTGGAGTAACCAAAGTAGGCAGTACCGCGGTACCAGTCCACGACTACCATTTCTGTAACTTAACTTCCCCGCCCCCTATCCACTCAGTCTTCTGAGGCAGGACGGTAGTCCTGAGAAAGATCCTGCTGCGAACTGCTCTGTGGCTGGACAGGAGAGAGGTCAACTGCGGCAAGGATAGGAGACTGACCCATATGCGTGCGAGTTTCACTTGGCGGGGGGGGGGGGGGGGGGGGGGGGGTCTTTTTGAGCGCATCTTTCTCATATCGATAAAGCAGGTTTCGTCTAATTTTCCGGAAAGCCACGGTAATGATTCCTCTGGTATTACGACCTTTACCACAACGATGCTGTCCATAGATCAAATTATTTCGTGGTTGACTGTCTACCCAAGCTTCAATTCAGCCGGAATATAATTGCTTGCTCGAAGCGGAATCGCCAACATGAGTCTGTGTTCGGTGGTTGATAAGCTGCTAGTTGGTATTTAGTTTAGGGCTTGTCACTTTTCCCACTCGGAGTTAGCAAGTAGGAAGTGAAACCAAGTAAACCAAGCGGGTTTCACCGTAAGAAAGATCAATCATAGGCAAGCACATCCGCGAAAGCTTCCAATCTTTTTCTATGCCCGGAAAAATTCCTGTTGAAAAGATCTTCTATAGGTCCCCCACCACAGTGAGGGTTTGAAAGCTTGCTTTTTTTTATATGCTAAAGTAAGAAAGCACTTCCTTCTAGAAGCGGTAGCTTCCGAAGGATATAGGTAGAGTGGAAGCCTTCAATCGGGATTGCCTCGGCTTCTTAGGCACATGAGGAACCGGCCTAACATCTTTTCAATCGGAATCCCAATCAAAGACAAGTTCTACCACATTTTTGAAACAGGAATTAAAGTTGTAGATCTTTTAGCCCCTTATCGTCGTGGAGGAAAAATAGGACTGTTCGGGGGGGCTGGCAAAATCAATAGGTGCCGGTCATAACAGAGCCGTTATTCCCGGCTGGCATAGAAGCCGAAAGTGGCTCATGTCTTCTGGGCATTTCATCTTTGGGATCAGATCGGGTCCCGCAGTGGGCTTGGCCTCTGTAACGAATCTAGCCACTTCTCTCAGCCGGTAGCCCCCCTATAGCTCTAGTAAGGGGTTTTTCGGCGTATCGTCTGATTCTTCGTATACTATACACAAGAGAAATACTATATTTTGGATAAAACAAAGCCTTAGCCCAAAGAAACCTTCGGTCGCTCAAGAACTTTGGTCTCTACCCCGACCCGATGAAAAAAATGGGATCGCTTCTTATGGACTCGTTGAGAATGCAATTCATGCGAAGATTGGTTATTGGGGGTCTCTAGAAAGTCCGTTTTATGAAATTTAGGTAACAAAGCAACTTTGCCGCCCACTGCCACTAAATCACCACCCCCCCCCCCCAAGTCACACTCGTACTTGTTGTTGCACCAGGGGCCGTTGCACTGGGTGCTAAAGCGTGGGTGTTTTGTATCCATTGAGCAAAGACGGGTTGTAATTGTATAGCGGTATCTGAAAAGGGATAGGCAGGTGTTTCAGGAGACGGTCTAAAAATAGGATTTCCCCTGCTTAATGGATACCATTTGCTATCAATGGAGAACTCTTTCTCATTTTAAATTTAAAATTGAGTAGAAAGGAAGATCAGAAAAAAATGTTGTGAACTCCCCCAAGATTTCAAGCGAGCGGGTTGCTTCTCTGGAGAAAGGCTGGTTCGTATCTTAAGAATTTCATTGCCTCGTAAACGGTAGTATTTATATCATTTGTGGGTGCAGCTAACTCCCCATGAGGTAACTGTATTATTTTCCAAGGTAAAAGAGCCCCTGACCAATTCGAAACAAAAATAAATAGAAACATAGTTCCAATAAAAGGAACCCATGGACCATATTCTTCTCCAATCTGAGTTTTGCTATTAAGTAAGCTTGAGCTGCGCGAAAGGTTGCATTTTTTATTTTATAATATAAGGCGCTCTTCATAGGATGGGGCCCCCTCTTGCCGGGCTACTGGAAAAATATATAAAAGATCGTTTGGCCATGCGAGCTCTCCGTAATAATTATGTGGGTAGGCTCTGCAGGATCAACAACAATAGCTGCACGGAGTACGGTAGAATTCCCCCCGAAATGATTTCAAGAGGCACGTACCCAGCCGTGGATTCGAACCCAACTCTTCCAGGGCTTCTTCATCTTATAAGATGACAGCAACATCCTAGATAAGATCTACGATTCCGATAACGTCTTTGAAGCAGCAGCATGGTACTGGCATTTTGTAGACGTGGTTTGGTTATTCCCATTTGTCTCTATCTATTGGTGGGGAGGTATATGAAGGAACGAAACACCTGAGAATTTGGTCAACAAGACGTACGCAAGTCGACATAGCTCCATATATATGTTCTTTTGAGCTTGAATCCATAAATAATTGAATGAAATGAAATAATGGTGAGCCTAGTAGTAGTAGGGCGACCTAAGGAGCGGGCAACTATCCAATCTTCACTCAAATGGACTTATTTCCCTTCGTTAACTACTTCAAACGGTGTAGCTACCTCGGTTCACCCCGGGTGATCGTGTTGGGTGAATTGTGACCTCGTACGATCGTGTCGTCGAAGACACGGGTTCGATTCTCGTAAGGGATAGGTACTCATTCCCGGCCGCTTTTAGCTTTTTAGTTTCCTGTAGGGGTACGGCTTGAGAGCTTTTTTCTTCGTTCGTACCGAACCGCTTGCAGAATCAAATCCTGTTTCACAAGATACTATATCAGCTATACATCCTCCTTGCATATGGCACGAAAAGGAAATCCGATTTCAGTACGACTTGATCAGAATCGTCCATAAAATAAAGATTTTTAGACTTAGGAAATGAAACTTCCATTCAACTATAGTCTTATTGAATAGCGGATAAGGGCACCCGAGCCAACCTGGGATAGCTTAGTTGGTAAAGCCCCGCAACTCCAAGAGCAGGATTTTGAGGGGCCTAGCTTTTTACAGGGTGGACTTTCTTCCCGGTTTGGGAATTCCAACGATTTGTTTAATCGATACAAATTGTGATCCCGATCTCGCAGATATTTCGATTCCAGCCAACAATTTCTCCCGTTCCTCAAAAGCCCACAGGAACGGAGTTGATGCTCCCACATCCATAGCATGAATGTACCGCCCGGAGGTCATATAGATCGAAATCAAATATTTCGAGCCGGCTTCCGT